>OAMR01000077.1:1619906-1637625 GCA_900205405.1 Echinochloa crus-galli | reverse complement strand
GCAAAACCGGTCTGACCGGTTTGCCAAACCGGTCTGACCGGTTTGGTCCAGAAAAGTGCTACTTGAGTAAATAAGTGAAAAATGAAGATGAAGATGAAATAATTCTTGAAGTTCTCACCTTGGCATATATTTATCAACTTATACCTATGTGGTAGAGAATACACTTGGCTCAAATTGATTATATTGCACGACATATTTGGCTAGAGGCAAAGGTATGATTTCTATTGACTAGTATTTACCTTGTGCATCTAGGCTTTATCTCATGCTAGAATATGCCTTTCCATGCAACTATGATTGAGCTACCTTCTTGAACAAATTAGATATTTGATTGACACCTTCTTAATATTGACATGTTGTCAAGTGGTGTTTTTACACGATGAAAAGTGTGAGTCAAATATGCTAATATGGTCTATAGCTCCATAAGTGCATATGCTTGTGTGACATAGGATAGTTTTTGGAAAATCCAACTAGCATGATAGGAGGTGTGCTATTTTGAAAACATTTGAGTTTTGGTCTTTTGACCATTGTTGATCTATTTGTGACTATAGTTAACTTTGCTTGATTGATGGCTAGTCACAAATGGTGAGATATTCTCAAGTCCATAAATCCTTATCTATCCATCCATCTCTTTCCCATCTCTCTTGGAAGAGCAAGGGTTAGTGGAGCTTTTGGAATTTATATATATCTATCTTTTCCAAGTGCACTCAAGGTCATAAGTGGTTATGCTGTTTTTGGACACCCTGGAATATCCGGGTCCAGGCCGGAACTTTATTGTTCCGGGTACCCCTTCTGTTTTGGACGTTCTCGGATATTCTGGAAGGCACCTGGAGTGTCTAGGGTCACAGGTTTTATTGGAAATCTTTTTCTCTGAGATCAATACCATCACATACTTATCTTAGATCAAGTGAAGAATTTTTGGAGCTAGTATATGCAAAGTTTGGACAAGTCCCAGCTGCCTGGGAGAAACCGGTCTGACCGGTTTCCCAAACCGGTCTGACCGGTTTGGCCCAGACAGTTGGCCCCACATGGATATTTACTGCCCTCCCGTGATTCTCTCTCTCCACTCTTACCCATTCACCACGCCACAGCCTCTCTCTCTTGTTCTTCACCGTGAGAAACGCCCCCATGGCAATTTCTTGATTCAACCAAGAAAAAGTTGGTTCCTTGGTGGGATTGGAGTGCCCCAAGGCTGCTACATTGGATCCCCACCAAGTTTTGGATTCAAATATTCATCTTCTCTCGGTTTCAAGTCTCTCAAGGTATTCAAATCTTCCCATCGCCCGATCTACTCACTCGATGAATATCTCTTGAAACCCTTTGGTAGAACATCTTGTGGCATGTCTAGGAACCTATCCCTAAGAGATCAATGGATTTGAACTTCGTGTGCCCATTCCTAAGAAGATCAGGCTTCCATCTCCACGAGCAGACGCAGCAGACTTTGATGCAGCAGAGGTTGAGCAGCAGCAGCATGGGGAGCAGCCGCAGCAGTTTGACACAGCACAGCAGCAGCCCCAGGGAACCGGTCTGACCGGTTCTCCAAACCGGTCTGACCGGTTTGGCCCTGGTGGCTCTTCTCGACCAGCTAGGCGCTTGTCTCCTGTCAAGAAGCTTTACAACTTCCTCACCAGTATGTGCAAGAGTCAGAGGGACGTTGAGGTTGGTCTTAGGCAGCAGAAGATGGTGGTGTGACCGGTTTTCCACGGGCATAACGACTAGTTTTTGTGTGTGGGGTATTTATACCCCCTAGCCCTCACCTTTGAGGGCTGCTGGTTCATTTGGGTCCCGAGCGAAACAAGATGCCGATCGAGGCTGTGTTTAGTTCCCCATCCCATCACCAAAATTCCCAAAATTCTCTCTCCAAACATCACTATCCACCTATCACATCAAATCTCTCTCCTCATGTATGGAGTACTAAACGTGGGTAAATAGAAAAAACTAGTTGCATGGTTTTGATGTACACGACGAGACGAATCTTTTGAGCCTAGTTAGGTCATGGTAGGACAATGTTTACCACAAATAAACAAAAAGTGCTACAGTGTGCTACAGTGTCCGATGTGACTTTTGCACCCCACTTTTCACCTCTTCCCATGGAACTAAACGCGTAGCCAAAAGAAGACTTTATGTTTGTGTTGAACAGCTAATCTCCATATCCATTTAAATCCTGGGTGAATATCCCTGAGAATTTTGGAACCGTATGGATGATCCGAGAAGTTTGGTTTAAATTCAATTGAATTGTTTGTCAATATGGTCGTTAAATATATAGTCAGCTCGTATGAGTGCATGAGAGCATCTCCAGCCGGGTGACAAAACATGCCACTATCCAACCTTTTAGTCACTCTGGGCCAAAAATCACTCTCCAATGGGGTGACTACCCAAGTGACTAAAATTGGTAGGCCACTAAATTTTAGAGCAAAGCCCACAAATCTAGGGACCCTCTATCCCCTTCCCTCTCTCTCTCCCTGGACCCACTTTTTTCTTTCTCCCGTCGCCGCCCCACGCTCTAGCGCCCGCCGCCGCTGTTTCTCCCGACACGCCGCCCACCGATGCCCCCGCCTTTCCCCGCCGGAGCTGGTTGCACCGCCCGCCGACGGCGAAGAGCGCGGCGCCGGCGCGGGGCCTCTGCCCCCAACGCCCGTGCCACCGCGAGGAGACGCCGCCGCCGTCGCCGCGCCGCTCCTGATTCCATCACCCGTCGCCTCCGTGCTTGGCTCCGTGCCCGCCTGGCCGCCCCGCTCGGCTCTGCCGTTACCGCCCGTGGGGAGGGACGCCGCCATGAAGAGGAAGGCGTCACCGCCGCCGTGACCAGCGTTCCACCTTGACGCGCGGCGAGGGGAGCTCGGGAGTGGAAGCGGCGGGCTTGCTCTCCGCCTCCGCCTCCTCCTCGTCTTCCATCTTTTCCTCCTTGAGGGGGCTCTTCTTGGCGTGCTTGGCGGCGCTGTGGCGGACGCGCGCTGCAGGTGCCGCTCGCTGGTTGCCGCCGCCGCGGCCACCACACCGGCCCCGTCGCTGAGCGCCGCGACCATTTGCTTGAGCTCGCGCTTGCTGATGACGATCTTCACGCGCACCGTGCCGCCGACCTCCTCCCTGGACAGGAGGCACCCGCCGTAGTGCAGCTGCTCGAGCGCCACCGCCGCGCGTCCGCGGCCGCATCCCTGGGGAAGAAGCACCTGGACGCCTTCCCCGTGCCTGTGGCCGGCCTCGTCCTCCTGGGTGGCGGGCGCTCTCTGCTCTGCTCTACTCTCTACACCCTCCTCCCTCGATGTTCCTCGGCAACGGGGCCGGCGCGGTCACTGCGGCGGCTGCCGCAGTGGCGGCAACCAGCGAGCGGCACCGGCAGCGCACGTCCATGGGGACCAGCCCGAGCGCCGAGCAGAGGCTACAATCGCTGCGGCGGCGCAGCATGCAGTGGGCGGCGGAGGTGGCGCGGAGGATGGAGGCGAGCGGGGAGTGGGAGCCCGACCTGCAGAGCATCTCCGAGGAGGTCTTCTGAGAGAGTAGGGAGAGAGAGAGCGCCAAAGATGCAGTGGGGACTGGGGAGTGAGGCGTCGGTGAGGTGGGAGATGGATTGCCCACTGGTTAGATGGATATAGCCCTGTTTAGTCACTTGAGCTGGAGCACAACTCTGGTTGATCATCTAAATTTATAAAACTGGCCCTCAAACTGAATTATAGAGCCCCATTTTTAATCACTCCACTAGAGAGTTGCTCTTATGTTTCTCCCGTGACCCCTTCCTCTCCCCGTTGCCCCCTCCAGCGCATGCGAGACGCCTCCCACCGCACCGCCGGCGCCCGCCTGTTTAGGGTCTTTGTTTTTTATTTGGCTATACTATAGGGGGGGTGTTAATAGCTTGACCTATGTGAACCTAGAGTTAGGTGTGATGCACACTTGTGAAATTTCTAGCATTAGATAGCTCAGATAAAGCCCTGGAGATGTTAAGGGTGTGTTTTGTTGGGCTTTTCAACGTGCTTTTGCTTTTGCAAAAGTTAAAAGCCAACCGAAAGGTCCAAAAGTCACCCGTGACTTTTCTCAAAAGCAGCTTTCATTGTAGTACAAATCCATACAAATCCAAAAGCACCTTACCCCCTGCTTTCACTGGCTTTTGGGGTGACTATCCAAAAGCACCTTACCAACCTTTTAGTCACTCCAATAGGGTGACTACCCAAGTGACTAAAATTGGCAGCCCACCAAATTTTGGGACAAAGTCCACAAATCTAGGGACCCTCTATCCCCTCTCTCTCCTTGGGCCCACTTTTTTCTTTCTCCCGATGCTGCTTTCTTTCTCTTGTCGCCGCCCCACGCTCTATCCCCTCCGCTTCTCCCGATGCGCCGCCCACCGATGCCCCCGCCTTCCCCCGCCGACGACGAAGAGCCCGGCGCCGACGCGGGGCCTCATCGCCCATCTGCCTCCCACGCAGCAGGCGCGCCCGGAAGAGCCCGTCGCCGCTGTAGGAGAGCGCGTCGCCCCACAGCAGAGCCCGTCGCCGCCATAGCAGAGCACGCCCCCATGGGCGGCGGCACGGCGCGGAGAGCCCGGACTCATCAGCGGCTCAGGATGCAAGCGGGGCGGGTTGCGGCCTGTCTCTTATACACATCTCTCGCCTCCGTGCTTGGCTCCGTGCCCGCCTGGCCGCCCCGCTCGGCTCTGCCGTTACCGCCCGTGGGGAGGGACGCCGCCATGAAGAGGAAGGCGTCACCGCCGCCGTGACCAGCGTTCCACCTTGACGCGCGGCGAGGGGAGCTCGGGAGTGGAAGCGGCGGGCTTGCTCTCCGCCTCCGCCTCCTCCTCGTCTTCCATCTTTTCCTCCTTGAGGGGGCTCTTCTTGGCGTGCTTGGCGGCGTCAGCGGCGACGCGGCGGCGGCAATGTGCCGACGGCGGGGCAGCCCTCAAACCGTGCTCGTCCCCTCCCCAGGCGAGCGCGAGCTCCGCAGAGGTCTGACGCATCGACAGGCAAGCGCAAGCTTCGACGCTGCGTGGGCGAGCGCGAGCTCTGCAACTCCTCACCAGAGATCTGAAGCTAGGCCACCGCTCATCTCTAGATACCACACTCCGAGCAATTTTGTCCTCTTCGGTATGCTCCCGTCTGAGATTTGTGGTCCTCAGCCGCCACTAGGCATCAAATTGCAAAGGCAATCGAGCGAACATAGCTTGGATGTATCTGTGTTGCTAATTGCTGCTTGCTTGTTGCGAGGAGGAAAGACGTACTGAGCGACCCAAGCTGTGTCTGCGGCGGCCGGCGCTGACAAGACCACCACAGCCACGGGCGCGGCGGCCGTCACGGCCATGGATATTGACGTCACGTGGTTGATGAACTCCCCAACTGTACGGCCCCTGGCCCGCTTCATGACGGCCGTGACGGCGGTGGCCGGCGTGTACTGCGCCCCGCCCGCATACTTCGGCGGCAGGCTCCTATCCGGCCCGTACTTCCGTGGGGCCTCCGTCTCCATCATCACAGGGCCTGGGTCTCGACGGTGGCGAGGCCTCCATGGTGGCGTCGGCGTACTTCTACCTGCCCCTAGAGCTCATCCTGGGCAGCGACGATGATGACATGGAGGAGTCCGGCTTGCCGGTGTGCGCCGCGTTCTGTTCGACAGCAACGGCCATTGATGCTGATGGGTGGAGTCCACTCGTCAGTCAGAGAAGGAGAGGGGGACTATGAATGACATATGGGTCAACTAGCCACTTTTTTCAAAAGCCACGGCACCTCTAACCAAACAGTCTTCTACTTTTTCACAACTGTTTTCCCACAGCTGCTTTTTCACAGCCCACAACAGCTTTTTCAAAAGCCACAGCCCAACCAAACACACCCTAAGAAAAGTTTCAAACTTAAAAGATTGAATTGGATGAGTTTTGAAACGTCTGACCGACTCAATAGACCGATTCATTCGGGCAGCACAGAATCAATCAGTGCTATCGCGTTTTTACACATAATGTGCCCAGGTGCACCGATTGATTCGATGCTTGCTCAGGGGAGCAGCGAATCAATCGGTGCTACTGTGCACATACTGAGGAAATGCACATGAGCACCAATTGGTTCGGTGTTCACTCAGATAAGCACTGAATCAATTTGTGTTGTGCTCATGTGCATGGTAAGCGTACATGAGCACAATATGTTTCAGTGGTGACCATGGGCTACACCGAATGAGTTGGAGTAGGTCCATGAGTTGGAAATTGGTTTTGGAAACACGGATTGATTCGGTGCTATTGTAAATAGTGACACCGATTCATTTCCTCTTACAATAACTAGCTGTTGGAATTCCGTTTGAAAGCATACACTGATTGATTCGATGTTGTGTCTGGGGGTACACCGAATGAGTCGGTGTTATCTGCGCAGTCACAATTATTGGCCAATGGCTAGCTCATTTGAGAGGGGGGGGGTCTATATATACATGTTCGTCACCTCCAATTGAGCTGTCTTGCCACCCAGGAAGTTTATGCCATTGATTTAAGTCTAAGAGCAAGAGAAGCACTATAAGTGATTAACAAGTTCCCTAATTCGAGATTAAGGACATCATTAGTGTTTAGAGAGTAGCAAGTGTGCATCCACCCATCTCTTTGGCTTGTGCAAGTCAAGTGAGGTTCTTTGCTTGTTACTCTTGGTGGTCGGCATCACCTAGATGGCTTGGAGTTGTTGTTCTTGGTGAGCTCTCAAGGAGGAGTCTTGTGAGAAGCCCCAAGAAGGTTGTGCTAGGTTTGGAATCCGCTGATCTAGAGTTGAAGAAAATATTACCGCTAGTGAGCACTTAGTCCTTGTGCGGATCAAGGGGGCGCAAGACCCTTGTGGCCTTGTGTGGGTGCTCCAACGAAGACCAGAGGAGAGTGCTGACTCTTTGATACCTCAAGAAAGACTCTGCGTTCTAACCCTCCCTTTAATTTCCTCAATTTACTTTCCACATTTCAATTCCTAGAATTGCCATGCTACATAGGGTTGGAACTTAGGGTGCAAACCTTTTTACGACTAGATAGTCACACTCTTTGAGGTTTAAGCACATGGGGTAATTAGGCTTGTTCGATAGGATTACATTTCATGAGAAAAATTTATAGAAGCCAAATTCACCCCCTCTTATGCATCTTGATCCTTTCAAAAGGCTTCACTTAGAAAAATTTCTAGGACTATCTTATCCTCACAGGTCGACTTTTGTTAGTCTTATCACAACTTTTTTAGATATAACTATATATACAATAGATTTTTTCTTATAAAAAATTAGAAAAAGTATATACAATAGATTTTTTCTTATAAAAAATTAGAAAAAGTTCAAATTACTATTCTTAAATATGGACAAAGTCTAAACAATACTCTAAATTATATTTTGGTTCATTTTACACCGGCCTATAACTATCTTAAATCAATACAATCTACCCCTTTATAAAATTCATCTTTTTTTGTTTCTCCATACACAAGTGGTGTTTTGAATTCAAGTTTTATGAGATGATAGGTGGCCGTATATAGTATATTTTTTAAAAATATAATATAAATTTTTCATCATTATTTCTCATAAAATTTCATATCAATATGGTTGATTTATTATTATAGATCATAGCCTTTCAAAATAATAATTTAAAAAATCATAATATATTTTTAAAAAATAATTTATGATTTCATTTATTATACCATAAAATTTCAACTTAAAGTAACCATAAAATTAGACCGATGAGATAGTTGTTGTGGGTTATCCGGACTTTATACATATTTGAAAGTAGTAATTTGGACTTAATACTAGCAAGGAACGCGTGTGCACCACACATTCAATAAAAAATAAAACTATACAATAGATAGTCAAAGAAATTAGAAAAATCAATTTCCAAAACTAAAATCAGATTAGGAATGTCATAGTGTGGGGAGGTAGGGGCATGGGTATGCAAGGCGGGTAAGATTTTTAGATGGTGAAAAAGTAATCTTCAAATGCTGGACCCTCTAGAAAATGTTTTTTTGTTTAACGTCCCAAACTCGACAACACACTTTTCTCGGCCGACCCACATATAGGTCCTCCTTAAGGGTGGATAGGAAAATTTTGGGTAAAAATTATATTCAATTCTACTGTTCTTGTTCTTATAGTATAGATAAAACAAATGTGGACTGGTGTCCGGGAAAATTTCCTTCTTTCAACTTTGGATAATCATCCTTAAAGCTCGAGAGGCTGCAACATAAGGACTACTCCCTCCGTCCCGTAAAGAATGCAATCCTCACTTTTCGAGAAGTCAAACCGTTTCAACTTTGACCAAGTTTATACAAAATAGTACTAATATTTATGTCTTCAAATTGATTTAGTATGAAAATATAATCTATGATTAATCTAATGATACTTATTTTGTATCATAAATGTTAGTAACTTTTTATATAAATTCAGTCAAACTTGAAATGGTTTGACTTCTCAAAAAGTAAGGATTGCATTCTTTACGGGACGGAGGCAGTAATGAGCAAGCGACACGCGTATGTCACAAGTCACTGCACAACGGAACTAATAACGCAAACAGCTGACCAGTCAACAGTCTACACTACACCTTTTGAAATCGAGCACACACCACTGATTTTGCCCACATGCATTATTCGAAATTTGAAAAGCACCCTAAATGACAAACCAAGCCGAAGGGTACCTTGGCTATAAATGGCCAAAACCATGCAGCAACACACATCTCCTCCCCACTGATAGTATGACACCGAGCCTGTTGGTAGTGTGCTCGGCTGCACGTTGTCCACAGTTCCACACAGAACGGAACTCCATGGCTGCTTCCTCTGCGTTGAACCTACGCCGGCGTCCTCTCTTCACCATCCTAGTTGTTGCTCTCTCGTTGCTGCCGCCGGCGTTTGCAGCTACCAGCGGTGAGCAGGAGGGGGACAGGGTGCGGTTCCTCCCCGGGCTGCCGCCTAGCCCGCCGGTGTCGCAGTTCGCGGGGTACGTCACTGTGAACGAGCACAAAGGGAGGGCTCTCTTCTACTGGTTCTTCGAGGCCCAGGCGTCGCCGGCGCAGAAGCCTCTCCTGCTCTGGCTCAATGGAGGTTGTCGATCGAGCATTTGTTTTGTTCAGGGAAAAAATGGTTTCTTCATGGTCATTTCTTATGCTTCATGACTCTGCAGTCCACAACGAGCGAACTTTTTTTTTTTGAGGGAACAACGACTGAACTTGAGCAGTTTAATTACCTAACAACAAGCACGCGGTTCTTAGTTCTTATTAGTTCTTTATTGTACTTTTATTCTTGCCTTTTGTCGGTGCTGTATTTAATTTGTCTAGTTTAATCTTTTCTTACTTTGCACTGGTGATGAACTGAATTTGCACCTTCAGGCCCTGGTTGCTCATCCGTGGGCTATGGAGCAGCTTCTGAGATGGGGCCTCTCTTGGTCAATGGCAACGGGACCGGTTTGGAGTTCAACAAATTTGCATGGACCAGAGGTCAGCTTCTCTCTTTCCTGCTCTGCATTTCTGCCACGTACTTCCGGATTTGTCACAGGTGATGCTTCTACTATTACTGTTATCCCTATTTTGGAGAAGGAAACTTCATCTATTAAACTTCCATCTTTCGCTGCATCAGAATGTAGTTCAGTTTGTTATATGTGAAGCCCCTCAGGAAAATCTAGCGTGTACGGATTTGTTGTTATTCACTATTGTCTTTTGATTGTGATCTGTGCCAAATGTGTTTATAGCAGTTTCAGAAAATAAGGTGATGCTCAGTATACTCATTGTTTTGTTTCCCTGGTCTAAATAATTTTTTTCAGAGGCCAATTTGCTGTTTTTGGAGTCTCCTATTGGAGTTGGCTTCTCATACTCAAACAACACCTCTGACCAAGACAACATAGACGATGCATTTGTCGGTACTGATTTTCAGCTCATGATCCTTTTACTGAACTGAAAGTCAAGTTTCAGCTATTCTGATCGCTAACCAGAAATTTACAAACAATCCAGCTGAGGACACCTACACCTTCTTAGTGAATTGGTTCAACAGGTTTCCTCAGTACAAGAGCCATGACTTCTACATCTCAGGAGAGAGCTATGCAGGTTAGTGGGCAGACAGCTCCCTTTCTCCCAACAAAGAAATTGCAAGATTGAATAAGCCCACAACGAAAGGATACCATCTTTCGCCTTTCTTTGATGATCAGGAGAATACGCATATGCAATAGAGGAATAAATCGTATCTTTCCACGGTCCACTATTCTCTAGTCAGAAAAGGTTATCCTAAATATATGGAGTTCCTATTCTCTACAACCTACACAAGGATCCCACTATGGCACTACCACCTTTCGTTAGGTCCTGAAGCAACTTGATGGCTAATGTTCTGTTCAAAAAATGCGTCCAACTTAGTGGAATTAGAGCAACTATTTTTGTTTGTTGTTGGAAAAAAATATAAAACAATCGTATTGACCATCAAAGAGTAGAGAAAAATGGTTGATCCAATGAATATATAGTAGGAAAGGTACCATATTTAAGTATGGTGGTTATCCTACTTGTCACACACAAACACGTGACGGTATATGCGACAAGACACAACAGTCACTGTGTGAAACACATGTAACACTATCTTTATGGAGGATACTGATCAAGTCTGATGTAGCAGGTCATTATGTTCCTCAGCTTGCTGAAATAGTGTATGAGCACAACAGGCATCTTGAAATGAATCAACGTATCAATTTGAAAGGATTTATTGTAAGTATCTAAAAACTATCTCCTTTTCATATTTGTGATCTAGAAGCATATCGTCTGCCTATTTCCTGAAAAAGTACTGTTTTGTTGAAATCAAAATCATTAAGTCTCCATCAATGACTTTGTATTGGAAATTTGTAACTTGAGGAATCTATATGGTATATGGAGTATGGACAAATAAATTTTGGACTTCTCATATAAAGCGGTTTCTTTTACATGCATGTCATAGGGAAGAGCCTCTTTCTGATAGCTGCTGAATATCTTCTATTGGAAAACAAAGGGAGAATTATTCTAGTTTTAGCAACCGCAAATTATTCCCAAAAAAAAAAAGAGATGGCAGTGAGTAATCCTTGTAGTGTACCTTTTTTTTCATTTTACGCTTAGTTGTTTTGTGGTTGAATTGTGAATCATTCCTATTGGTTTCTACAAACAGCTACAGCTGAATCATATGCTGCATACAGCCTGTTCTGCCCTAAGATTTAGTCACTAATACTCACGTAACTTTGATAGGTTGGCAATGCAGTGACTGATGATTACTATGATGAAAAGGGGCTGGTTGAGTTTGCTTGGAGCCACTCGGTGATCTCAGATCAAATTTACAAGCACGTAACAAATGTTTGCAACTTCAGGACCATCTTCTTTACTGGGGAATGCGCCCATGCAATGAACCTTGTATACACTCAGTACGAGAAGATTGATATGTACAACGTGTACGCACCCAAGTGCAATACTGATGAGTCAGCACTTTCCTCTAGCTCTGACAGCACAGTAGAAAAGACTGTGAAGGTAATCGCTCTGTTCAATAACTTCTACAAGTACTGTAACAAATCTGACAATAGGATGAAAATGAAGGAAGCTAATGATGAACTGAAGATGTCTGGATGTGAATTTTTCAGAAGTTCAAAAGATTGAGGATGTACTCAGGGTATGATCCATGCTACTCAATCCACATTGAAGATTACTTTAACAGAATGGATGTGCAGAAATCACTTCATGCGAATATCAGTGGATGGATCAAGGATAGAAGATGGAGTATCTGCAGGTGGCTATCTGTTTTTTTGTCCTTGTGATGCAGCGACAGTAGCAATTCGATGCCGGGCGTGACAGTTTATCTTCATAAACTTTGTTGCAGTTACTCAGTGTTCGACAACTATGACAACAATATATTTACTGTTCGTCCTATTTACTCCAAGCTTGTCAAGACTGGACTAAGAGTTTGGGTCTACAGGTTTGGTCCATGCAGTTTGCTTATTTACTTTTCAAATCAGAGTAACAGCAGTGTTATACTAGAAATCATAAGAGGAATAGAACTACATGATTACCACTTAAAATATTCCATCAATGTTTTAACTAAATTTGGTCTCTTGTAAGTTGTAATTTGGCCTGCCCTTAATCTCTTCATCTAACTTTTTTTTTGCGACCTTCATCTAACTTACTAAATGCCTTAACTACTAGAAACGCATAAGGACCAATTATTATGCTCATTTTTGATACCACAAAATCCTTTCAACTGAGTACATGTTATTTGGGACTTGGTTTTTCCCTTCTACCTTTACAGCGGAGATATGGATGGTAGGGTTCCCGTTATTGGATCCCGGTACTGGGTAGAAGCGCTTGGCCTCCCTATCAAGTCACAATGGCAACCATGGTACCTAAACAATCAGGTAGGCCACCTTAAAAAAGCCCTAAAATTCACATTCCTGTATGTACACTATCAAATTTTTAGCAAAAATGTAAACAGAAACCTAACTTCCTTTCCTTGTTCGATTGATGCTGAACTCAATGTAGGTTGCTGGAAGGTTTGTTGAGTATGAAGGATTGACACTGGCTACAGTCAGAGGAGCAGGCCACGATGTGCCTCAAGACAAGCCAGCTGAGGCACTTGTGTTAATCAGTTCTTTCCTTTCAGAGAGACAACTGCCAAAGAAAAACAACTGATGTCTACAGAGGATAATAGAGTTTTTTACGGCCCTCCATACTACTATTAGTGGTATACTAGTACAGAGAAGATCTAACCGTCCATTGTTAAGGATAATTACTAATTACTTTCAATCCTTCCAGCGTCAATAGTATTATAACTTTGTGCTAGTGTAAAAAATTATGTTGTAGTGATGCCATTTGTGTTTTTTCTCTATAATATACTTATACTACATATACTATCCATACCACAAGTCTCTTCTTGATCACTTGATTTTATTCATTAAGGACATGATTATAATGGACAATTGAAAACATGGCCTTTTTTCTTTTTTTAGATGGAACAGGAGGGGCGAGGCACCCCTACTGATTAGATATAAATTAAAGAAGCAATTTACAAAAGCCCAAACAAAAAGGAAAACAAGAGAAGGAATGAAAACAGTGCCATTTTTCTTCAATGTATGTGTGGTAGCCGTTAGGTGGTGACATCCCTATACGGCCTACGTAGTCCACCACATTCATCTCGGCACCATAGGATCCCTTTTGTGGTTGTTAGCAGCACCCCTTCTCATCCCTTTCTATGTGTTGTTTGCTCCGTGTCCCACAACTAAGGCAATAGAGTTAAGCTTGACCTTTAAGTGATGTTCTTCAGCTGCTGTATCTTTTTACCCAAGTGACCCAAATAGATAAAGTACCAAGGAATCCTTTTCTTCTCTCGTTGTCCTCTCAGCTAGCTAATCCTTCTCTTTCTTTTCTGAGTTATCCTTGAGCTATGTGTCATGGTCTTTCACTCTTACCATTACCATTATCTCCCATCTTGATGGTAGTGTATTCTTCTGTGATATCCTCGAATATTCGTTTACTAGTACTCTTGACATAAGCTTCCCTGTGGAAAATATAATTATGATACCTCGGATTCCTCCCTGGTGAAATGCTACATTGGTAATTCTGTGCGCTTGTAGAATATTTATTTATTTTACTAAGCCACAAGAAAAACCATCAAAACACTTATGGCACCATTGCCAGGAATACCGATCCTGATAGTGGACCGTAAGAAGTGCCAACACGTATGGAGCACAATTGTGCTACTACCAAGTTGAGGGAAGGCAAGTTGGCATCACAAAGCTAGTGTGCTGATAGGCTTGGAGATTGGTTGAAGAAGAATCCATGAAAGGGACCAAGTGATGCCAAGGAGAAATTGGAAGAAGATTATGGCATTATGCTCAAGTACTCCAAGTCTTGGACAGGTATGAAGCTAGCACTAGAGTAGATCCACAATTAATCCATAGAGACCGCTAACCATGAAAACTTACCTCGATGTTGTTCGGGCACTTGTAGAAAACCCCGTCATAGCTCTCGAGTTGTATGCTCTGGATCTTGATCACACAAATGCTACATTGCGGGCAGTTAAGAAGGCGCAACGGCCGCCCTCTGCTACCAATAGCAGCAGGACCGCTCGACCCCGATGTCGCCTTCATCGGGCTACTATATGCCCTCTTCCCCGCCAGGCCTACGCCAGGCTCGTCGCTGGACGAGTGAGTGATGAGCGCTCATGTCAAGGGAGGGGATGAGGACCACTCCTTATCCACTTAGTACAGGGGCAAATAGGTCTATATATAAATATGTATCTCTGCAGGTGGGCCAAGCATCATCGAAGGCGTACATAATGGCAAGATTCAAGGATTCGATGAATTGTAATGGAAAGTTCCGAATATCATAAATTGTAATGGCATATCTTAGAAGCGAGAAAATTATAATGGCATATACCTAATTAACCCATGAATTATAACCCACAACTAACAAGAATTTCTTACCTTTGTTCCCTTTTTATTTATTCTCTAACACAACACTCATATAGACACTCCGTGAACTTTATTCCGATGTGATAAAATTTGGTTAATAATTTATTTATATACATGTCCATCCATACTCATAGTTTTCCCCATTGCATCCAACCACCATATTTTTGATATGTTTTTAATTGAAATGTTAGCTTAAATTGATTTATCTCTTGTAATAACCCATATGTTTAAATTGATTTATTGATTAATGATTTTTCCTAATTATGCCTCTATTAAAAACTCATTTTTAATTTATATGATTAATATTGCAATGGTATAAACAATATTTTAGTCTGTTATTCTTATGATGTTGAATTTCCTCTATCGAAGCATTATGCGTGTAGTAGTATATTTTGTTTATAAAAAAAATCTGCAATCAAACTTTTAATGCAGATAGGTTATAATAATGTTTTAGTCAAATTATACAAATTTATTTTAAGAAGTAACTAACATAATTTATTGTCACATAGTATTAATGTATGTAAATACATTGTTAGTGTAATTGCAATGTGATTCATTCAGGTTTGTTTTTCATGATTGTGAAACTATGGTAGTGTACACTTATCCCTCATGCATGCATGTATTAAAAAAATGGTTAAAGCTGGCTAGCCGATAAAGCCGACGTTTGAAGTCGATGCTAAGGGGTTAGCCGAAGAAGCCGGTAGTCAACCGATGAGACGTATGAAGCCGATGTTTGGAATCGACGCTATGCGGTCAGCCGATAAAGCCGCTGGATGCTGATAATGCCGATGGAGGATGTATTGGCAGGAAAGGTGAACGTGCTCAGGATCGATGGAGCCGGTGAGACCACTATGATCGGAATCGGTGGGATTGAAGAATTCTGTCGACATCCGTGGCGGCAGGGCCACATTGAGTTAGACTTGTATTAGGAGAGCTTTTATATTAGGAAAGTATTATTTCTTTTCTATCAAGTTTGTAAGTCGTAATCGACAAGGAGTTTATAATTTAGACTATAAATAGTGGGTTGATGGCTACGTAGAAAGTTTGTACCAAATTAAACAAGTTCTTACTTTTCATCACATTTACTTTCAAAATCCTAGTTTCAGTAGTTCAGCAACGAGTTCTTCCTAGTTGCACAGGGCATCATCTTGATCTTCAGCTTGCCTGTAAGTTCCACTTTTTACCTAGTGCTCTCTAGGCTTTAACTACCGGGCATATTGTTGCTCCTAAAACTTATTGTAATAGCTAGATTATAGGTTTTAAGCGCAAAGCTTTTTATTTCGATCTAGTTTTTACACCAATCTATCGAACGTTCCTGTGTAGACGATCAGAATAGCCGATTTAGGTTAATTTGTTCTGCTGTGCTTTTATGTTTAAGTTATCGATATTAGCTGAATCTTAATAGATTATTTATTTAATTCTATTAGTTTTTAGTTTTTATCATAAATCTATCCTGTCCGTTTTCGGGTCTCTTATTGGCTCTTAAGCTTTTAAGCACATAGTCGATCTGAGCTTGAATTTGGACATTAAACCATCGTTGGCCGATTTTAACCTATCTGATCCATAGCAAGGGTAGTTCGGAATCATAGCCGATCTGTAAATTTTACACATTCTATCCCTTGTTAATTACAGGATAAATTAACTGGCACACCCTGAACCTCAAGATTACCCCGGCTTGTCATTGGAGTGAAGCAAATCACCGAGACCGATCGTGTGTTTATTACGCGAACTGTCATCACCTGATTACTTGGAGTTAGTTTTTTAATGCAGATAGGCTATAATGATGTTTTAGCCAAATTGTATAAATTTATTTGAAGTAGTAACAAACAAAATTTATTTTCATATAGTATTAATACTATGTAAAATACATTGTTAGTGTAATTGCAATGTGATTCATTCCGATTTGTTTTTCATGGTCGTGAAACTATGGTAGTGTACACTTATCCCTCATGCGTGCACGTATTCACATGTATGTTTACTTTGAGTTAGTTTCTTTATATATAATAGGGCTAGAAGTGGGTCATTAGGAAGCATATACTACTTTATGTTTTTTTCATTATTGCGGATGTTGGTAACTAGGATGTAGATTAGCGGTTGTTTTAGCTTATTTTTAATAACAGAGGTGGATAATTCAGATATAAATTTAGGATGTTATCTTATATTGTCATTTATAATGATAGAGATGGGTAATTTAATTAGATAAAAATTAGGAGGTTACTTTATCTTATTTTTATAATGACAGAGGTAGGCAATTTAGATATAGATCCAATGGCTATTATCATCGATGATAATTAGAGTGCTAAATTCATAGCCAAATGTTAATGAATTTTGTAAGTAGTTTAGGGTTTATGTTTTTTTTTCTCTAGCGTATCTCATAAAGGACTAACGTGGAGGCTAATTGTTTCCTTATAGAAATATACAAGGTGATTCCTCGCGCGTTGCTGCAGGACCAAAAAGCACGATCATCGGTGCACCGGGGCACTCTTCCTTCCAGCCACAGCGGCGATGCTCTTTCGTGCCACGGCTCTGGAGCGTGGAGACTTGCGGCCGTGTTCCATTATATAGGATGGAGGCAGTAAGGAACAGACACAATTAGTTTCAGAGGAAATGGAAAGGCTTCAGTTTCAGAAATCAAAAGGTTGCTGAGATGTCAGTGGGCAGGCGAGGTGGTGGTAATTAAATGTCTGGATAGGTGGAGGATTACGTGGCATAGCTGAGAGTTCAAAGAATTCCTTAGTGGGGAGCTAAAACTAAGTTTTGTATGATGATTATGCAGGTCTATGAACGCATGCACGATACCAAACTAACTCTATATAACAAAGATCATCATCAAATGAGCAAGCGACACACATACTCCCTCCGTCCCTTTTTATCTGTCGTTTACGGTTCCCGATAAACAATTTTGATTGGATATAAAAAATATATATTAATATTTATAGTACATAATAAATATCAATAGATAGATATTTGAATCTAGTTTTTTAACAAATTTATTTGGAGATTAAAATGTTGCACGTATTTTCTACGAATCACGTTTCGGGACTAGGATGATCCTTTACAAATATGCATCACGCATGTGAGTAAAAATCAGTGTTTGTGCTATCAAAAGATGTTGACTGTTGACTGGTGAGGTGATTAGTGTATTAGTTTAGTACTGAAGCAGTTGTGACTTAGGAGCTACTCCCTCTGTCCCTATTTAAGTGTCGCCGTCGGTTTCCGTGCCACGATTTAGATTCGATTTGTACAAAATATGTGCAACATTTTAATCTCCAAAAAAATTTGTTAAAAAACTAGATTCAAATATCTATCTATTGATATTTATTATGTACCATAAATATTAATATATATTTTTATATATTCGATCAAA
>OAMR01000077.1:1605087-1617768 GCA_900205405.1 Echinochloa crus-galli | reverse complement strand
ACATTTTAATCTCCAAAAAAATTTGTTAAAAAACTAGATTTAAATATCTATCTAATGATATTTATTTTGTACTATAAATATTAATATATATTTTTTATATCCAATCAAAATTGTTTATCGGGAACCGTAAACGACAGATAAAAAGGGACGGAGGGAGTATGTGTGTCGCTTGCTCATTTGATGATGATCTTTGTTATATAGAGTTAGTTTGGTATCGTGCATGCGTTCATAGACCTGCATAATCATCATACAAAACTTAGTTTTAGCTCCCCACTAAGGAATTCTTTGAACTCTCAGCTATGCCACGTAATCCTCCACCTATCCAGACATTTAATTACCACCACCTCGCCTGCCCACTGACATCTCAGCAACCTTTTGATTTCTGAAACTGAAGCCTTTCCATTTCCTCTGAAACTAATGTACATAATAAATATCAATAGATAGATATTTGAATCTAGTTTTTTAACAAATTTTTTTGGAGATTAAAATGTTGCACATATTTTGTACAAATCGAATCTAAATCGTGGCACGGAAACCGACGGCGACACTTAAATAGGGACAGAGGGAGTAGCTCCTAAGTCACAACTGCTTCAGTACTAAACTAATACACTAATCACCTCACCAGTCAACAGTCAACATCTTTTGATAGCACAAACACTGATTTTTACTCACATGCGTGATGCATATTTGTAAAGGATCATCCTAGTCCCGAAACGTCAAACATACAATTGAAGGACACCTTTACTATTTACTATAAATAGCCCAAGCCATCAAGCACGTGTGACGTGTCTCCCTCAATATATGGTAGTGGATTCAGAAGATAGAGGTTTGCATTCGGAGGGAGCACGACTGAAACCCAATGGCCTCTTCTACAGCAGCGAGGCATCCACTCTTCACCTTCTTGGTTGCTCTCTCCTTGCTGCCAGCGATCGCAGTGCGAGACGGGCAGGAAGGAGATCGGGTGGGTTTTCTCCCGGGGCAGCCCAGGAGCCCTGCAGTCTCACAGTTCTCGGGCTATGTCACCGTGAACAAGGACAACGGGAGGGCGCTCTTCTACTGGTTCTTTGAGGCTCAGACGTTGCCGGCTCAGAAACCTCTCCTCCTCTGGCTCAATGGAGGTTATCACTTAGAAAGTTTAGCTTCTGCTCGTTTCTTTTGCTTTCATGACTTGTCATGCACGAAGAGTGATGATGGGCAATTTGCACGTATATATGCAAGCGGTTCTTGTTCTCGATTCTTTCTTTTGCTTTTGCCTTTGGTGGTGCAGATTGCGGTACACGTCCGCCATGCTATGATGCTCTACAAAACATATATTACCCTTTGGGTTTTTTTTACCCACAGGGAAATTCTTGTTTCCGGTAGTGGTGACCAGTAATGATCTAGTTATAAGATTTATAGTCTTGCTTAACTATAGTCATTTCCATTTCGTTGATTGGTACTGCACTGTTCTTAAATAATTTTTGAACTAGTTAACTAACTTGTTCGAAGCAGCATATATTTAAAAACGGAGGAAGTATTCTTAATTCTCACAAGCGATGCCTTCTTTTCTCCTGTAAAAGAGATCTTTCTGACATAACCTTTTCTATCTTCAGGTCCTGGTTGCTCTTCTGTGGGCTATGGTGCAGCTTCTGAGCTGGGGCCTCTCTTCGTCAATGGCAACGGAACCGGTTTGGAGTTCAACAAATTTGCATGGAATAAAGGTTTGCTTATCTCCTTGTTCTTTAGAATGATGGTGCGCTACATCTTTGAGTCACATCAGTAAGTCTGGTACTAACCTCACAGCCTTTTCTTTTTGAAAATGTAACCATATCTACTGTTTATTTTGGTATTTAGCATGTAGCTCGGTTTCTCGCACCCGGATCCCCTAGAGAAACCGGATTGTACTGAACTTGTTTTTACTAATTTTCTTTTGTCGACATTAGCAGAGTTCGCGCTGTTCTGTATAGTTCAATTTTTCCCCTGTTAATCGTTTTTTGTTTCCTTGGTTCAAATTTCATCAGAGGCCAATTTGCTGTTCTTGGAATCTCCTGTTGGAGTTGGTTTCTCATACACAAATACTACCTCTGACCTAGACAACATCGACGACAGCTTCGTTGGTATTAATCTTCATATCATGATTTTCACCATATAGAAGGCTAAATTTGATCAAGTATCTCGGTTTGTTTATTAAAATTTCGAAATGATGCAGCCAAGGACACGTACACCTTCTTAGTTAACTGGTTCAACAGGTTTCCACAATACAAGAGCCATGACTTCTACATATCAGGGGAGAGCTATGCAGGTAAGGAGGCAGACAGCTCCCTTTCTTCCAGCAAAATAAATTGCAAGACTAAATGAGGACACAATGGAATGATATGGCGTTTTGCCTTTCTTTAATCATCAGTAGTGTAAGCGTGCAAAACAGGAACAAATTCTATCTTTTCCACCATCCATTATTCCCTAGTCAAAAAGGTTGCCTAAACTACATGCAGACCATATTCTGTACAGTCTTCGGTCCACGCCACGCCAACACAAGGATGCCAATACCACCTTTTTATTAGGTCCACAACCCAGTTGATGGGAATTATTCTGTTAAATAATACGACTGACTTATTTGAACCGGAATGCTTCTTTTCATTTGTTACTGCAAAGGTAAAAAACAAAACATCATATTTAGGGTCAAAGGATAGAGAAAGTGTTTAATCCAAACAAAATATATGGGGAAAAGTATGAATATTCAAGTATGGTGGTTATCCAACTGGTCATGCACAGAAATATGAGGTCTATGCGGCAACACAATCACCAATATAATGTGTGGAACACATGTAACACCATCTTTATGATTAAGACACTGACCAACTTTGATGCAACAGGCCATTATGTTCCTCAGCTTGCAGAAGTGGTGTATGACCACAACAAGCACCTTGAAGCGACTCAACAAATCAATTTGAAAGGATTTATTGTAAGTAATTAGAAACACACCTCCGTTAATTTTTTTAGTTTAGGGGAAATACTAAATTAGTGACAGTAAATATCATTTCAAAACCATTGTCATGTCATGCTTATAGTAGGTATTGAACTATTGATGGATACTAAAGTTATACTGTTCTCATGTATTGCACTATTGTACTGCAGATGTCAAACAAAAGGTGCAAATTTTGTTCCTATTCTTTCTTTGTTTACATTGAATACTCTTTTTCCTTGCTCCCATGAGTAGCATGTATGTTTTTTCACAAGTTTATTATTTCCCATGAGTAGCATGCATGTATATTCTTTATCAGTTGTTTTAATTGACTGAATTTTGGAATATTTGGAAGCATATGCGGCACACACAGCAAATTCTCCAGTATTAAAGCTAAGAATTAATTTATCTACCGTTGATAAGTTGGCAACGCAGAGACAAATGATTACTATGACTATACGGGGATGGTTGAGTTTGCTTGGAGCCACTCAGTCATCTCAGATCAATTTTATGAGCGAGTAAAAAATGTTTGTAACTTCAGGCTTTCACCCATCACCAATGAGTGCAGCCATGTAATGAACCTTCTATTCAAGATGTATCATGAGATTGATATCTACAACGTGTACGCACCCAAGTGCAACAATGATGGATCAGCATTTTCGTCTAGTTTCGATAGCATGGTAGAAAAGGAAGCCAAGGTAAGTGAGTTGTTCAATAATTCCTGAGATGATACTGTAGCAAACTAGAGGATATGAAGATAGGACCTGAATGTAACTGAATACAAATTTTAGAACAAGTCCAAAAGACCAAGGATGTACTCAGGATACGATCCGTGCTACTCGAACTACATTGAAGCTTACATGAACAGGATGGACGTTCAGAAATCACTTCATGCGAATAACAGTGGATGGATCAAGGATAGGAAATGGAGTCTTTGCAGGTGACATAAATGCATTAGTTCATTGAGATGCATATAGTACTAATCAGATAGAATATATGACATCTCATCGTACAATTTGTTTCAGTGATCCAATTTTTGACAATTATGACGTAGAGGTCTTTTCCGTTCTTCCTATTTACTCCAAGCTTGTGAAGGCTGGACTAAGAATTTGGGTCTACAGGTACAGGGTTCCTGCAATTCACCTGTTTTCTTTAGACACTGGAAAAACATAGCAGTTGTTATACTAAATATTATAAAGAGGAGTTAAATTATCTAACTGTGGCTAAATGCTATTCGTTGATGTTCCTTCATGTTTAACAAAAATTAGTTTCTTGTCATGTCTCAGCATGCCCCTGTAATGTCTTCTGCTGGATTACTAAATGTGATAAGTACTAAACGTGCATTCAGGACCTGTTTCTGTGATCCCTTGTGTTCTGATATCCATCAAATTCTTGTCCTTACTTTTTTTCTTACAGTGGAGACGTGGATGGCAGGGTTCCATTTATTGGATCCCGATACTGGGTAGATACACTTGGCCTTCCTATCAAGTCACAGTGGCAACCATGGTACTTAAAAGATCAGGTTGGCCATCCTACCCGAAGCCCAAAGTTTCCATATTTATTCATTTTGATAATCTTTGTATAAAATAAATATCATACTTCAATTTTCTTGCATTGGTCATTTATTTTAAGAGGATGCACTACAAAATTCATTTCAGGTTGCTGGAAGGTATGTTGAGCATGAAGGGTTGACAATGGCCACTGTCCGAGGAGCAGGTCATACAGTGCCTCAAGATAAGCCAGCAGAGGCACTTGTGCTAATCAATTCCTTCCTTTTCAATAGACAACTTCCAACAAAAGATAACTGATGAGAGGCACTACCAGAATGAAGTATGCTGAATGAGTGAGAGAAGAAATAGCTGATGTTAAGATTGATGTAACATATATCCAGTATACGCTCTATATGTACCCAATTTTATGCAGAAACCGAAAATGAACTCTTTAATAATTTGCCCATATGTGGTAAACATGGTTTGAAATATTTTCTCAACTAATATGGCCGTATATGGATGTTTTTGGATGCTCATGTTTTCTCATTTTTCTGAAGAAAATAAATTCAAGCCTAGGCTGTATAAGCAAAGTGGTTCATGCTACTGATATTTGCTTACCGTTTATATAACCACTTCATTGGTGTAAATTACTGATATTCAAGAGCAGAATTGCAATGTTCTGGTCAATATAAAACTTCCAAACAATACAGTAGGAAATGCAAAATGTAACTAGAAGATTCAGTGTTCAATATGAATAATCAACCTCCAATCAAAACTAGCCCTTCTTTCAAAGCTATTTCATTGTTCTCGACTTCCAAAATCAAGTCATCCAATCCTTGGCATTTTGTTTTTGCAAAAATAACCCTCATCGCAACCCTAAACATTCTTGTCATCTGTGTGTGGGAAGCTGTTTCCCCAGAAGGAATGTGTCAATAAGCGCGAGCCCTTCTGCTGGTTTATTGAGGGGCACCAAATGCCCAGCTCCTCTGATTGTCACCATTGTCATGCCATGGTACTCCACAAATCTTCCCGCAACCTACAATATTGTATCTCCAAATTACTGATACTGGGATACAAAATTACAATCAGAAACTAACAAATGGTATCACGGTAGAAATGGAATTTTTCAGAACTTCTGACCTGTTTATTCAGGTACCAAGGTTGCCACTGAGACTTGATAGGCAGGCCCAGTGCTTCCACACAATACCGCGACCCGATAACTGGGACCCTACCATCTGCATCTCCACTGCATGTATGACGCACACAGTTATCATTGAGTAACCATAACTGATTGCAAGATCTACTAAATGTTTAAGTAATCAGGGATAAGAATCATTATGTTTTGTAAAGGTTACAACAAGTATCTTTTCAGGGGAAAATATCTGCACATGGATAAGTAAGAACAAGGTATATTTTGCATTGATAGGAGAACTGAAAATGATTAAGAGGAAGCATACCTGTAGAGCCAGACTCTCAATCCTGCTTTGATGAGCTTAGAGTAGATTGGTAAGATGGAAAGGTCCGAAAAATTGTATGACTTTAAAATTGAGTCACTGCATAATACATGAAAAATATAAAATTAAATTCGCACTCATGCATAATTGTGGCTAATTTCTCCTAATAAATAATATCAAACCATTTCAATCATTTCCTTGTCACAAATTTATTCAATTCTGAATGTAAAATAACAAATCTATAGATTGACACAATAATTTGAGGCTGATCACCTGCAAACTTGCCATTTCCGAGTTCCACTGATATTTGCATGGAATGCTCTCTGCACATCCACCTTATTGAAGTACTTCTCTGCATATGAAGAATAGCACGGGTCATATCCCGAGAACATCCTAATCCTCCTCCTGAAATGTTCCTATCATGTATAAGAAAAGGCGTCAGGATTCCAGAAGCAGGACATACTTTTGAGTTAATTGCTCCTCACCTGATCGTTAGCTGTGAGTGATTGATCAACAGCAAGTGCTGCTGATGACTGAGGAAGATTGCATCTAGGTGCATAGATGTTGTAAATGTCGATCTCATGATATTGGCTGAATACAGAGCTCATGGCTTTATCACAATCATCAGTCCAGTTTGAGTTCCTGAAGTCGCACACCTTCTTGATACGCTCATAAACTTCATCTGACACTACTGAGTGGCTCCAAGCATATTCAGCCAGACCCTTTGAGTCGTAGTAATCATCAGTTAGTGGATTACCAACCTACATTGGGACAATCATGTTACAACACGTGAACTTTTGAACTTATTTCATAAGAACTGCACTACAGTTTTCGTATTAGAACTTCACATTTTTATGAACTGTTTTATGATAGTGCAGTAATGTTTACAGTTACAGAAAAGTGGCAACTATTAGACATATTTCTATTACTCATGTCCGATACAACTCTGACATATGTCCAACACAAATACATCTAACAGGAATGCCTTTTTTCGATAATTTCTACAGATACAAGTGCATTTTCCCGAAACTGTTAATGTTTCTTCGTAAAGCATAATTGTTTTTTTTTTTGCAAAGTCTAAAGCATAAAATTGTTGTCCACTTGTTAGCTACCATACCGGTACCTTATCAGTCAATTATCAAAGAAAAGGACAAGGCCAAATTAAATGGTCAAGGGATGCTCTAGATTCTCACCATGAAACCTTTAAGGTTGATATATGTGCTGGCCTTGTCTCTGTTCCTATCATAGACAAGTTTAGCAAGTTGTGGTACATAGTGACCTGCATTGATTCAAAACTTTTTCTGAGTGACGCACATAGGAAAAATGAATAAATTGCTCCAATTTGTGCCACCTCAAAGATATCATGGTCAGTGGACATTTCTTTTTTTTTCTCGAATACGAAGGAGAGCTTCGTATCTTTGTATTAAGAAGAATGAGAACAAGTGTTCCAAGTTACATGACTCCGGTGGATCTTAAGTCTCACCAACACCTGTAAGACAGAAACAACAAGGCCGTGGCCTAGCGGACTAGCTACTGGTACTACTCGCGACTGAAACAACCTAGACGCTTGGCTCCAGCCAAAACCCACATGTCGATCTCAAGTCTGACTGTATGGATCAGCTTTGGAGCAGAAGATGCTTGGCCACCGAACAACCGTGCATTACGCTCCTTCCATATGTTCCAGGAGATTAGTGGACATTTCAGTAATATCATACCAATTCTATAAGGATACTAAAGTGGTATGAAGAAACTTTAAACTCATTTTTCTTTAGATAGAAAAACAAGGAATCTGAAACCTGCGGTTATGAAGGTCTTGCAAAGATGATGGTTTTATTTATTTTTTCTTCCTCGAACATGCAGAAGAGTTTCTTATCTTTATATCATAGAAAGAAAAGAAAAGGTAAAGAGCCCCATGTCATGGGCAGTCGGCTGGGCCCCAGCCGACTGGGTCTATTGGGCCAAGACCATTAGGGTTAGGTTAGGGTTAAGGTAGTCTCTATATAAAGAGGGGAGATGTACCAATAGAGGCAAGCAATGAGAATATCAGCTTATTAGGGTTAGCCCCTTCTATCCCTGCCCTTGTGGTCCAGCTGCCGCCTATCAGCGAAGTCGGGCTGCTAGGGTTCAGGACCAATCGGATCTTTGCACGTGACAATTGGTATCAGTTAGCTTTGGTTCCGAATCCATGGGTGACGACGCTTCCAAGGACGTCGGCTCGCTCGAGTCGACCGTCGACGACATGCTCACGACGCTCTCCGACGTCGCCGCCAAAGTCGCTGAGCTGACGATGCAGATGGCTGCGCTCAAGTCCCTGATCCCGCTGGTCGCCAAGCTCGATGGCATTCCCAACACGGTGGACGAGCAGGCCGCTGTGGAGCGTGAGCATCGACAGGAGGCTGCGGCGTTGCGGCTTCAAGCAGCGGCGCGGCTACAGGAGGCGGCGTGTCTACGGGCAGCGGCGGCGGCGCATCTACGCAAGGCGCACCTGGAATCAGCATCGTCTCTCTGCTCGGCGCCCGGGCTGTCTGCTTCACCCCCTCGGTGCCCCGGCTGTCCGTTTCTCGTCGTGGACTTTGGCGTCGTCCGCTGCGGGCGCGCGTCCATCGTCGCCGAGTCTCCCCTGGAGTTTCCGTCAACAACCGCGGCCCCTGGTGCCGTCCGCCGTGAGCTCGCCTCCGTACGCCACGGCACCGGCCCTCTCCAGGAGATGGTGCTCCGGGCCCTCGATGCACGGCGTCGTCCCTCAGGTTCTCTTCGGTGGAGCAGACGGCGTATCCAGGGGCGGAGCCAGGATTTGAGTATAGGGGGGGGGGGGGGGAGGACAAAGAGCAACACCAACGACATGAGAAGACCCGAAGCAATAGCATGCATAACGGTTATCACACACATACAGTAGATAATTGTTTGGATATATATATAATACTATTTAGTTACGACCCATTTACTATTAATGGCAATTGTTTGAAATTATCAATAATTGTATGTCAATTTTGCTCTAATCTAGCATAGACTAGGAACAAAAAACAAATATATTAGATGGTATATTTTTAATTAGTGCTCTCTTTCTCAAAAGTATATGAAAGGGAAAATTAGATTTTAAAAACTATAGGGTGTATATACACAAATAATATCTGATTATTCTTAGTATAAACATCTAAAAAGCTAAGTGAAATTGGAGAAATCTTAGGATCGATCTTGGCATCGTTATCACAAGTAAAGCTAGGTCTTTAATTAAACTCACCTTTTCTCATACTAAATTAATCTCACTTTGAACATCGGGGTCAGCATTTGAATCACGGGTTGTGGCCGTATGTGTCAAGCTATAGAGATAGAATAGGCTACTACATACATAGGAGCAGAAACATTTTCTCCGAGGAAAGCACGGACAGGTGTGAGCGAGCGTCTATATGATAGAATTTTCTCCAACAAGTCTAGGGGCCACGGCTGAAAATTCTATCATTTTTAATTAAACTCACGGCAAAGGCCTAATGGGGTGAATGAAGTACCTAACATATATACATCCAACGCATATACATGAAGATTGGCAGATCATTGGGGGGTGCCAGGCCCACCCCCAGCCGACTGGGTCTATTGGGCCAAGCCTATTAGGGTTAGGTTAGGGTTAAGGTAGTCTCTCTATATAAAGAGGGGAGATGTACCAATAGAGACAAGCAATGAGAATATCAGCTTATTGGGGTTAGCCCCTTCTATCCCTGCCCTTGTGGTCCGGCTGCCGCCTATCGGCGAGGTCGGGCTGCTAGGGTTTAGGACCAATCGGATCTTTGCACGTGACACCCCATACATGGCAACCCCTAAAACCTCACTAGGAGGTCAAAGAAGGTTGTAAGACAATACATCAAAGAGACAGATCTCCTATTATATTAACACAAGGATTGCAATTTCTGATTTAAAAAACCATTAGTTTCTGCAAGATCACACACACATGGCGCACTTGAATACACAGGAGAGCTGTGTATCTTTATATTAAGAGAGAATTAAAAAGGTCCAACAACAAAAAACAGGAAAAAAGAATACCACCCCATCTTGGACCAGAGATAAGAGGTGTGTACGACCCGACCAGACCCATATAAACTAACCCAAATCCACTATCCTTCGTAGTTCCAATGTTTTCAATCCCTTAGCTCCAGCTGAACACCATAAATGATATTCATCCTTGGCCTAAAGGATATCCTGGATGTCAGGTGATTTTCCCTAAAAAACGCAAGCGTTATAGTGTACCCGCCATTAAAATTTTGTGAATCAGAAGAGGTTCAATAGACCAATAGTACTGTTCTCAAAATAACAGTGTAGGTTGTCCTCTATTATATGCGTGAACAACTTTAATGGCTTCTAAAACATTACCCATATACCTTTTAATGTTATGATATTGTTATTTATTTATGGTTATAAAACACACACAAGATTATTAGTAGTGATCAAAATTTGGAACTGTAGAAGACGTGTATAGATTGAATTTTTAACGGCAGAACAGTTTACATATTTTAATTGGTAACATACAGAAATTCTGGAGAATA
Organism: Echinochloa crus-galli; assembly: GCA_900205405.1. Lineage (NCBI taxonomy): Eukaryota > Viridiplantae > Streptophyta > Magnoliopsida > Poales > Poaceae > Echinochloa > Echinochloa crus-galli. Next base: position 1,607,348 of record OAMR01000077.1, on the reverse strand, counting down.
GGGGATCTTGAGGGGAACTATCCTTGGTTTTGGGAGAAAGCATATAGAATGGTTTATTTATTGACGATCTGAGAACAACCATTTAGCATTGTAGTTCATGTCAAGAAGTACCTGCATAGCTCTCTCCGGAGATATAAAATTCGTGGCCCTTGTATTGTGGAAACCTCTTGAACCAATTTACAAGGAAGTTGTATGCATCCTCAGCTACAAAAAATGAATGATGTAAACATTGTGAAATAGAGATGAGCCAATCATAAATGCCCCAAATATCACTGAAATTACCTGCAAAGGCGTCATCCAGTTTGGTCAGGTCAGAGGACGTGTTGGTGTAGGAGAAGCCAACCCCAACAGGAGATTCCAAGAAGAGTAAGTTGGCCTCTGGCAAGAACAATGACGGATTCAGCAACAAAAATGTACTTATTCTAGATGAAATTGCATTGATCTTAAACATGAAAAAAGTAGCTGCAGGCACCTCTGTTCCACGCAAACTTATTGAACTCAAGCCCCGCCCCGTAGCTGGTGACCCTGAGAGGCCCCAACTCAGAAGCAGCTCCATATCCAACTGATGAGCAACCAGGTCCTGAATGTTGGGCAGAAATATTACTACACTAATTGTCTTGCAGAATGTGTATAGTGTAGCAGAAAAAGATGTGTATTATTAACTGCAGCACAACAAGATAATTTGCACAGAAATCCGTAGGACAAGCTAAAGTTATTGAGCAGAGATTAAAGAGATATAAACGTAAAAGGTTATCAAGGTCAAGATCACTGCAACTCTGCTTTACTAATATCTCTGATCAATGATCTCTGCACATGGCAACTCACAGCTACTGCAGAACTTAGCTGCAAACAAACCGAAGACTGAAGTACTAAGAGTGAACCGGACACGAAGAACACTACTATCTCTTTTGCCCTGCCATTCATTGTGCATTGGGCAAGTTAAACAGCAAAGTAAAAAGGTAAAAAAAAAGAGAGAGACAAAACTAGTTGAAGCAAGCAACAAACCTCCATTGAGCCAGAGCAGGAGAGGCTTCTTCGCCGGCGAAGCCTGGGCCTCAAAGAACCAGTAGAAGAGCGCCCTCCCGTTGCGCTCGTTGACGGTGACGTACCCGGCGAACTGCGACACCGGCGGGCTCGGCGGCTGCCCGGGGAGGAACCGCACCCGGTCGCGCTCCTGCTCGCTGTAACCCACTGCCGCGGCGTGGCAGCACAAGCTCTGGAAGAAGAAGATGAGGAGCATAGCAAAGGTGAGCTGATGGGTCCTGGACGAAGACGACGACCGTGGAAGAGGACGCGCTGCCATTGTCGCTATGCTAGTGTGTGAAACCGGGAAAGGAGGAGAAGGCGAGCAAGAGAGGAAGACAAGGAGCCAAGAGCTAGCAGGGAGGCATGTGCAGGGCTACTGTGCAAGGGATCGGAAGACGGCAGGCCTCTCTCGGCTCGTAGCACAGCCCGGGGCTCACTCACAGTCACAGGCTCAGAGCGGGTGAGCTCGGAGTGTGTGACAGTGAGATCATGTGAAGTGGATCGGTGGCGCCTGCCATTGGAGGTTGGCTCGGGCTCCGAAGGATCACGGCACGGGTTTGGTTGCGTCTAGGGATAGGTGGTGGCGCATGTGAGCACCCGGATAACGATTTTTATTTGCTGGAGCTGCACGCTAGCCGAGGCCCCAGGGCATCTTCTGCTCTTGGCTGCCGGCCGCCGGCCGCCGGCTGCCGGCTGCATGCATCCGCGTGACCGTATGCCAGTGGCGTTGGCACCGTCGCCAAGGATCAAAGATTTCGTTTCCTTGTCTGCTAGCCGGGTCGGCGACGACTCGGCCAGGAACGTGACAAAAATGATTCCGATGTGCAGCAGGAGCTGGGGGGCTCCTATGTTAACCATACGTGCTCATGCGTGCGTATTTCCGCAGAACCGACTTCTCTCATTTCATTGAAAGCGACCAACGTACACATAACTGTATTCGGATGTTTTTTTGTTGCGGTGTAAATTCTAGTAGCTTCAGATTGAATGCTTTGTCAATCTGATTCAACATTTCAAAAATACTAATTCAACACTTAGAAAACTAATTCAATATTTTTCTTAAAAGTGGTGAAATAATATATTACAAATGTTGAGACAACATGTGAAAAATGTTGAAGCTGTACATTCCAAATGTTGACTAGATTCAATATTTCTTAAAACCTAATAATTAACAATTTTGAAAAACTAATGCAATAGTTCTTAGGTAAAATGTTGAAACAATCTAATGAAAATGTTGA
>OAMR01000077.1:1588163-1602612 GCA_900205405.1 Echinochloa crus-galli | reverse complement strand
ACGATATGTGAACAACCATTTAGCATTGTAGTTCATGTCAAGAAGTACCTGCATAGCTCTCCCCAGAGATATAAAATTCGTGGCCCTTGTATTGTGGAAACCTCTTGAACCAATTTACAAGGAAGTTGTATGCATCCTCAGCTACAAAAATGAATGATGTGATAGGGATGTAAAACATTGTGAAATAGAGACGAGTCAAGCATAAATGCCCAAAATATCACTGAAATTACCAACAAAGGCGTCATCCAGTTTGGTCAGGTCAGAGGACGTGTTGGTGTAGGAGAAGCCAACCCCAACAGGAGATTCCAAGAAGAGTAAGTTGGCCTCTGGCAAGAACAATAACGGATTCAGCAACAAAAATATACTTATTCTAGATGAAATTGCATTGATCTTAAACATAAAAAAAGTAGCTGCAGGCACCTCTGTTCCACGCAAACTTATTGAACTCAAGCCCTGCCCCGTGGCTGGTGACCCTGAGAGGCCCCAACTCAGAAGCAGCTCCATATCCAACTGATGAGCAACCAGGTCCTGAATGTTGGGCAGAAATATTACTACACTAATTGTCTTGCAGAATGCGTAGAGTGTAGCAGAAAAAGATGTGTATTATTAAATGCAGCACAACAAGATAATTTGCACAGGAATTCGTAGGACAAGCTAATGTTATTGAGCAGAGATTAAATAAATATAAAAGAAAAAGGCTATCAAGGTTAAGATCACTGCTACTCTGCTTTACTAATCTCTCTTATCAATGATCTCTGCACATGGCAACTCACAACTACTGCAGAACTTGAGCTGCAAATACAAACCGAAGACTGAAGTACTACGAGTGAACCGGACACAAAGAACACTACTATCTCTTTTGCTCTGCGTAAAAAGGGAGGGAGAGAGAGAGCGCTAGTTGAAGCAAGCAGCAAACCTCCATTGAGCCAGAGCAGGAGAGGCTTCTTCGCCGGCGACGCCTGGGTCTCAAAGAACCAGTAGAAGAGCGCCCTCCCGTTGCGCTCGTTGACGGTGACGTACCCAGCGAACTGCGACACCGGCGGGCTCGGCGGCTGCCCGGGGAGGAACCGCACCCGGTCGCGCTCCTGCTCGCTGTAACCCACTGCCGCGGCGTGGCAGCACAAGCTCTGGAAGAAGAAGAGGAGGAGGAGGAGAATAGCAAAGGTGAGCTGATGGGTCCTGGACGAAGACGACGACCGTGGAAGAGGACGCGCTGCCATTGTCGCTATGCTAGTGTGTGAAACCGGGAAAGGAGGAGAAGGCGAGCAAGAGAGGAAGACAAGGAGGCAAGAGCTAGCAGGGAGGCATGTGCAGGGCGACTGTGCAAGGGATCGGAAGACGGCAGGCCTCTCTCGGCTCGTAGCACAGCCCGGGGCTCACTCACAGTCACAGGCTCAGAGCGGGTGAGCTCGGAGTGTGTGACAGTGAGATCATGTGAAGTGGATCGGTGGCGCCTGCCATTGGAGGTTGGCTCGGGCTCCGAAGGATCACGGCACGGGTTTGGTTGCGTCTAGGGATAGGTGGTGGCGCATGTGAGCACCCGGATAACGATTTTTATTTGCTGGAGCTGCACGCTAGCCGAGGCCCCAGGGCATCTTCTGCTCTTGGCTGCCGGCCGCCGGCCGCCGGCTGCCGGCTGCATGCATCCGCGTGACCGTATGCCAGTGGCGTTGGCACCGTCGCCAAGGATCAAAGATTTCGTTTCCTTGTCTGCTAGCCGGGTCGGCGACGACTCGGCCAGGAACGTGACAAAAATGATTCCGATGTGCAGCAGGAGCTGGGGGGCTCCTATGTTAACCATACGTGCTCATGCGTGCGTATTTCCGCAGAACCGACTTCTCTCATTTCATTGAAAGCGACCAACGTACACATAACTGTATTCGGATGTTTTTTTGTTGCGGTGTAAATTCTAGTAGCTTCAGATTGAATGCTTTGTCAATCTGATTCAACATTTCAAAAATACTAATTCAACACTTAGAAAACTAATTCAATATTTTTCTTAAAAGTGGTGAAATAATATATTACAAATGTTGAGACAACATGTGAAAAATGTTGAAGCTGCGCATTCCAAATGTTAACTAGATTCAATATTTCTTGAAACCTAATAATTAACAATTTAAAAAAAACTATTCCAATAGTTTTTAGGTAAAATGTTGAAACGGTCTAATGAAAATGTTGAACTAACTTACTGTAAATGTTGATTTTTTAAAAAAAACTATCAAAATATAAATATATTCAAATCAGTGTTTGTTTTGTTGCATAAATTCTAACTAAGACCATGGTTCAAACGGATTTGAAAAATGATTTATAGTTTGAGAGAAAAATGAATCCAAAGATCAAAATCCAATGGAATCGTTCACGTCTGATTCATGCATGTTTACCAGTCATGTGGGGACAGCCGTGCATGTGCATTTCTCGACCGCGGACATGAAACAAATAGCGTGAAGACATAGGGCGTCAGAAATGCTAATCGGACGGAGGAGAAAAGTTGCACGAATTTCGTACTTTAGAAGCCAACCTCGCTAAAAAAATTCCGGAAGCGATCCGCGGGAGCTGAGCGATGTTGGAATGGGCCAAAGGACGGGCGTCTTTTTGGTTGGGTCTCGTCATGGGCTACGGCCCAGATTTCCGCCTTTCTTTCCGTTTCCATTGGGCCTGGCCGGGAACAATGCAGCAATAACATTCCCGGTCACAGTACATTCTTTAGTTTGTAAAATATAGAGGCGAAGTAATGATGATTCTGAAGCTTTTTGGTCGCAATCCTTTGTTACAGAATTAACATGTGGTCAGTCCTTAAGTACTTGTCATAGTGATTGATGGCCAAGATACAAAAATTCATTTCGCCTTTTGAGTTTATTTTGCCACCCTAGACTCTCTGCCCAAGTCTTGGATACAAAAATTCATTTCGCCTTTTGAATATATTTTGCGACCCTAATCTCTCTGCCCAAATCTTGGATACAAAAACTCTTCTCGCCTTTTGAATTCATTTTGCTAGACTGTATCCAAAAGTTTTGGATACAAAAACTCTTTTCACCTTTTGAATTCAATTTGTCACCTTAGACTCTTTGCCTAATTATTGTCTCCTGTACCGGCATATCCCACTCAACTGTCGAATCATTACATATTAGGGCGCCACCACGAACTAAAAACTGGTTTATAAGTTGGAATAGGTAACACCTAGGAGGTAATTTGTCTAGGTTTTGCTAGTTGGGGACATCTAACATTGGAATTGTACACCCTGGAGAAACAGAATCCCACAAGAGCTTTTTAAGCAAAACCGACTTATTGCTCATTTGTTAGGAGAATCTATACAAGAACTTCATTGGGTACTCATAAACTAGTTCCGTAGGTTATTAGCACACTTTACCTTGTTCGAATTCGTATCCTGATAAAAATTGATCATATCATCATAATTTAAGGCAACCAATATGGTTTTCATCAAGCAACTTCAGCTGATGAATCACATGAAACAACAGTAACATGCATGCATCTAATAAAAAGAGACCTGCAGGCGGTCGTGAAAAAAAAACAATTCTCCCCCATGTGAAAACTCAAGCCGTGTGCAACCATCCAAAACTTCAACCCAGATCCACGACTGGAATCTGCAGGCGCACGCTTTCTTAATTCTACGGTTTGAGTCAATTATTGCCCTGATAATGATAATCCAAGCAGTTAGGATAGTTCACGTGCTGAAATAAATCATAATTATATATGGTTTTAGAATAATGGTGCTTGTTTGAAGACCTGTGGTTAGACTAGGCGATTCCCCGCGCGTTGCTGCGGGATATGGGAGAGCGTTTACAGCTACTTTATCACTAAAACAAAAATAGTGATAATATTTGTACCATGTTATCATAAAAACAACGTTTTAATAATATGCAATGCAGAAATTCACCTTGCGTAATGTTTGCTCGTTGCACCTCAAAGATTTCTCTCCTGTCTTCCTTCCTACCTTGATTGTCTTCTTGATGATTAGAGAACCACTGTTATGTGTATACTGGCATTTGCTTTGTTGTAATTCTTTGAGTCCAATACCTTCATCGTTCATAGGCACATCTATTTACATACCTACAACCTAGATGCTCAAATGTCATAGCCCACAAACTGACGCATGGCTTTTCAACTTTGTTTGAGTGGAGAAATAATTATTGTCAAGTCATTAGTTCAAGAAACACATGCATAAACCTTAGTGCTGCCATTAGTACCTGTCTTTTGATTTGACCTGCTGAGTAAAGAAGAGGTGAGGATGGAAGACTCTTGATTTACCGCTGCTGATGTGGCTCGCTAAGGATTGAGATAAATCCTGGTAGACCTCTCTTCCTTCCTACCTTGATTGTCTTCTTGATGATTAGAGAACCACCCTTATGTGTGTACTGGCATTTGTTGTAATTCTTTGAGTCCAATACCTTCATCGTTCATAGGCACGTCTATTTATATACCTACAACCTAGATGCTCAAATGTCATAGCCCACAAACTGACGCATGGCTTTTCAACTTTGTTGAGTGGAGAAATAATTATTGTCAAGTCATTAGTTCAAGAAACACATGCATAAACCTTAGTGCTTCCATTAATACCCGTCTTTTGATTTGACCTGCTGAGTAAAGAAAAGGTGAGGCCAGAAGACTCTTGATCTACCGCTGCTGATGTGGCTTGCTGAGGATTGAGAGAAATCCTGATAGTGGGGACCAATTATATAAGTATTATTATAGATTAGTTTCTTCCTATCTATAAAACCTATAGATTTCTCTCAACATGCAAGATGTCCACGTCACCATCCACTAGATCTTCTCTCAACATGCAAGCTGACCACATCACCATCCAGTAGAATATAAATTTATGTCTTCTACTGATTTTCTACAACTATGCATTGTGTTAGTCTTTGTGAGTACCATGCTACAAATTTCTAAGTAGTTCCCTCTCAATAAAATGAATGTGTTTTCCTCTATATTGTTGTTTACAAAAAATATTGCAATGCAATCATTTTAGCGTTTCTACTTTCAAATTGTATCTTCAAATTTTGTCTAAATTCTCGCAGCAACGCGCGGGTACCACCTAGTTTTTTAATAATAAAGTGAGTAACACCTATGCCTAACCTTTCCGCCGTCATATGCTAATCTATGGAAAACCAGATCAAAACCGGACTCCTGATACTCCACCATAAAACTGGGTAATTTGACAATAAATATTGCATTTCTTTTGTTATCATTAAGGATGAAAACGGATCGAATACGGACGGATACTACCGGATACGGATCGAATATATTTTTTTCTCTCGGATTCGGATCGGATAAGGATAGGGTCCACTGGTGTCGGATAAGATAGGGATGGATACCGACATTCTAAATATCCAACTTTTTGTATTCGGATTCGGATCGGTACCGGATACTAACTATCCGAATTCGGATTCGGACGGATATAAACTCCTCCAAACGAATATGAACTCGGATACGGTCGGGAAATATCCGTACCATTTTCACCCTTAGTTATCATTGTAAAAAAAATGATGGCTTACAAATAACGCACATGGATCCATACATTAATGTCTATATACCTATTATATTATTAAAGTAAACAACAATTTTTCACACATTCTACCTTCAGTTATTTCATGTGTTGTCGCATACTCCTAAATTTTTGTCTACCGTGTCACAGTTGCACTACATAGCTTTTTGGTAGAACTAGACTAGGATTGTGATTAAAAATTAGAATAACGAGATAAAAAGGGAGTATATGCTCTAGTAAAACTAGCGAGATGTAATAGAACAGTCGGACTAGAACTGTTGATTAACCAAATCAGTAGGCAAACAATGGCCAAAAAGCATGTTTTAGACTTTTAGTCGATGGACAATAACAGATCAGGTAAAATAGCCAAATATGCGCTCAGATATTCTCTGGTTGTTGGTGTTGCATAGCATTGGATGATGGTGTTGAAGCGAATGACAACACCTTTGAAAATTTTCTAGGCAATTTTATAAGTGCGTTTAAGGCCAAAATTTACTAGGCTTCATGGCCAAACTTTAGTTGTTTCGGCATGACCTTCCAAAACTATGTTAGCCGTAGAAATGCACATGCATTATGCTAGTTAGTCATAATTATTCAATGCATATGCATGGGTGGTTCATGCAAAGAGCAATATTAGTTAACTTTTATCATCATTCTGATTTAGTAATCATTTTGGACAGCAACATGATCTCAAGTACACAAATTTGTTAATTCCTTATGTTCATCATTCGGAAGCTGTGCATGTATTCTGAAGGATAAAAGAAGTTAGTTCTTTCATATAAATGAACCATTCCCATAATCAAACTCAAAATGTTAAATTAGAAATATAGGTGGAGGTGTTTCATATTGTGAACAATCCACCAACCAAACTCTATCTTACTATATTACTAATTGATACTTCTTTTGATGACTGCACCTTAATCCCATGTAACACACTAGCCAAAAATATAAATTGTGGAAATTCTCCAAAAACCCAGAAACGTCATGTCATCAATAATGTGGACTCTAATCATTAATAATAATAATAATCTTTGGATCTAAGTGTCCCATAAATTTACATATAAATTATCCACATTTTTTATTCTTATAAACATAACCTAATAAAGTAACCTCTAAATCTGCATCTAAACTACCTGCACCTAATCATTAATCTAAACTACCTACACCTAAAAACCCAGAAACGTCCTGTCATCAATAATGTGGACTCTAATCATTAATAATAATAATCTTTGGATCTAAAGTGTCCCATAAATTTACATATAAATTATCCACATTTTTTATTATTATAAACATTGTCATCAATAATGTGGACTCTAATCATTAATAATAATAATCTTTGGATCTAAAGTGTTCCGTAAATTTGCATATAAATTATCCACATTTTTTATTATTATAAACATAACCTAATAAAGTAACCTCTAAATCTGCATCTAAACTACCTACACCTATCATTATAAGAAAAATACCCCAAAACAAATGATATATGATTCTAAATTACGTAACTATCCTATTGTTGATATATAGAACTGTCACAGCCCAGGGCTTAATAGGATTGATAAGAATATTCATACCAACAAGTTGCAACTTCTTTTCCGGGAGCTCATCTCGAAAGAACTCCAAGGTTAAGCGTGCTTGGCCCGGAGCAATTTCAGGATGGGTGACCGACCGGGAAGTCGTTCCCGGGTGCGTATGAGTGAGGACAAAGTGCGCAGAAAAGACGGGTGTTGGTCTGTGAGGGCAGTCTTGCGGTCTTATAAAGCAGCCAGGCGTAGGCGTGCCCGGCCCCGGGGAGGCGGGACGTTACAATTAGTATCAGAGCTGACTCTCGCGGTTTCACGGGCGCATGAGTCGCAGTTGCGCTGGCACTGGGCTCATGGACGTGGCCGGAGGGGACGTTCCTGGCCTGGGGTTGACCGACGAGGGCGTCGGTCTTCTAAGTGGATGAGATTGTCACAGCCCAGGGCTTAATAGGATTGATAAGAATACTCATACCAACAAGTTGCAACTTCTTTTCCGAGAGCTCATCTCGAAAGAACTCCAGGGTTAAGCGTGCTTGGTCCGGAGCAATTTCAGGATGGGTGACCGACCGGGAAGTCGTTCCCGGGTGCGCATGAGTGAGGACAAAGTGCGCAGAAAAGACGAGTGCTGGTCTGTGAGGGCAGTCTTGCAGTCCTATAAAGCAGCCAGGCGTAGGCGTGCCCGGCCTCGGGGAGGCGGGACGTTACAAGAACACTAACCTAAGGTATGCAAGGTGTTTGTCACAATGTAGACCACGTATACATGCGTGTAGAAAGCAATGAGAATATTGATTCAATTTTCATGGTAATTAAACACAAAGATTAAACTAATTACTCAATATATATATATATATGGAGGTGCGGTGCAAAGTAAAAAAAAACTATGAATATGGATTAAAAAAGGTAAATATACTAAGTACTAACTAAAGCCTATAACATCTGATCAATAAAGATAAGTGCATACCTATATGAGAATTGTTTAATACTTATGTCTTATGTATGGAGTAAATCAATGCTCCTTCAGCTTGGTCCCTCACATTTACAAAAATGTCTTGGTGGATGTCACATAACTTTTTTTTCCAAAGGACTATCTGTGTTCTGAGAAGCCAACATATTACCTGTTAGATGAAACACTAGCTAGTTAAGCTGCACATGTCTGGCTTGATAATGACAGGAGAGGCCAGGCTCTGCCGGCGTCTGGTACGAGTTCCATATCCATCCACGTGGAGAAGTTGTAGAAAGTGCCCAAATCCAACAAGTACCAAGCAACAAGCAAACAAACAAACATGAAAAGAGAATAATATTTGCAAAGAACGCATATTTGGAGTTTAGTCCAATATGCAGGACAGGACTTCTCTTCAAAAGCGACATGCGCAATTCAGATACCATTGTGCCCGTATTATATATTTCTTCCTTTCTGGTATAGCATTCCGTCTAATTTTGTAGTTATTCGCACAGCCCTTGTGCAGTACTTGTATTAATACAAAAGTACAGTTTCTGATGCTATTCTTTTGTTGTACTTCTCTTAATCTGTAACAAAAATAAAATACTTGCCAAAGAGTGCATAGCAAATTCCAAGGGACAAAACTATGCGTTTTGTTAGCTTATTAAGTAGTGCAAGACGTACAAAAAAGCTGTCTGTTTCTATGTATGTTCTGGCTGTGGGCCTAGTCGAGGCACTGATGAACTACTCATCAAAATCAAAATTAATCAGCATCGACAAGAAGAAGCCTTTTTTACGCTGTTGAACAGCCTATGTTTGCAGTTGCCAGCGCTGGGGCGACAAACTGGTGAATAAGCACTACTAGGGGTTAACGCAAGTTATATATTGTGTAGTATTCTCACTGCTTAGAGCAAGGGTTTGCACAAGACAAAATATTTAGGCATGCACTCTCATGGAGCTTATTGTAAACACAGCCATGCACGCTATGCCGGGAAGTGTTTGTCGTTTGAAGCTTGATTAGTTTGATATTGATTAAAAGTATATATATGTTGGTTCTTTTTATAGACTTAAAATATATTCTCAAAGTAAGTGCAATATGTGCAACATGATTTTCCAAGGAGAAGACAAGGAACACATTAAGAAATTGGAAACCGTGTCCGTGTGCAGTAGGTGGTGATGCTGCTAGGGCCGGCCAGCAGCACAGCTAGCTGCTAGGACAAGAAGACAGGGTTTCTCTTTTCGAGCGGTGCATGTTCCTGATGCTTTCAACGGAGAACGCAACTGAATTTTCCGTTTTGGGCATTGGCGTCATCTGCCCGTCGATGCAAATGGACGAGGTGAACATGCTGTCAGAGTGCCAAAGCTAGCTTAGCTCCGTCCGGCTGATTAAACAAAGACGAGTAAACTAATTCAGGACGGCAAGGCAGCGAGCTGTACTTGAACGGAACGCTGCTTCACCCACTGGAGCATCTGATCCTTTGCGTCCCTCTCTCCTGTGGTGCTATGCATGTACTCCCTCCGATTTGGTATTAGAAGTCACTTTAGACAAGATTTAAGTCAAAGATTGAAAATATAAATTATGAATAACATTTAAGTCGTTGAGTTTAGAAATGTGAAAATTATATAAATAGATTGGTCTTAAAAATTATTTTCATAAAAATATACACATATAACTTTTTAAGAAATATTTTTATAGAAAGTAAAAGTCAAAGTTATGTTTTGGTGACCGTGTCGCTGTCCTAAACGACTTCTAATTCTGAACGGAGGGAGTACATGTGCAAGAGTCGTGTGGTCATTATGTATCGAGGTAACAACCGTATCGAAAAACATATCAGGGTAAAAGAAAATGTATAATTGACCCCATAATAGGGGCTTTGCCCCTCCTGTTTCTTAAAAAATGTATGATTACTACTCATTCCGAAATATAAGTATTTGTTGACTTTTTCTGTCAACGTTTGGTCGCTCGTCTTATTCAAAAGATTTATGAAAATATTAATTTTTTTGTTATGACATGTTTTATCATTGTATATATTTTAAGCATATCATAATAATTTTTATTTTTTTATAAATTTTTTGAATAAGACGAGCGATCAAACGTGATGCGCAGAAATCGAGAAATGCTTATATTTGGGACGGAGGGAGTACTTATTAGAAGCCACTTGGACATATATTCCAGCTTACGAGCTAGTAGCATTTTAACTAATTTTTTTTGGGATAGCTAACATTTATTTAGATCATTGTACTCTCATGTAGCTAACATCTTTACACCATGTATATCATACGATAAAAAATAGCACCATATAGATTTTATCAGACAATCTCGATAATCTTGACACATCGGTCTTACCAGTTTTCAACAACCATTCAAACCAGTTGAGTAGACATTATTGAATTTTGAATTCGACTCCACCACTGTGTAGATCTAATCGAGATGATTGAAATGCATATATGATATGTCAAATTTAGAGTCTAGATGAAAAAAATATGACTTTAGAATTGTGATTGAGAAATCGTATTTCAAAAGGTCTTTTAGAGTTCTTGCCGTACTTCGAAGTGCAATTGTGATTTGCCCTTGGTCTTTGCACATATGTCCATGTTTTGGCCGTGACTAGGGCTAAAATCATATTGACTTGTGAATATAAAATAAAGGGCTAAATCACAAGGTTAAGAAAATAAAGACAAAATCATAATTACACTTCAAAGTAGCATCAAGAACACAAATCTCCGATTTGAAAACTAGTCAAACCAGTTTTGGTTTTCATAATTCAAGGAGTTATATTTTAGCACATGATTTTTATGATATTTGACCCCTATCGAAAGAAGACCTCTCCTCTCTATACAAATATAAAGAGCCACGACCGATTAAATGACATCGAGTCAAGAAATTAGTATGCATTTACTTTTTATCCTCTAAAATTTAATTCTCTCTTTCAACATAATTGACATTGTTGTTTGTTACTAAGAAATGTAAAACATAACTCTAGTCTTGTTTCTTTACCTGGCATGGATGGACCTCCCATTTAAAGCTAGGAATTGGAGTTTTTTTTCTTGTTCGGTTGCAAAAATTAATATGCTCTAGTTTTTTTTCTTCTATCTATCTATACTATAGAGATCCAAAACTTTCACTTCGTCCATCAAACCATCGTAATTTTACAAAAACTCCCTAATGTTTATAAAAATCAACCACGGTCCTTTAATATGTTATAATTTTACGAAAACCCTCTAATATTTATAAAAATCAACCCCCGGTCCTTTGATACCATGTAATTTTTCCCAATAACTAAACGTGCGTGTCGAGTTCGTAACCAGCATGGCCTCCATATTTTCTATTAAACGTGCGGCACGTACGTTCTTACTGGTTATTAAAAAAATCCGATAGAAATGGGGAAAAGTTGCATCTAGGCCGTGTTTCTTTGGGTCTGGCAAAATTTTACCAGCCCAATAATTAAGGGTATTAAATAAAGTTAGTTTACAAAACTATCTTCACAACATTGAACTATTTCGTGAGACCTATTTAATGAGGCATTTGATCCCATGATTAGAGGATTAGTTGTAACATTACTGTAGCAAAATATGGATTAATTAGGTTCATTAGATTCGTCGCGCAAAGTTACACTCATCCGTAAAAAATTTTTACAAATAGACTTTATTTAGTATTCCATGCAGAAAAGATTTCTTTAGAAAAACCTTTTCCCGAAGGCAAGAAACACGGCCCTAGTACGACTTCAACATGACAGCCACAGAAGATCTACAGTGCCTACCCACCACCCCCGTGTCCATCGACCCAGACCCAGGGAATAAAAAATAGATCACGGCCGGCCTGCAGTTTGGAGAGAGGGAGCGGGATATATCATCCAACTGCTTGGTTTGATCATCATCCGTGAAAAATACAAACTCGAGCCAAGACACCAGGTCAAAACCAGAACAAACTGTCAGCATTCCAAGCGGAATCTCTCCACATCACGTCCACACCCCATATGTACGTGTACACTACGCCACCCTCGCTCACTACTGCCATTCCAATTCTCTCCAGCAACACCGATCAATCCAACCATGGTCGTGCCGTCTGCAGCGGGGCGGGAGATGGCGCCGGAGTCGCTGCCGCTCGGCACTATCCCGACGGTGGACATGTCGGCGCCGTCGGGGCGCCGCGGCGAGCTGGCGCGCCGGCTGGTGCGCGCGTGCGCGGAGCGCGGCTTCTTCAAGGCCGTCAACCACGGCGTGCCGCCGCTGGTGTCCGCCCGGCTTGACGCCGCCTCGTCGGCGTTCTTCGCGCGCCCCGCGCCGGACAAGCAGGCGGCGGGGCCGCCGGACCCGCTGGGCTACGGCAGCCGGAGCATCGGCGCCAACGGCGACGTCGGCGAGCTGGAGTACCTGATCCTGCACGCGGATCCCGCCGCGGTGGCGCGCAAGGCCAGGGTCATCGACGCCGAGGATCCGTCGCGGTTCAGGTACGTAGATTCAATAATTGCAACTATATTTGCATGCAACACCTATGCATTATTTGCATGTTATATTATTATTTGCTTGTTTCGTCAGAAAGATTTTGAGGCCGGGCATTGCTTGTACTTGTACCATCAATTGATGATGCATGTGTATATATACTGCTCCTTCCATTTTGAATTGGTCTTTAGTTGCAATTGCAAATTTGCAATTTGTCTAGCATATGATAATATTGTTACGGATCGAGTTGTGTACATTTGCTGCCAAATTTATTTCGTGCATTGTGAGGGCGGCATACATAGGTAACATACATACGCGCATATGATCAGATCAGTGCCATGGTAGTAGTAATAATGCACGTCTGTTATCAGCAGAGTTTTCATGTGGTACGGTTCTCTAGCTAGCAAGTGGATAAACTGATGCGACGTCCACTTGGCAAGATTGAAGTCCTGGGGTATGGGGTTTAAAAGCTTGTGATTGTACTTTCCCTAGAACAGTAAGTATATTGTGCTTCTGAATGTTAGTTTTCCCAAGCTCAGCTTAACCAACGGAACAAATAAAAAAAGTTGACAGAAGAATATGCTTCCAGTAATTACAAACAAGATTAACCGAATCACTATTGATGTGGTGTCAATGTAGAGGGCCAAATACTAACAAAATGTAGAGGGTCAATGTGTCATATGGCACATATGAAAACCCCCTGCTTTCGTCAAATTGTGAAACCCTATTGTAAAACATGTTTATAAGTTTTGAAAAAGATCTCCAAACAGATTTTTGTAAAACATATTATAAGTTTTAAAAAAGACCTCCAAACAAATTTGTAAAGTGGTGAAGGTACAACCAAGTAAATTTCAAGTACAACTCCAACTTAACTTTGTGAGATGTGAAATTGTCAAAGAACAAAGAAAAAGATAAAAGTGAGTTTAATTTAACCAGAGAAGTTGAGTTTGCTCTTAAAATTTGAATCCTTTGTATTGTTGTGTTTCTTATTATTTTTACATATCATTGACAAAGTGAATTTTTATCTTGTAATTTTGGCCTTGAATTTTTATACAGCACCACCACCTTCCTCTACATATATGAGATGCACAATATGTTTTTTCAAAGCTTATTATAAACATGTGTTTTGAAGGGGGTTTTTCACAATTCTACCAAAATGGGTATTTTTCATAGGAAAAGATACCTTAATTGATCCCACATATGATGGTTAAGTTATTGTAGCTCTTGTAGAGCAAATAATCTTAATCAGACAGTTGGTGCATGCGTTGAGACCACAATGCCTGCCAACCACCTGTATGTACCAAGGGTGGAACATTTTCTTTTACTCATGGAACTAACAGTATTTCCGCAGATAAACATGAGGTGAAAAATTGTTCCACGAGTCAAAAGTAACTAAAACCAACAATTAAGGATGAGAAGGAAGATCAAGAGAGAGGGGGGGGGGGTGTTAATCAGAGCAGAGGAGGAACTATGTTCTAGATGTACAAAGTAGTGTTCCACGAAGATTGTGCATTCTCATCTTCTATCAAGGTTAGGGGATGAATAAATGGACAGCGCGGAAATATAGTGCATTCTCATCTTTTAGTAGATCACATTTTTCATGCAAAGTGGAGAAAAATTGTTTCACGAGTCAAAAAATAGTTATTGGAGTCAATTAAAGAGGAGAAGGAAGATCAAGAAAGGGGGGAGGGGAGGAGATCCTTAAACAGAACGGGAAGAACCATGTTCTAGGTACGGTGTAAAATACTAGTGTTCCCTAAATAAAATATTCTTCCCTGGACAGAAAGAGAAAAGCTCTACTAAGCCCCTGTTTAGTTCCTAAATTTCACCCCCAAAGTTCGCTATGAAAAAGAAGATTCCCATCACATCAAAATATCGGTAATGCATGGAGTACTAAATATTGATGAAATCAAAAACTAATTGCACAGTTTTGCGAGACGAACATTTTAAGTCTAATTAATCAATTTTTGGATAATCTTTTACAAATACAAATGAAATGTTACAGTGGCGCAATGATTGCGAAATGACCCCAAACCCCCCCCC
>OAMR01000077.1:1564261-1588145 GCA_900205405.1 Echinochloa crus-galli | reverse complement strand
CAAATCCCCACCCCCTATTTTGCATCTAAACACGGACTAAAACTAGGGTACCTGAGTGGAAGGGAACAAATCCAGTAAGGATTGTGCATTCTGATCTTCTAGTGTAGGGATAGCTCTCTCTCCCTACTCGCTCGATCACCTCTAGGTCACTGAGGTGAATGAAAAACCAAAGAACACTGGTAGAAAATAAATGGACTTTTTATTCACTAGTCCCGGTTCTAACAACTTGGCGAAGGGGGGCCTTTAGTCCCGGTTGAAGCCACCAGCTGAGACAAAAGGCATTTAGTCTCAGTTGAAGGCTCAACCCGGGACTAAAGTGTCTCATACATTAGTCCCAGATGGTGGCTTCAATCGGGACTAAAGATCATCTTTTTAGTCTTAGTTGGGGGGCTTAACCCGGGACTAAAGGGGTTATAGGGCTTGTTTGGTTTGTGCCCTTACCTGCCCTGCCGATGCATGGGCGCATCAATTTTTTGGCGAAAGATTTGGCCGCCATAGTTTTGCCCTCGCGCGGGCGTCGGACTGAACTAGCTTGGGCGTGATTTCATTGGCGCACCAAATATTGGCTACCATCCAAACGCCCTCACGGAGTCCGGTCAATGACCAATTATTTGGTAGGGCAAGCATCGGCGCTCATCCAAACGTACCCATAGTCTCTTTTGGACTCACCAACCGGAACTAAAGGGTCCTTCATATGTTACTATAAAAAGAAAACATCCCACTTGAAGTTACATGTGACGTGGGTTTGAATCCAACGAAACGCAATATTTTTTAAACACTGTAGACTTTTAACCCCGGGTGGAAAAAATGGGGCTAAAGGGTTGAACCTTTACTCCCGGATTCCTAGCTCCGGTTTCCAAAATCGGGACTAAAGGGGGTTGGAAATCACGACTAAAGGGTCTTTCTCCACTAATGGAATGACACAATAGTACATAGAAATCCCCACAAGTGCACCTGCCATCACAATTTTAATCAGATCAGAACCAGGAAGGATGAAGCCAAGTGGAAATGTCATTTCGACCACCATGCCTTAGGCCAGTCTCAGTGCAGGATTTTATCACACGGTTACCAAGACCAGAATCTATGAAACCGTGCACATCCCATGAAACTCTTCACTCTCTCTCCTCTGCCACATCAGCATATTTAATGCCATGAAACTCCCATGAAACTGAGACTGGCCTTAAGGAGCCCAACCGTCTCGGCCAATTGCGAGTGGAAGGGCCCTGATGCACAGAGGATAAATGAAATGATCCAGGGTCCGTACCAAATGGGTCTTTCACCATGCCACCCTTAACTGGACCCGGCCCATTGGATGCTCAAGAAAGGGTGACAGATCATGTCAATAGCTTCCTCTGTTGGAAATTCTGTCGACGTACGTTGCCAGTTGCGGATACGTAGTCTCTGTAGTACCAACCCTAACGCTCATATACTGTTTATTTCCTGATTTTAACATCATACTTCATACCTGACGGTTTATTTCCTGCATTTGTCGACACTGAAATTAGCATGTCAGACAACTTTCCCGCACGACTCGTTTTCCTTGCCCTGCAGTCCTTTTTCTACAGCTGTGAGCTTGGGAATTAGTACAATTATCTAACTGTCCTGAAACCCTAAATTTGGGCCTTTGGGGGAGTTGTGTCCTCGGTGATATTAGTTCTTCCTTGTTTTAGTTGGTTTGCAGCTTTTTTCAGTCGCTGGGGTTTCATTAATCAATCAATCTTTTCCCAGTCTCGCTTTTGCCGAACCAGTCACAGTAGTTGACAACCCCCATTACCCAAAAAAGGCAAGGTCCTTGTCGTCTTCTACCCTCGCCCAAACAGTCACTAAAAATCTTCTCTCTCAAATTTTGCAAGAACTAACATTGCGTCTGCCCTGCTCGTACCTGAACGTACGTAACGATCGGTTATTACATTGTTCCATCTTTTCTTTTCTTTTTCTTTTGGTTTTGTCACAGACACTGCTTCGAAGTGAAATCCTTGCTAACGTTTTCTTTCTCACTTTAGCATGATCGAATTTGCCAAACATTTGGGGTGATTCAATATTTCAATCTCTCGATCTCTGCACGCAGTTTAGCAGTGAACGAGTACGTGGACGCAGTGCGGCGTCTCGCGTGCCGGGTCCTGGACCTGCTCGGCGAGGGCCTGGGCCTCAGGGACCCGACGTCCTTGAGCCAGCTCATCTCCGCCGCCGACGGCGACTCCCTCCTCCGGATCAACCACTACCCTACATCCTTCGCCACCGTGCAGCGTCCTGATGACCGGAGTTGCACGGTGGACGATGCCAAGTCCGGCGGCAACATCGCCGCAAAGGGCAGCATCGGGTTCGGCGAGCACACCGACCCGCAGATCCTCAGCGTGCTCCGCGCCAACGACGTCGACGGCCTGCAGGTGCTCCTGCCCGACGGCCGCGGCGGCGGCGACGAATGGGTCCAGGTGCCGGCTGACCCCGCCGCGTTCTTCATCAACGTCGGCGATCTCCTTCAGGTCAGTTAATTTGTACATTACTTCACCTGTTCTGCTTGTTGATGCGTTTGATAATTCTAGCTGAAACTTTTTGTTGTTTTCTTGGGCATTGTTTGGTGACGTGCAGGCTCTGACGAATGGGCGTCTGGTGAGCATCCGGCACAGGGTGATGGCCAGCACCAGCAGGCCGCGGCTGTCCACCATCTACTTCGCCGCGCCGCCGCTGCACGCGCGGATCTCAGCGCTCCAGGAGACGGTTGCCGCCGGCACGCCGCGGCGGTACAGGCCCTTCACATGGGCGGAGTACAAGAAGGCCATGTACGCGCTCCGGCTCAGCCACAACCGCCTTGACCTCTTCCATGCCTCCGAAGGCGACGATGCCGCTAATGACGAACACAGCTGAAAGGCATGCGAGCTCAGTGAGTGTGCGTGAGCTACGAGCCTACGACGTACAGGAAGTAAGATTGCAAGGATCTGATGAATTCACCATCTGGTAGAGAGTTGTGCAACAAAATTTTGCAGCTTGGCATGCAGGTGACTGTTG
This sequence comes from Echinochloa crus-galli, assembly GCA_900205405.1. Taxonomy (NCBI): domain Eukaryota; kingdom Viridiplantae; phylum Streptophyta; class Magnoliopsida; order Poales; family Poaceae; genus Echinochloa; species Echinochloa crus-galli. Next base: position 1,585,139 of record OAMR01000077.1, on the reverse strand, counting down.
CCGGTACATTATTTGTTAGCAGTACGTTCTCGTACGGTGAGATGTATATGTCATTTGTTACTTTAATTTGTGGCGGTGGCGGGATTCAGGCCGGTTTGTATAGATGCTACTATGTATATCTCTAGTACTACGATAATTCATTCGAAGTTATTTTGTTTCATATAATAGAAATTTGTTGAAATTTGCAAACAAATCCATGGACAGTCGCAAAATTGTAGTAAATATACAAAGCTAATTAAGTATGACGACTTCTGTATTTCAGTAATGTCTTTTAGTACTGGTTTGTATCGCCACGTATGTCCTGGCAAGATCACCGTAAATAATTTTTTTCGAATCAATGCTTATGCATATTTCGAATGCCTGCAAAATGAATACTTGTAGATAAAATATTCTCAGAAGCGTATAATACTCGCCACTTGCTTGAATAAAACTACACCGAAGGAGCCGGCCTCAAGTATGTCTCCATAATGGAGCCAGAGCTGCCGCTGATGCCACATCGGTCCAAGCAGCAGCAGCTGTCCAAGGAGTGCAAAGCCAAAAGTTCGGTAACTCCAAGGCATGCAACTCACACGAGGCAATCAAGGCCATGCCTGTGGAGATCAGGATGACGGCGCTGAAGCGCTCCCAGCTGCACTTAGCCCAGCTGTATGGTGGAGGAGAGGAGAAAATTGTGAAGCATCAGCACCAGGCAAGAAGAGCGCAACGAGCACCAAGAAGAGTAGAGTAGCTAACAGAGCACTTAGCCCAGAGTGCATCCACTATAACCTAGATGAGTTGAGATAAGCCTTCTCTGTTTCTCCCGTTCTTGGGGCTTCCCAAAAGGAAAAGCAGTATGTAAGCCCGCTCGTGTTTTAACGGAGTAGCTTCCTTCTGTGAACCTTGTGTTTGCCGACCATGTCCGTGCGTGGTGCGAGCGCCTGTGCTAGGGACCCTATAGGAGAAACCTCCATGTTTGATGCTCTCGTTGAAGCCCAGAGAGTGGCGTGTTGGAGAGCCGTGTCTGCGGAGAAGTGTTCCCTTCAGGTGGAACTGCCTGGAGAGACGGCACGATCCCACGCCATGTTGGCCGTGTTCGTAGATGTCTGGGAAAGCGAGGGACGCTGAGCCTTTTTGGCCCAGGAGTGTGCGAGAAGTACGGTGAATAGCGAGTAGGACTTTTACAAGCTGAGCGACAACTATAACATAGACGAGTTCAGATAAACCTTCTCTGGTTCCCCTGTTCTTGGGGCTTCTCGAAAGGGAAAGCCGTATGTAAGCCCGCTCGTGTCTTAATGGAGTAGCTTCCTTCGGTGAACCCTGTGTTTGCCGGCCATGTCCGTGCGTGGTGCGAGTGCCTACGCTAGGGACCCTATAGAAGAAACCTCCATATTTGATGCTCTCGTTGAAGTCCAGAGAGTGACGTGTTGGAGAGCCGTGTCTGCGAAGAAGTATTCCCTTCGGATGGAACTGCCTGGGAAGACGGCACGATCCCACGCCGTGTCGGCCGTGTTCGTAGATGTCTGGGAAAGCGAGACAACCAGCCCGACGTTCGCGTTGGCCTCGCCAGCACGTGAGAAGATCCTGACATAAGAACGAATTCAGATGCACTGGATATTACATCCCAGAATACTTTAATATCCTCTAATCACGCTGAATATTATATCATCTTTCTAATCAAGCCGAATAAAAAATCCAGTCGAATATAATATCCCTGCCATATCATATCTACATCTCCGAGCTCACCGAGACCCTCACCCGGTGCCTCCCCGCGCGCCGGCGCCACGGCTCCAGCGGAGCGGTGTTATAAACGCGCAGTGGATTCGGCCCGTGCCGCTGCACCCACGGGCCGACACAACATTCAGTCCAGGTCCAACGGAGCAACAACCAATCAAGGTCCAGGTCTAACTCAACCCAAAAGACTAGTCTGGTAGGTGAGATTTCTCTCGCCTTATATGTTGTGCTCCCCCATCATCAATTTCTGATGTGGGACTAAACCTAACAATCTTCCCCGTCACACATTCGGACCTAACTCTTTTATCATAAGAGGTTATCAACAGGCGCCGAGTTTAATCCTCCCTTCGCAACACCTGGAGGCGTTCACGGGCTAAGCCCAGTGACGTTAACGGGCTCCTCCGTCACAATGTGACCACTGAGATTTTTATAGATTCCTCGACCTGCGGCTTTGATATCACTTGTTATAAACGCGCAGTGGATTCGGCCGGTGCTGCTGCACACACGGGCCGGCGCAATATTCAGCCCAGGTCCAACGGAGCAACAACCAATAAAGCTCAGGCCTAACTCATCCCTTGGGACGGGGCTGCGGATGGGGAGGAGGCCGCGTTGCTATCCGCGCGGATCGCCGGGATCAGGAGCGGTGGGGCGGCAATGCACCCGGCGAGGAGGAATCCCGACTCGAGCGAGACGCGAGGAGCCTAGCGGGGACGCAAGCGTTGGAACCATAAGGCATGAGGGTAGGATCGTCCTTTCCCCTTTTCTTGCCACGCTGGCAAGGTGACGTGGAGTGCCACACGGTCAAATATGGTAAAATTGTATCCTTTTGCTCACCCAAGTGCTAAAATTGTATTGCTGTTTGTAAGAATGTTATTTGGAGAGTGGTCATTCGGTATGATGGTAAAAAATTAAATATCCCGTGCGTTGGAGGCTCCCAGCACCGGATTTTTTTTTGTGCCCAGCGCCCTCCCAATCGTCGTCTTCCTCCAGATGTCGCGCTCCCTCCACCACCGCCAACCCTAACCAGATGAAGACCTGCCCCCGCCTTCCTCCACCACCTCGGTGGGTGGCACCCTCGCCGCCTCATCGTCCAGCTAATCGTCCCACCGTCATCGACCTCCAGCACTATCTTGGTCTTCAGATTCGATGAGTTTCCATTACTCCCGCTCCGGCGCCGGTCCAACCGCCCGGCCGACAGCGCCCTCGCCGTCGTGCCTCAGCCGTCCCGCCATCCGCCTCCTCCGTCGGGTCGGCCTGCCGCCGCCGGCCCTCCCTCTATGGCAGGCGGTGATGAGCAGCCCCCAGCAACCTGAACCCCGGACCTCGAAACCCTAACCCCAGAACTCCGAAACCCTAACCCGATGACCGTAATCTCGTCGGCGGAGAAGGAAAAAATTGGGGTGCTAGGAGCTCGAGAAACACCCAGATAATCGTTGAATGTATGTAAAATTGTGAAATTAAAAAAAATGTTCCGTTTGTCAGCCCGTCCATCATTGTGGGCCTCATGATTGAAAGGCCCAAACCCAATAGGTGGATAGGCCCTGCATTTGCATTAAAAAAATCCCAAAGCGGACAATCGACGTTGGCGAGAAAGAGAAAGTTTGGTGAAAATGTCGCATCTGACATTATAACGTACTGTAACACTTTTCGTTTGTTTGTGGTAGATACTGTCCTAGCATGACCTAACTAGGCTCAAAAGATTCGTCTCGTCGTGTACATCAAAACTATGTAATTAGTTTTTTATTTACCCACGTTTAGTGTCATGCATAAAGAGAGAGATTTGATGCGATTTGATGTGATAGGTGAATAGTAAAGTTTGGAGAGAGAATTTTTGGCTTTTGGAGGGAACTTGGGCTAGTTGGTTGGGAGAGATGGAAACGTTTTGTTTTCTTCCGGTTTCTTTTTCCTTCAATTGGTGCCAACAACTTCGGCCAAGCACAATCCACTCTCATTTCCTTTTTCAAATGACATGTTCTTGATTTTTGATCAAGCCGCACATAGTTAGGCCTTGTTTAGGTGTTAGAATTGGGAGGGTAAATTTGAAGTATGATGTCATTTTGTAATCATTACACCACTGTAGCACTTCGTTTGTATTTGTGAAAAATTGTTCAAAAATTAATTAATTAGGCTCAGAATGTTCGTCTCGCGGAGCACAACAAAACTGTGTAATTAGTTTTTGATTTTATCTACATTTAATACTCCATGCATGTTATGACATTTTGATGTGATGGAGAATCTTCTTTTTCATAGTAAATTTGGGAGTGAAATTTGGGATCTAAACAAGGCCTTATATTGATGGGATTCACAAAGCAAGAAATGAGAAATTAAGCAAAAAATAAGAAAAAAAATACGTAGTAGTAGACATCTCAGAGGCCAAGCACCGGCAAGGCCTGTTGAATGTTTTCGCCTCCCTCCGAGCCTCCGGCCAACAAATCCGTCGAGGTCGAGCTCAGTACAGTACGGTAGTACGTGGAGCCGTGCTCGCCAGCCAAACTACAGTGGCGTGGCGAGCTGTGGCTGCCAGCCAAACAGGCAGCATGTCAGTATCGGAGTGCCAATTTCCACATGGTGTTGCTATCGTCCGGCAGGAGGAGACCGACTCAAATCAAATTAAACAACAGTATAAACGCGTCATCAGCTTAATTAACTAGCCAACTCAGTCGGCACGGCCCCGCCGATCGCCGTTGCCCTCTAAGCAACAGGCAATCAGGCATGGCACCGTGCTCGGCGAGCTTGCTGCTGCTGCTGCTGCTATCCGCCTCCGTGTCCACCTCGATGCTCGTCGCTGCAGAAGCCGGCGACGAGGCCGCGCTACTCGTCTTCAAGGCCGCGGCGGTCGGTGGCAACGACGTGCTTGCCTCGTGGAACGGTAGTGGCGAGTTCTGCAGCTGGGAGGGGGTGACGTGCGGCCGCCGCCACCGCCGGGTGGTGGCGCTGAGCCTGCCATCTCACGGTCTCACCGGAGTCCTCTCTCCCACCACCGGTAACCTGTCGTTCCTCCAAACTCTCAACCTGAGCTCCAACGCTTTCAGCGGGGGCATCCCGGCGAGCCTCGGACGCCTGCGCCGCCTCCAAACCCTCGACCTGAGCTACAACACCTTCTCCGGCGAGATCCCCACCAACCTGAGCTCCTGCACCAGCCTGGTGCTGATGCAACTCCAAACCAACCAACTCAGCGGGTATGTGCCCCACGAGCTCGGTGAAAAATTGGTCAACCTCAGAGTGCTCAGCATGTCGAATAACAGCCTCACCGGCACCATCCCTTCGTCTTTGGGCAACTTGTCGCTTAACATCCTATCCCTTGGGTTCAACCAGCTCGGTGGCACCATTCCGCCTGGCCTCGGCGGCATCCAGGGCCTCCTGCACCTTTACATCAACAACAACAACCTCTATGGCGAACTCCCTCACTCCTTGTATAACTTGTCTTCATTGGAAACCATGCGGATCCAGGGAAACATGCTCCGTGGCAACATTCCAGCTGTTATAGGCAGCGAGCTCCAGAGCATACGGTTGCTTGACTTTTATGCTAACGAGTTCACCGGATCCATCCCTGTTTCACTCTCCAACCTCACAACTCTACAGATCCTCGACCTCTCGGAAAATAGGCTCAGTGGACATGTGCCTCGTGCAATGGGAAGATTGGCAGCTCTACAAAGTTTATTACTGTACCAAAACATGCTAGAAGCAGACGACCAGGAGGGCTGGGAATTCATCACATCCCTGTCAAACTGCAGCCAGCTCCATGAATTTGAAATCGGCCTCAATGCTGCTTTAACTGGCCAGGTACCAATATCAATAGGGAATTTGACAAGCGTACGCATCCTTGTCCTAGAAGAATCTGGGATCTCAGGAAGCATACCATCAACCATCAGCAATTTGCTCAACCTTGAAGTCCTCACTATGTCAAATACTTTCATATCGGGAGTGATTCCAGAGAGCATTAGCCAGATGCCAAACTTGAGTGTGATAGAGGTCTTGAACACTGCCTTGTCTGGCATCATACCTTTAGATATTGGAAATCTCACAAGATTATATGTCTTCAATGCACAAAATTGCAAGCTGGAAGGACTAATTCCAGCAAGCATAGGGAAGCTGAAGAATCTGTTCGCACTAGTTCTATCAAAAAACCTCCTCAATGGTTCAATTCCCAATGAGATGTTTAAACTGCCATCCCTTTCCTTCTTAAACCTGTCATACAATTCACTTTCTGGACATCTTCCTTTTGAGATTGGTAGTTTGGTAAACCTTTACCAACTAGATCTGTCTGGGAACCAATTGTCTGGTGAGATACCTAATAGTATTGGAGAATGCATCGTACTGCAACAACTTCTGTTGGACAGTAACTCATTCGAGGGAAGCATACCACTAACATTGGAGAATTTGAAGGGTCTGAATGCACTCAATCTGTCCATGAATAAGTTGTCTGGTACTATTCCTGGTAACATTGGAACTATCCAAAACCTGGAAGTGTTGTATCTGGCACATAACAATTTGTCAGGGCCAATCCCTGCCACCCTACAAAATTTGACGACATTGTCAGAACTGGATCTGTCCTTCAACGATCTACATGGAGAAGTGCCAAAGGAGGGCATTTTTAGATATTTGGCTAACTTTTCAATCAATGGAAATCGTGAGCTTTGTGGTGGATTACCTCAGCTTCATTTAGCTCCATGCTTGGTGGGTTCTGTGAAAAGGAATAGAAAAGGATGGTTGAAGCCTCTTACAATAACTTTAATAGCAACCGGTGCACTCTTGTCCTTAGCTGTCATCATTGTACTCCTTCAGTTTACCAAAAAGAGTCTTAGACGAAAGCATAACCCATTCCTACCACCAGTTCAGGAACAATATGAAAGAATTTCTTATCATGTATTGGCAAATGGAACTAATGGATTTTCAGAAGCCAATTTGCTTGGTAAAGGAAACTTTGGGGCAGTCTACAAATGCACTTTCCAAGATGACGAAACTATGGCTGCAGTGAAAGTTTTTAACCTTGAACAATCTGGATCTGCTAGAAGTTTTGTCACGGAATGTGAAGCTCTGAGAAGGGTGCGTCACCGCTGTCTGATAAAGATCATCACATGCTGCTCAAGCATCAATGAACAAGGTCAGGAGTTCAAGGCACTAGTTTTTGAGTTCATGCCAAATGGTAGCTTAAATGGTTGGCTTCATACGAAATATGACATGCCCACTGTGAGAAATACTCTAAGCCTAGAACAACGGCTAGAAATTGCTGTAGATATCATGAGTGCTTTGGACTATCTTCATAATCACTGTCAGCCTCCAATTGTTCACTGCGATCTCAAGCCAAGCAACATCCTTATTGCAGAAGACATGAGTGCCCGAATTGGAGACTTTGGCATATCAAGAATTCTTCCAGAAAGTGCAAGCAAAATCCTACAAAATTCAAACAGTACAATTGGAATAAGAGGCTCCATTGGTTATGTTGCTCCTGGTAATTGAAACTCTTTGGTTTTTTTCCTTGTAATTGGCTCCATGCTGCAGATAATTTATTATCGGGTATGTTTGCTCATTTGTAGAGTATGGTGAAGGCTCTGCAGTCTCAACTGCTGGCGATGTGTATAGTCTTGGTATATTATTGCTGGAGATGTTTACTGGAAGGAGCCCCACAGATGAAATGTTCGGAGATGCAATGGATCTACACAAGTATGCTGAGCATGCACTTAGCGAAAGAACCTTGGATATTGTAGATTCAACAATTTGGCTGCATGTAGAGTCAAAGGATGGCACTATAAGGAGCAGAATCAGGGATTGCTTAGTTTCTGTATTCAGGCTTGCCATATCCTGCTCAAAGCAACATCCAAGGGACCGAATAATGATGAGAGATGCAGTCGTAGAGATGCACGCAATCAGAGATTCATACCATACCACATGTTTTCCTGCCACCTTGAGGTCATACGAATTGCAATCATTTAAGAGCAATACCCAAAGTTCCAAACTGGAGGTAGAACAAGATATGCTGTAGATGTAAACAGTTACCTGAAATAAATGAAGACATATATAATAAGACCGATAGGTAGTTCTTTCCATAAGAAATTAAGAGTGAAAAGGAAAAGGTACAGCATCTCCAAGAGACTCTTTATTTTGTTAGGTAAATATGGAGATTGTACCCCCTTTGTAAAAATAGAAAACCCCCTAATTCAATGGGGGTAGTCCAAGAGACTAGCTAAAACATGGACATTACATTCAAATCTAGGTTCATATCGTTTTTTTTTTGTCTAGACGATGAACATCAAGCCTGCGTGAAATGCAAACCCATTCAGCTCATTCAGCGGGCGAACAAGCCTTTTGTTTTCAGGGAGCAAGTTACGTGCCCTGCTTGTTGTTGAACGAAAAGGCTTCAGAATAGCTGATTTAATGTAGGAGGCATCATCTGATTCATCTCCCACCGAGGAATCATCCCCGCTCTTCACCTCACGTTTGAGGAGGTTTTACTCGTGCCCTCCCCTGCATTTGCAAGTGAAGAGATCTTGGTTTAAAGCGTTTGCAGATGAAAAGGAAGAGATCAAAACGAATTGATAAAAGCACGAGATGGGGACATTTACAGGAATCTGAAACTTGCTACTGTCAGAAAGACGAGAATAATTGGTGAATTGCAGCCCAGATAATAAAGAGAATCTACAACCAAATTACTTATCCTTTCCCAATGGATGTCCAAAAGCAAGATTGGGCAAACAGCAAACGGGGAGTAATTAGACAGAAGAAAGATTTGAGAACAAACGGTCGCGCCCCAGCCATGCAGATGCGCTGCAGGGCGAGGAGCAGGGAAGTGCTGCACGAGTCCGGCGAAGGCGAGCGCCGCGCGGCCGGGTCCGACCGCCGGCGCAGGAAGATGATGGTGCCGGGGCTGCGCGGCGGCGGGAGGAGACGGCGAGCGCGTGAGCTCCAGCTCCTGCTCCTCCGGCTGGTGCTGCAGTTGATGCCGTGTTTTTTTTATCTGTTTTCATTTTTTAGCTACCAAGATGTGATTATAAATAGAGTGAGCATCTCAAATAGACTCTGTATTATTGTAGCTAAATTTGAAGATTATAGCCTCTTTGTAAAAATAGAAAGCCACCTAATCCAACAGGGATAATCCAACAGATTTTTTAAAGACGGCTAGTGAGGTAGGCTGGCTAAAAATACACTACAATAAACACTCACATCCGCCCTCCTCAAAAGACTCGGTCATTTTTAAACCCGGTGAGAAATATACATTAGCACCGGGTTTAATAGTTTGGAGCGGTACGACGCGCAGACGCGGGAGGGAGGTCATTAGCACCGGATTATGGCAAAATCCGGTGCTAAAGGTCCTCCATTAACACCGGGTGCAGCCAACACCCGGGTGCTACGGGTGCTAAAGCTACCGAAGCTCTTTAGCACCGGAACCGTGCAAAATACCACCGAGACTAATTAAAGTCTCCACCGACAGCACCCACTTCCTTATCTGTTCTTCTCCTTCTCTCTTTCTTCTCTATCCTTATCCTTCTTCTCTTCTCACTTTGTTTCTTCCCTCTCCAGGCCAGAGGGCGAGCAGCAGCGGCGCGCGGGCAAGAAGCTAGCGAGCGAGCGGCGCGCGCTGGCGGACGGCGTCTTGGCGGGCGACGGGCGGCGCTGGCAGGCGGCGCGGGCGCGCGGCGCTGCGGGCGCTGGCAGGAAGGCGCTGGTGGGGCGCTGGTTGAATCGTGTGTGATTTTTGGCAGTAGCAGGTTCATGCCTTGTCAAATCTTTATATTTTAATCTTTGGGAATTTCATGCCTTGTCAAATCCTTGTCAAATCTTGGCTGGCAATAGCAGGTTCATGTGCTTGGCTCGGATGAGTTTTTTCCTCTTTCCTTTTGCTTCCACGAAACTAATTAAAGCTTGAATTGTATATTAATCTTTGAGGATTGTGGCATACGGAGTACTTTGGTATTATGTTCTTCTTACCATCATACTGCAATGTCTTTTTTTAAAAAAAAATAAATGATAGATCAGGCATGCAACAGTGTTCCATCTCTGTTCTACTCCTCATCTCTGTTCTTCTTGTTCTTGAAGAACATGAACAAAGGATATCATTGCGGCAAGAAAACATATGTATGGCGCCTGAAAAAAAATAAAAAATAAAAAAGAAATCCAAGTCCTTCAGCACCGGTTGTTAACACCAACCGGTGCTAAAGGCCCTGCTATCCCTGCTATGATGACAGGACCTTTAGCACCGGTTGGTGTTTACAACCGGTGCTAAATGCCTTCTTTAGCAAAGGGGGATAACCGATGCTAAAGGACACCCCCTTTAGCCTCGGTTATTTAGCACCGGTTGGGATATCCGGTGCTAAATAGCTTTCCTAACCGGTTCAAAAGTCAAGTATTCTGGTAGTGATAGCTAGCGAATGAGGTGGGACAGAGAGCGAGAGTTATTTACAGTCCATTGGAAACATTTTTTCTCTAACAATAGCTAAATTTAACTTTAGAAAATGATTTGCCTAGTCTCTTGGAGATGCTAAATAGCCCAATTTTACATATACTGTAAAAAAGACTGGACCCCTCGGGAATGATCTCCCCCGAGGGCAGGGTCGAGAAAAGGCCACGAACTCCAGCTACCCAGAACGTGCCACTGACGGTGAGGACGCGTCTGCGGCCGTGTATCACGTATAAGGGTGGTAACGGATCATGGCCCGTTTGTTCCTTCACAATCTAACTTGGTTCTAATAAAATTTAGCTCAAAAACTAGTATTATTTTGGCCCGGTCCTAATTCGGCCCGATCCTTAAAATTTCTAGTACAAAAGTGAGGGACCTTTACCACTCCTACGTATATCTCTGTTTAAATAGAGCAGCGAGTGGCCTTTTTTTAGTTTTCCCTAAATAGCCCAATTTTACATAATGTAAAAAAAACTTGAGCCCTGGGGGAATGATCTCGCCCGAGGGCAGGTTCGAGAAAAGGCCACGAACTCCGGCTACCCAGGACATACCACTGACGGCGAGGACACGTCCACGGCCGCGTATCACGTATATCTCTATTTAAATAGCGCAGCGAGTGGCTTTTTTAATTTTTTCTAAATAGCCCAATTTAACATACTATAAAAAAAACTCGACCGGGGAATGATCTTCTCGAGGGCAGGGTCGAGAAAAGGTCACGAACTCCAGCTATCCAGGACATGCCACTGACGGTGAGGACGCTTCTACAACCGCGTATCACGTATATCTCTGTTTAAATAGCGTAGCGAGTGGCCTTTTTTAATTTTTTCTAAATAGCCCAGTTTAACATACTATAAAAAAAAATCGACAAGGGAATGATCTCCCCCGAGGGCAGGGTCGAGAAAATAAACTATGAAGCAAAATCTATATTATAAAGATCCAATACTTTTGAAAACGCTTCTCATCCAAAAAATTCCTACCCACCCCTCATAGAGGACCTACATATCAGGTTCAACGGTGAAAACGACGTGGAAAGTTTTTAAAAAACGATGTTTTTAGAGAACTTTTGCCGTTTTAAATATTACTTTTCTCACCATAAAATTTATTTACCCACCTCACACGTATCCACCGATAAAAACATTTGTCCGTCAGCCCATGATCGAGCCACGCACGTTTTTCATTATCGTCACCGACGTGGACTCTCTTTGATTGCTTGCCCGCGATAGTGACTTGCGTATAAATCCACGCCGCAGTCCGGAAGCTGCCGTCCTCGTGGACGAACCACGCCACGTAGGCGAGCTGATGATGTGCTGGGTGGACTTGGCCCGCGGCCTCCTGTTCTCTCCGACGTGTTCGACGAGAGCCCGGAGCTGCGGTACGTGCTGTTACCCAATCGTCCCGACTTCTGCCATCCGTCGTACCGGAACGTGTGCGTCACCGGCGGCGGCGACGGCGGCGTGATCAAGTTCGTCAACATCTTCCCACGCTGCTGCTGCGGCGCCGCAGCAGCAACTGCCGGCGTTCCAACCATGCATACACCGTCCGGACCTGGACGCTTGACATGGACGACGACATGACATGTGCAATGGACATGGAAAGCACGATCGACACCACCGAGCTCTGGAGCCTCGACGGCTATAGTAATGCCGGCCTCCCACGCGTCGAGCTGGACTTCCCCTACGTGAGCATGGACGAACCCCATGTCATCTGCTTCATGGTGTGTGCCGTGTGTGAGGACCACCACGTTCTGCGTGGCGACAAGACGCCAAGATGGTGTGGGTGATCATGGTCGACGTGAGGAGCAAAACGCTGCGATCGGTCTTTCGCTACCCTGACGGAGGACGACGACAGCGGGGCGTTAGATATGGACAGCTCCTTGCAAGCGCCAAGCAGGGTATCCGATCCGAGTGCTTCAACTCTAAACCAAGCATTAGCAAGCTGGGAACTTCACAGGCAGAAATTGTGCCGAGCTTATTAGCCGAGAGATCAGAGCCAATGGAGATGATGAATTGAAGGCAGACGAACAATGTCGCTGATCTTGGCCTTTCTGTAGCTTTCGAATCGTCCAATGCGTTTATGGAACCATGGTCACTGGTGAATATCTTGGCCGCTCTTGAAGAGATACCAGGCTTGGATCGTGATGATATGCTGAAAGCTTTACCGTGTGTTCTTCTGAACTCTTTTGGGCCTACAGATGGATTTGAGCAATGATTCTGTACGTACGTGCTGAGATGGACATCAAGGCCAGTGAAGCTTGTTCCTTCTCTCTGCTCTGCATGCGAGGCAGATATGGAATTGTATGCATGATTATTTCCCGAGTTGTTTGTAAGTATATATGTTATTGGACAATTGCATCTTCATTAGCTTAAGACATCTCAACTCGCCTATGTTACAATAGACACACTCTGGGTTAAGTACTATATAATGGTGTACAGAAACTGAAGCTGCTAGCTACTCTACTCTTCTTGATTCTCGATAGACTTTCTTACCTGGTGCTGATGCTTCTCAATTTTCTCCTCCCCTCCACCATGAAGCCGGGCACGAGAGAACTTTCCTAATTTTGTTAATGATTTCATATTTTTCCACTGATAGAAACATGAAAAACTCAACTATGATATTTGGTTTTTTTCTTTATTTTATAAAATATGTGAAACAAGATGGGTCGAGTTGAACTGATCAGTTTGGCAAACTGATTTTGAGTTGAATCTAGCAGGAGTCTGCTGATTCTATGGAGTGAAATTCTCTCAAATGCATTAAGAGGATGGGAGCTCAAATGCATTAAGAGGATGGAGCAGACAGAGAGACGGGCCGGAGGAGGCGATATAGTTCACTGTTTTCATCGAAAACCAGCCGATGAAAACTTTATTCTTGTTTGACAGAGCCTATGTTTCTTTAGGGTTGAAAATTTTTTCACCTAGGAAATCCTGCATTAATGGAGTATTAAATAAAGTCTATTTTCAAAACTCTTTTAATCATGAGTGTAATTGCACGACAAGTCTATAGTAAATGCTACAGTAATCGTCCTATAATCGTGCGGTCAAAGACCTAGTTGTGTTGTAAACTGACTTTATATCCTTAATTAGTGGTCAAACGTACCCACTAAAGAAACACTGCTAGTTAGACGAAAATGTGGGCCTAAAACACGCTTTTGTTCCTGGTGGCCCAATAGCATGTCTTCGTTCCTGGCGGCCCAATATCGTCCATTGGGCCGACGAAATTAGGATTTCGTCTGTAGAGGGACCAAAAACATTGATTTCGTCTAGATGGTGGACGAAATCTCTTAGTTCGCAACGATGGTGCCACATTTTTGTAATTTTGCATTTTAGAGGATTATTTGTAATTTTAAACTAAAATAATGTCTTGTTGAAATTTTGTCTTGCTAATTCATCATAATACTATATCTCGATGTAGGGTAAGTAACAGAGGGGTGGATATCCCGTCTATCCACTTGAAGTCTACAGGAGTGAAGTTTACTGGTTATAACTTGTTGAAGTTAAATTAGTATAAAAGGGAAATCGTTGATAAAACTTTATGTTTAGATCTGAACCTTACCTAGAGCTTTATGTAAACGGTGTATTTGTATGACGCCTATTCTTATTTTGGAGCTTTGCTGATATGGTAATATCTGCAGACTGATTAAGAATGCGTGGCTGTTCATTCCATCTAGTTCTAGTCATTTTGTGGGCAAGGTAACATGGCCCTGTCTACCTTGGGAAATACTTTGCACGTTATGCAGATTTGATTGTAAAACACGACTCAGTTTCAGGTTACGGTTAATGAAAACATAGTGACCCTGTCAGTTTGAGTAGGCTTCGATCAGCAAGCTTGGGTTAAATAATTTCATCTCTCAGATATCTACTGTTGGGTTATATTTTCAGCAGATATGTATTGGAGGACGTGTCAAAATGATCTGTTGAACGGATTAGCAACAGCTGAGTCAGATTAGTCAGCACAACAGCAATGTAAATTCACCAAATACAAACACCACAGTACGGCAACCAAACATACATGATACAACATATGCCCATTCCATGCATACTCTCCAAAAGACTAAAGGTGTATCCATACCACTCTTATAGTTAATGAAACGAGCATAATACAGTGTCACTGTTTAGTTTGCAAGCAATACAACACACTATTTTTTGTATTGACAAGAGGTACAATGGTTAGGGCTTCAACAGCGCTCCCAAAAAAAGGAGCAGCTTGCAGATCGAATAACAAGAACAGATTTCTTTTTTTCTGTGTACAAGAGAACCCAAACTCTGAATATGTTTTGCTCTCTTCTTTCGACCACCGGTGTCACCCAGGGTAGTTCCCATCAATGGCTGCTCAGCAAAAAAGATCGAGCAGCCACTGAGGAAATGAATGGATGGATATCTAACATAAACCTATACTAATGTACATGTGAAGAGTCAGTCTCTCCATCTCGGGATTAATCCTTGAACGGTAGTATACATTGTGCATTTGGTAGGAAGAACAGCATGAGGTTTGCAGTTTTACCCAACATGTGACTTGGCCGCACGGCGTGAGCACCTAGTCCTCTTCTTGGACAGGCAGCAAGCACAGCCTTCAAGCAGCTCAAGGTCCTCATCGCAGGTCAGGATAGAAGCCAGCTCTGGGTTCTCCAGCAACAACTTTGAGGTCAGAAAACCAGCAATAGTCCATGTCTGATAAGATCGTGATTGCTTCCCGATGAACCTCCCAGACCGGGTATCATAGTATTCTGGCCACTTGTCATCTGAGAGTCTCTCCTCGGCCACAGCAACGGCCCTCCGGGCCAATTCTGGTCTCCCCATTTTTATGCATGCCAATGTGAACTGTCAATAGAAACAAAGATCAGGCGGCAATGATCTAAAAGCATGAAAAGGAGCAGGAAAATCGAAAAGAATGTGTTGATATCTATGTACCTGCCACAACAAGGTTGGCCAAGATCCACCGTTATGATATGACCATGGGCTGCACATGCACAAAATAGCTATATGTCAACATTGATGTGATGTTGACGAAAGAGAGGTTTAATCTTAAAAGGAAATAGAGACCCTTAAAAGGGAAATATCACACCGAAGGACAGTACGAAAGACTGATTCTACAAGGATGCTTACGTGTTCTTAGGATCACTGCCAGTAATAATGCGCCATTCGTCATCTTCCATTGCAGGGTAGCATATCTTGAGGGG
Organism: Echinochloa crus-galli; assembly: GCA_900205405.1. Taxonomy (NCBI): domain Eukaryota; kingdom Viridiplantae; phylum Streptophyta; class Magnoliopsida; order Poales; family Poaceae; genus Echinochloa; species Echinochloa crus-galli. The sequence goes on along the minus strand of OAMR01000077.1, from coordinate 1,569,861 downwards.
CATGTTTGCTACAAGATCATCCCACTTTTCTTCAATAAGGCTAAGAATTCCCTCAGCTTGTTTTGGAGTAGTTAGAGATGAGGCTATGGCCCAAAGGTTGCCAAGAGAGAAGAACCTAAAATCCATGTGAGCTGGCTGCAGATTCCCAATAAGGTAGCCTCCTTTCTCAGGAATCCAGTCAACCAGCCAGGAAGGGATCTGCTCAGGGTAAATGTTGAATTTGTTAGTTGCGTCATGGGAGTATTCTTCTGTCTTGTATCTGTATATTTCATTTATCTTCTTCATGTCAACCCAGTAATATTCCCTGATGTGAAAGGACAGTGCACTGAGCCTGTTGTTAATGGCACGGATGAGGTTCTTTGATCCATCGTTCGCGACAAGCATTTCTCGTGAACATCGTAAAGCAGAGTAGAACAAAGCCTGAGTAACAGAGAAAACTATGTAAGTACAGATCTTTAGCTGATATGCCAAATAGATTTAGATTTGAAAAACAAGAATAGCTAAGTACTTTTCCTGTAACAAATGAAACTAGTCCTGCCTAGGAAAAAATAATTGTTTCCTACATGGCAGCATCTTTTTCCAATTAAGCAAGAACATTCTAGACCATCCTTTCAAGATCTAACCAATACATAAGCAATTAAATTCAACTTACTTGGATTTCAAGAGGATGTCCATGTATTCCCATCCTCCTGTCTATCATGCACGATCCATCAGTAACTAGTAAAGTTGGAAACATGTCGAACCCATCAGACAAACAGAGACTCAGTATCAGTTGAATTCCCGTTTGCACATCAACTCTTTCTAGCAAAGCAGTGTCCCCTGTAATCTTGCAGTAAGCTCTCAGCAAAATAATCCACCACAGTCCTGACAAACAGATAAACAGGGTTAGAATAACAGAATGAAGATGTGTGATAACAATATCTTCAAATGAAGAGTCTTATGTGCAGCTTATGTTAGTACAAGACATACCAGAATCCACAGGAGCTACGCGGCCGATAGCTGCCTCACCAAAATCGGGATCCAAGACCTCCTCAAACCCTTCATTGTTCTCATCAAGTGGTACAGTCCTAATCTTGAAGCTGGCTGGCATCAATCCTTGCCCAGGGCTGTAACAGTCAACAGTTTTCTCCCAGCTCTAATAAAAAAAAGAGGAGTAATTATTGAAACGAGCTCCAAGAAAGAGAACATCATATAAACAAGCAAACAGACAGGAGCTCATGATCCACACAACTCCTTTTTTATTCAATTTAACGGTAAATATAAGTGTTGATACATAGCGGTATAGATCACGAGTCTTGTTACATAGTCTTAATCCGTCTGAAATCAACTGTCATAATCTTCAGAGAAAATTGTTTCACATTTCTTTCATCATTCAAGTATTAGTTGCAACTATCTATCTATTTCAACAAGAGCAGTGCAATTGGAAATGCACACTATTTACAGAATTAACATATTGCTAGTCAGAAGAATTGCGAAAGAATAATTTCTCAACTCAGATTTTTACTGTCAAATCTTAACCGCACTAGCTACATAATTTTAATTATTCGACTTCCATTCCCAGCTTTCACGTTTTACTAGCATGTGGCATTTAAAAGAGCACCCAGATTTTGTGGTAAAATCTGATATTTATTTGAAGAATAAAACAGGCTCATGGAATAGGCACCAAAATAATATGCTGTCTACTTCATTCCATTACTACATGAAAGCGACATTACAAAGCAAAATAGAAATATTATCTCTACTTCCCCACAGAAAAGAAATCCATATAGAACTCAATCTCAGACCTTAACAACCACAAGCTGGTACAATTTTCACTCGTACAGATAAAAACGAGCCCAAATGAAAGTAAAAAACCTCAAATATCTCCGAGCAATGCAAAATAAAATTCGGAGTACTCTTCACACAACTCACAGAAAAACCTGACGTGCACGCCATTAACAGTACTAGTGATCAGATAGCACAGAATTCCTTTGGAATTTTAAATTTTTGACCAGATGTGAAATAAGCAGGATCGGAATCGGCCGAGAGATGCTCACCTGAAGCTGGAGGGTGTGGAGGAGGAAGTTGCGGACGATCTCGGTCTCGCCGCGCATGAGGAAGGCGAGCGCGGAGGGCACAAAGTCCCTGATGAAGACCTGGTCGTAGTTGAGCGTCTCCGTACACTCGGGGTCCTCCGCCGCCACCGTCCCCACTGGCTCGCCGCAGTAGCTGACGACCGCCCTCCGCAGCAGCCTCCAGGCTTCCCTCTCAGTCTCCGACTCCTCCCTAACGGGCAGCGCCGGCGCCACCACCTCATCGGCCTGCGCCGCCGACGCCGCCGCGTCCTCGTCCTCCTTGGCGGGCGGGGTCTCGAGAGGGAACGAGTCCGGGAAGAGGACGCGGTCGAAGAAGGGGAGGTTGCCGGAAACGGCGGCGCGGGGGTCGGAGGGGACGGGGACTGGGACTTGGGTGGGCGGGGCGTCCGGGCCGGTCTGTGAGGCCTGCGACTGCGACGCCGCGGAGACGAGGAAGGGGAGGCGCCGGCCGTACGGGGGGTGGTGCGGGTGGGGCAATCGGGGGAAGAGCGGCGTCGCGGTGCCCGCCGCCGTCTTTGACGCCGCGGCGGTGGCGGACGAGAGGAGGCGGCGGCGGCAGGGCCTCACTGCTGCGGCTGCGGCGGCGGCGAGCCCCATCGGGGTTTGACCATTCATATGGCAAGCTCCGGCGAAGGGTCCGTGCGCAAGGGGAGAAACTTTGCAGGGGGCTACGCGCAAAAGGGCAATAGAGGCAAGAGGCAACTTTTGGCAATAAGTAGCCGATGAGGGTCTATCTGCGAAACTGCAAAGGCTTGTTCGGTCTGGGTTTGGTAGGGGAGGCAGCGGGAAGAAAGCGTAATGGAAGGGGGAGAACGGTGGGGGCGATGCGTTTTATAAAGATCAGGGCGGGTAGTCGGTGGGACCCACCCTGGATTTAAAGTGCGTGTTTTAAAAGATTTTATTTCTTTTTTTTTTCATGCCCGTTGGCTAAATGGGGAAATTTGGATTAGGGTCATTGTCCCTCTTTGGATTTTTAGGAATGAGTAAAATACCATCGTGGGAATCGTGCAAGGCATTTTATGACAAGTCGTCTAATTTTAGATCGCTAGAGTGTACGAGATCGCCCTAATTTCACATGCATATACAAGAGTGTGCATGAAGTGGCATAGAGGTGTTCTCTTCACAAGAAAGAAGACATCAAATCATAGGTGAGAATGTGTTCTACACTTCTACCTCATCACGTAATGTGTTTCAGTATGACATGTATGTACAAAGAAAATTTGCACTACTATATTGTATTATATGGCTATTTTTATGCAGCACATGGTATACTTTATGATGTCCAAAAATATAAGTAGGCGAGAAAATGGCATCTATTTAGCTTTTGTTGTTTGCAAATATGTTTTGGTTCACTTTTCCTTTGTCTCCGTTTTCATTTTAGTTTAGTATACAGTTTGTTATAGGAAAACGAGTTATTATGCAAAGAGATTATTGTTTCTTCTTTTGTTTTTTCTTAGGCCAATCTTAGTGGGGTCTTATGGGGTGTTTAATGTATTAAATGTGCTGATGTGTTATAGAAGAGAGAGCGAAAAGTTTCATGGTACGTGAGAGGAGTTTCATCACCATAAAACTCTTTTTGCATAGTTACCTATTTTTTTAGATAACTGTAACTATAACTGTATAGTGAAACTGTGCACTGAGTCTGACCTTAGTGAAAAATCTTAAGGTTTTGTTTTTTCAAACACATTCTAAACTACGTTAATGCAAAATATATGCTTTGCGGACGTGGAGGCAGGGATTCCATAAACGCTACTCTTTGGTTTATGGCGTTCTCCACTTTAGAATAGAGACAGATGAAGGTCATCTAGTTTGGAGTTAAAACGAACTGGCAGTACTTGGTCCGTCTCCGTTGGTCGTGTTTCCGCACACAGAAGGGCATAATTTTGAATGGTTTGTGGTGTTAAAAGCTCACACGAATGAAATGAACATGTAATTTTTTTAAGGATGTACTGTATCTCAAGCACCATGTATAATGTATTACGTATGTAGTTGGGCGCTATAGTGGCGGACCCAGCGATCGAACGGAGCCTGGGCGAATTCTAAGACAAGTACTAGTACGTCATACACAAATGATCATGAACCAGTCATATATACATGCACGAACAAGCTAACATACATTTAGCTACATACAAGTTTGAAAGACACACGTACTGCTAGTATGCTATACAGGGCTATACAACTCGTGGATGCACTGGGTGCGGCGCGGGAGCCCGGGCAGCCGGCTTGCCGGGCGCTGGGTCCGCCAGTGGGCGCCAATACAGCGGCGCAAATAAAGACATGGATGGTCCATGACACAGCGACAGACAAATATAAGGCGTGGGCGAGAATGAAGAAAGGGGCATTCTCGTCATTGCACGCCGGAAACAGCGAAGACCACACCGAACCGCCCCTTCCGCGAAAGACAAAGAGCGCGCCCGCGGACACAGCGACAGATCTCGTGCGGTGCGGCGGGCGGGATGCCGCGACCCGTCGAATCGGACGGAAATACCAGAGGAGAAAAATAATACAATAACCGAAAGCGTGTCGGGAAAGAATTAAAAGGAGGCGCACGCCACCGTCACGAGTCCATCTCTGCTTGCCCGCATGCACCATCCTGTGACTGACTCGTGGGTCCGTCATCAGACGGGGGATCCCTTGGCCCACCTGTACGTCTCGTTCCGTTGATTCAGCCCGTGCGCGACGCATTTAAAGCCAGCCCGGTCCCCTCCCTCGCATGTGCACCGCCCACCGCTCGCCGCCCGAGGCCGTGATGCGTTTAATATCCGCGGATACTTTTTTTTACTAGGACCATATTCAGATCCAGCCGCTAGATGTGGATCCAACGGGAGCCAATCCGCCGCGCGTCAACGTCGTTCAAACAGTTTTGATTTTTCTTTTTGTGTTGGTGGGTAAATAAGGCTGCCGTGTTGGGCCCAGACGTCGGCGTCCACGGAGCTGAGCAACGGGCGGATATGTGGTCGGTAGATGGGCCGAGTACGGTGAAATGAAATACATACGGAGTACGATCTTTCAAAAGAAATGAAATACATACGTCCCGTACACATGAACAGTATGCATTTTTAGGCCAGTCTTAGTGCAGGATTTCATCACACGGTTACCTAGACCAGAAACTAGGTAAATGTGCCAGACGAGTTTCATGATGATGAAACTCCTCTCACATTCCATTAAGGGTACGTTAGGTTCGGGAGCCGGGTAGAACGGAGCCGTTCCATCCTTTGTTTGCTTTACGGACTCAGAAGTGGAGCGGTTCAGAGAGGGAATATTCCCTTGATATCTCGAACGGACTCGCTCCGCCAGAACCATCGAACGAGTTGGCTCCAATCCTCTCCGTCTCCCCCCGTCTCACGCCGGCTGCCCTCTCCTTCCCCGTGCGCCGCCCTGCCCCCTCCCTCCCTGGCTCCCTCGCCGCAGACGGCCCTCTTCGGCGCCCCTGCCCCTTTCTCCCCCGCCGACCCCTACTCCTCCCCGCCCCGGCCCCTTCCTTATTGGTCGACGCGGCGGGCGAAGCGACGAGCGGCCTGCGCG
>OAMR01000077.1:1540949-1561300 GCA_900205405.1 Echinochloa crus-galli | reverse complement strand
ACGAGCGGCCTGCGCGGCGGCGGCGCGGGCTAGGCGGGCGACGACGGCCGCGAGAAGAGGCGAACGGCGGAGGGATGGGCGCGGCGGCGCGGGCGGGGTGGGCGAGCGGCGGCAGGACGGGCGTGGCGGCGCGGGCAAGGCGGGTGACGGCGGCCGCGCAGAGAGGCGAGCAGCGGAGGGACGGGCGCGGTGGCGCGGGCGACGGCGGCCGCGCGGCGAGGCGTGATGGGAGGCGGCGTCGCTGGGAATCGGAGGAGAGAGGGAGAGAGGAAGAACAGAAAGAGGAGGAGGAAAAAGGAATGGTAACTGACATGCGGGTCCCACATAACGGTGGTTAACAGAGTAGTATTGGTTTTATGCTCATCACTCCAACCAAACAAGAAATGGAGCCGTTCTGCTCTACCTCGCTCTCCAATCAAACATGTAACATAGAATCATCTTGTTCCTAAATTTTAGAGTAGAGCCGTTCTATCCTACCTCGCTCTCCAACCAAACGTATCATAAACTCTTCACTCTCTCTTGTCTACCACATCAGCACATTTAATGCTATAGAACTCTCATAAAATCTCCACTGAACTGGTCTTATCACTTTTCGTTTCCTTTGCCCTCGAATATAACGCGCCCCTCTTCTTGAAATAAATAAATGGTCCACACTGTACGAAAGTGCATTTATGTACCTCTGTTCGTACAAGTAGAAGAATTTTTAGTTCACGAACTGAGCGGTTATATATTTCTTATAACCTATATTTCATACTCCAATCTAGATTCTTGGGTTTAGTATGCGTGCTTATATTCTTAACTAAACATGTTTTCATAGTCGGGAGAGTTGTTTGTGATAGTTTTATTGTATTTTCAAGATTTATTGCCCATAATTCAAAGCCGTCCATAGGGTAAATGTCTGCTATTTTAGAAAAGTAAAAATGAATTTTTTTATTTTTCACTTTCTTCAATGAAATAGTGTAATCTTCCACAAAGGCCTTAGCTTATTATCACTTCCAGCATCCTTAAAAACCAAACGCAAGTTGCACATGAGATCTGAGATTCTGGATGATAGTGAGTCAAGATGGCAATGGGTGCCCGAAACCCGAAACCAGATGGATTTTTACTCACTTAGGTACTGGTTTGGGCCATATTTTCTACACGTGGGTTTATTAATGGACAAACTATTAAACCCAGCGGGTTTACGGGCATGGGTTTGGGAACATAAAACCCAAACCCGTGAACCCATGGGTTTTTTAGACCCTCATATATACCATCAAATAATCCATCTTTTTAATCCACACCTCAATTTAGATGGCCTAATCCTAACTTGTTAATTTTTTTCCATGGAATCAAATGTATACTTCTTATTATTGGTATACTCTGTTTATTTATGTTATTCTTGGAGCATATAACCAATAAAAATAATTTATGCGCTCTAGTATTCATCGAGTTTTTCTATAATATGTGTATTTTTTTAATAGACACACGCAACCTGTGGGTACCCGCAAATCCGATGGGCATGGGATTGGGCAAAATATTAAACCCGTGACGGGTCATGGGTTTTTTAATGTGTGGGTTTTATTTTCGCGGGCATGAATTTGGGATGGCAAAATCCAGCGGGTTTGAACCCGTTGTCATCCCTAGTAGTGAGATTCATGCATAATTCTCGTTTCAAAAAAAAAAAGATTCATGCATAATTCCTTGCGAGTTTTTTGTGCACACCTTATGGTGTAGTATTTGGCAATTTCCATCATTTACTTGCCGTTTAGATCTAGAGATACACGTTAGTTTACTTTCCCCTTGTGAAGTTGTGATCTAGAGATACACGTGTCACCTGTTGATGCTCTGCGCCTGTCGCCCTGTCCCCTTAAGCACGGAGGGATTTGGACACACAACTGATCACTGCATGTGCTCACATGGTACGACAGTGCCAGCACTCTGTATCTTTCACTGAAATATAATCAAATCCTCACATCAACGTACTTAAAAGTAATAGGTTAGGTACTTAAGTACATGTCTCCGATAATGTGGGACATCGCTCTGCGTACGAATGGACAGAAAATTAATCAATATCTTCACGATCCTATATTCCTATCCTATTGCTGAAAGGAATAGCTTCAAATGATACTCCAAAATCATTCCCAGCCAAGTGATTTTGCTTCCAAGTCAATTTAGCACAAGAGGACGTCGAATCCAGCAAACTCCTTTTTTTTCTTTCGAAACATGCAAAATTCGAAGGACCTAATTTTGAAGCCACATTTCTTTGTGTTCCTTGAGCGAGAAATCTGAACTTGGGTGTACACTGGCTAGCAGTTAGCACCAAGCCAAAAAAAGAGGGCGATATACCAAAGGGAAAGGGGCATATATAGAACTTAAAGTGGATAAGGTTTGCTAGTTGACGTGGCAGGCATTTTGGACACTTTTTTCTTAGCTGGCACCAGCATTTTCCAGCCAAGAGAATCCCTTCTCCGGCTCATGCCAAAAGCGGGCCCAAAATTCAGAATTTCCCCTGTTCTTCCCCCATAGAAAAAATTATGAATCCATCAAAACAAGGAAATTTTAATTAATTTCCCACTTCATGCATTTTCCCCCAAGAAATCTGAATCTAAATTTAGCCCATAATGGTCAGCACCAAAGCAAAACCCACGACAAGAATATAAAGAATAATAAAAAAGGAAATATAAGTGGATAAGATATGTGGGATGATGTGGCTGCTTGCCTTCTAGCGCGCATCCCATGTGGTTTTTTTTTCTCCTACCCCTACCCTCTCTCTCTCAGCCTCTCAGGCATGTGTTGTTCGTCACGGATCCAGTGTCCTCTCCGCTCAAGAACGAAGCCTGACCAGCTAGAAACTCGTGACAAAAAAGATTTTCCAAGTATTGCTAAGTTTCTGTTCCTATCATGTTAAATTTGTTGCCTTTTTCTGCCTGAAAAGAAATCGGAAAACAATGTGGACGAGAGCCAAGAAAGCGACCTGCTTGGAACAGAAAAGCTCATAAGACATGGTATGACCAGTAAACTAAACACATGCCTGAGTCCTTCGCGAGACAAATTAAATCTTGTGGCAAGGAATTAATGGAATTTTGTTAAAGTAATTTAGGTGAAAAATGTTAGGGTCTTGTCTCCTGGCTCACGCGGATAACGTCCGACGCGGATCCACAGAGGCGATAACGCTGCGGACGCAGCGACTTGGCTAAGAACCATGGGCTGGTCGCTGTTCTTGAATTTCAGAAATTTGCAGGTAATTTGCATACAAGCTCTAAAAATATCGCTTTCAGTGATCCCAAACGTGGGAAAATGCCGTGGTGTGTTTGTTGTGGGGAACGGTTTACCTTCGGGCGATGCACCAAATATCTACAGTAGCATACGCCGTACGTCGCTCACGGCGATTCTTGTGATTCTGAAGCACTTTTGGGATGAACAAATATCATAGATTTACATCGCCAGGCCATCCAACTTCCAGGAAAGATTCACACGGTACGGTAGGGGCGAACTACTGACAGTATGCGCGTGAGCTGGAAGGAGGAAGTATTCTTGTTTTTGCTTTCCGAATCACGAGTTATTCATTTGTACCATTTCATGAGACCATGCAGTTGATGCAACTGCAAGTGGTTGTTGGAAAGATCTACAGCCTTTCACAAAACTTTACAATTCCTTCTAAGCAAAGCAAGAACGAGCCAAAAATTGGACAGCCTGACCATGACCAAGCAGAGTTTTCTTGGTCGCAACAATCTGAAGTCTCGCTAGCGTCAGCTTTGACGTTGCCCATTTTGATACAGATGAAATTACAGATTTACAGTCTACTCAATCCGACAAAACGCAGAACGTTTCTACTTTCTGCTGACAAAGAATCAACAAGTATGTGTACCCAAGAAATGGTGGTCTATCACGAGCAGAATGTTTTGCAGTAAAGTAGGAATACAAACACTGTCAATGAGAAGGCCAAACCAACTTCAGAGTTCATCAGGAATTCAGGAGCTAATGAGTGGTGACCAGAGAGGTGAGCTATTCTGCATTTAACTCTAGTCGAAATCGTCCTCTTTGGTGACAGCAGATCAAACGATGCCAAGGGCATCAAAGGGGCAGAACGATGTATTAGCATGGCAAGTAATTAGGTAAGATGGCCAGAATGAAAATGTGTCTTATCAGTAAATTGTACACCACTATACACGACACTATGCCGTAGGTCATCTATCAGTAAAATGAGTTCAGACACCAAACGCTGACTGCAGATGTGACCTGACAGTCCCTGATAGAAGGGCATTCCTAGTCCAATCCTGGATGTTCTTCTTGGCATCTGCAATGTAATCATAAGCAATAATTAGAAGAGAATGAAACTTGCATCATTCTTTTTTTTTTTGCGAAACAACCTAAATTGCATCCTTGCAGGCAAGGATAGTAACGCAATCGAAGTGGCCTAACATCTTTGATGATCCAATAAATTGAGTCATGTGAGATGCTAAGCAGTTACAACTTAGGTCTAAAGCTGGCAGCATGTATTCATTGATATGAGTCTCAGATAGACGCTTCAGTGGAATCAATCACATGTGCTATATAAACTGGGATAAGTGAACAATAAAAACAAGACCATTTACTAAAAATATACAGGCTAGAAAACAACCAACTGGCTTCTGGGTTCACTGATTCAGGCTACAGCAACAGATCCACACAAGAACAACCCACATTACACTGCTACTTGGAATTACTCTGTATACTTTACAGGTAGTTAAACTAACTTTATGAGTGGTGGTTACTGGTTTGAACAACCCACATTATGTTGCAGGAGGAATTAACTGTGAAACGCCAATTGAAGTAGCCTAACATCTTTTATGATCAATAAAGTGTGTATAGCTCATGTGAGATGTTATGTAGCTACACGTTAGGTCTGAAGCTGACAGCAAGCAACAGCAAGACAGCATGTATGATGTATCCATTGATAGGAGATGTGTTTCTGTGATGGTACGAAAGCAAAAGAAAGGTAACTTTATGGTTCTATGGCAACAGACCCACACGAGAACTAGTGTTGCTACATGGAATTATACTTTACAAATAGTTAAGCCAAACTTTTGAAGTAGTAGCTATTTCTACAGTAAAAAAATAACTCTGCTTTGACAAATTCATGGGAAATTCATGTGGTTTATTCAATACTGACAACTTTTCTAAATTGCTATTCAAGCACCACAACATCCTTCAACAGGGCTCAAGTCAATGTAGTTTTTACAGGAGAATACACACCTTTGTTGCATTTGGTGAACCCAACAATGTTTGCAATGCTGAGGCTCAAGCAAACTCCAATAACAAGAAGGTAATCCGCTTGAAGTCTGATGAGTGAGAATATCCCAAAAATTATCCATGCAGCTGCCTGAAATATGGAAGGCGTGGTTGCTTTTACAAACATGATGCAAAGCTCTATGAAGACTATTAACTAAATAAAACATATCAAGCGCAAAGTGATATGTGCGAGAATGGATATGAATATGATTTAACTCTGTAAGGTTTGCTACTTTGTTTCTGCACCCTTGTGCCTCCAATTAATCTTTTGTCACAGAAATTGAACTCTATTTGAAACTTTTCCTAATTCCAAATTAAGAAAAGTTCCATGAAATTCTGTACGAAAATGAAAGCGGCTCAGAACACACACCCAAAAAACAGAGAAGTAAAAGAAAACCTTATAATGATGCAACTTGTCTACTTTACCCCAAAGCAGCAAAAAAAAAAAGACCTATGATCTGGCAGTGCTAAATTGATATGCTTCTTGAGTCCGCAAACCTAAACTTAGCCAGGACTCTGATGTATCGAAAATTCGAAATTATGTCCCTAATGAATCCTAACTGTATTCCAAACAAACATACATAAACAGTGTAGGTGCATCAATTCTAAAATTTAGACATTACACTTGCTTTGCCAAACTATCAGGATATAAAATATATTCCATTTCCCGCTATAACAGCCAAACATCCAGATCAACCCAGGCCTAACTCCACTCTGGAAAGACCAGGCCTGTGAGTTACTTGCTAGGCTTTGAACTACTTCATAAAAGTGGGCTCATGGGAACTGGGCGTATGGCCTATTGGGCTAAGGCCTCACAATTACTTTTTGCCATGTTATACCATTCAATTCATGTTACATTCCAGCTCATGCAATTCTATGCCAGGGTAAACATTTTGTTTTATATTTTCCTAAATTACAGTTTTTGTAGCTGAAAGGACAGTGAAGCAGCTGGTTAGCACCATATGTGGACAGCAGACATATTTTCCTACTTGTATGATAAAACAAAAAAGCTACAAAGTTATACATCCTGTACTATATGTCTAGATAGTTAGTTGCATTCGATTGAAGAGGTATCTAATACTACAACACATCTACCCAGATTTCAGTTTTTTTTTTCTGGCTAAGGAAAACTTCAGAGCTTCCAGCATTGAAAGCAAACAAAGTTTATTATAACCATGCACTTTCTTTTCTTGAATATGCAGAAGCACAATAACAAATTACAAACAACATCTCCCAGAACTCCTATGGCATCAGCAAGTAAGAAATTATATGCACCATTGCATAAGTCCAACCTATCCGGGGGGCAAACAACTAAATGCCAGTTTTATTGTTCTGTTCCAATTTTTCAATGCACTTATCAGGTGGATTTGAAGCAGACAAATTAAAAAAAAATGAAAATCCTTCTAATAGTACTGCATATGCTTCTTTTCCATATATATTCAACACCACTTACAGTCAAATATAGAGTCCACCAGAACAGCCATGAGTCCTTCTTGTTCATTCTAGCCAGAGACTGCAAAACCATGGCGGATTAAGTTCAGGAGTGCCCAACACGAAACAGAAACAAGGATAACGAGAAGGCAAATGCAAACCTCCCCATCAAGGCACTCAAATTTCCAGACACTCTCTCCCTCGTCATTAATCTCATTCCACCATCGCAGCCCAACTAGTATCCTTCCACTGACATTCTTCACGACCCAAAAGTCCAGTGCTGCGAGGAGCACCGTGATGACAAAGATGATGACAAAGTTGTTCACAAAGAGTGCTGACAGTATGTAGAACGCCAATGCCGCTGCCTTCATAGAGAAGGAATCAAAATCAGCTAAAACCTAGCCACAGTTCTGCTGCATCAGAAACTGCAGGCGGGTTACCTTGAAGAGCACATGGAAGAAGCATGTCTTTGGATTTGCATAGTTCTCACTAATCCCCTGAAACAATACAAGCACACATATTATTACCATACAATAATTATCTCCATACCCCTAAAATTCGAGTAAGCATAATATGGGTTCAGCACAGGACAGCTGAACAGGTAGTCCAATCCAAGGGAAAAAAAATCAAATCGCACCAATTTGTACAATAACTCAGCTATCCGATCGACAAGAATTTCACAATTCCTGGTACCGATATTCATTTACGATCCAGACATTTTTTTTTTTGCGAGGATTTACGATCAAGACACGGTCCACATAAAAACCTAATCTGGACACTGAACTAAGCTGAGTGTCCAATCCATGCAATACAGATATCTAAAGCAATCCCTGATCGAAACCGAAACCTAGAGGGGAGAAGGGGAACCAAACTGTTCATCCGAATCTCATGCGGAGCAAGAATAGGGGAAGGGACGGAGCTAGAACCTGGGGTTGTTGATCCATCGGGTCCTTTCCCAGTACGTAGCTCAAGCCGCGTGAATTTGGCGTCTACTCCTGCTTCTGGTTCTGATTCTTCGCCGGATCTTGCAGGTTTTCCAATGGCGTTTGCTTCGCTTTGGGGGAATCCGTCGACATCCACGAGGGAAACGACGAGGGTCAATAGTGAAAGGTAGGTAGAATATAAGGGGTGTACTGCAAAGTGTATCTCTCTCGAGTTGGAGTGGGCCGCAATATTTTTTTTAACGAGGGTGGCTTACGAAACATTAGGACAAGTGCCTTTTGGCCTAATTTTCTACATCGCTGAATGACTCCGTTTGACAGAGAATTTAATGATCTACCCGTTAAACAAGAGTCTTTTACATGTATGCCATTACAAAAGTGGGTGATTAACTGTGTGTCATTAAAAAGTTCGTAGACACCTCATCTATATGTCATAACGTAAACTTTCTTTTACCTACGTGCCATTCCGTCCGCTTGCTGCTAGAACTTAACCCTGACTAATTGGGACCCACTTATGAAAAATGACCTCTCTATCCCTGGCCTTATCTCTCTCAGTTCAAGAAGTTATTTCAAGTCAAGTCAAATATATGGAAGCAAGCAAGAAGAAAAGAAACTTGAGTTTGATTGAATTGGACAAGTTCTAACTGAAAATGAAGTGCTAGATGATCCGACGGTACTTAGTTTTAACTGTGTGGACGACTGCCCAATCATCCGTTGCTTATGCCCTAGAGAAGCACAATGAGACCAGAGTATCCAGCGGTGCAGCGTCAAACAAAGCACCAGACGATCCAGTTGAAAGTTCATAACAATGGATCATCCGATGGTGTATCGGATCGCCTAACGGTGGATGACATCATCAACTTTTGAATGCCCAATGGATACATAGGGTCAGAGTGAGCGAATCAACTGACGGTCATGAAGAAATTGAAATATCGAATAATCTAACTGTGCTACATTTTGGGGTTTTCTTTACAAGGCTACCTCATATAGTCTAGCCTATATATACCCCATATAGATTCTTTTACCGGTTCATGACCCCCTCCAAACTCCAACAATCTATTAAGGTGATCAAGGACCAAAGATTACATCAAGCTTCTTGATATGCCTCGGCCTCTGGCTCTGGAGAAGTTTTCCTATATAGCCATTTCCATGGTTATAAAACAGAACTTTGGTTTAGTTCGTTTACTCATCTTGCTATGATGTATGAAGAAACGTGCTACCGGGAGCTGAACTGCAAGGCAAGCAATTGGCAATTACAATGTAACAAAGGAGTCTCTGCCAAGGACTGGGAAACAATTCATGGTTGAATAACTCTGCACGTGCCGTTTCGAACTGTGTAATAATGCTGTTCCTCGCTAGAATTTCTAAGGCGGTGTCGACCAGGCGTATGAGAACATGGTCCCTCTAGCCCCTATACCAGCTCTGCCAAATAACCTACTCATTACTCACAGAATTCTAGATATCATCTCTTGGCAAATAACCTACTTCCAAAATTTCATGGTGATAGATAATTGCGAGTTTCAAGACACGATACTCCATCGTCCTGTTCGTCTGGCTGGTGGCTGGTGGCTGGCGCTGGTTTTGCTGAGAGAAAAACACTGCTAGCTGGTTGGTGGCTGGTGGCTGGCGCTGGTTTTCACTGAGAGAAAAACACTATTGGCTCGCTGGAAACAATCCAAACGAACAGGACGCATGTCTCCATCTCGTCTATCCATTTGTTTGTTCCATTTGCTCGAGTATACACAGCATGTGCAAATCGTTACAAGTCTCGCAAAAGCCGGCCATGTTAGCTAGCTGAGATCTTTTACGGAGCTCCAGATGCTAGTATGTAGTATATAGCAGGGGTATTATGGTAACATAAAAAATTTCCAGGTGGCCTGACCCCTGGTGCTGTCCAGCCCGTGTGCGCACCCCCTTTCCCGTCCGTATGCGCTGTGCCGGGATCCAAAAATTTTTCCACCGTTTCCCTCCCTGCGATTGCATCGACCCAGCCCCCGTCGCCGCATCCCGCCGCTGCCTGCTCCATTTTATTTTTTTTCATAGTACCTTTATACTACCTATCAATACAAACTATAAACTATATTTTTGGTACCCACTAACAATCCATGCAGCAATTCTCTAGACTCTCAGCGATTCCACGTCATCCCTCGGAGCCCGCTCGCCTCCCCAACCCACGCCCCACTAAAGATTTCTTTGAACCCCCAGACTATCCACGTCAGCTCCGGCCCCACCACTCATCCCGCGGCCTCCCGACACCGCCCCCTCGCCTCCACGCCGTCCACCGCGCCCCTGCCTCCCGCCTGCCCACCACCGCACCTCGCCTCCCCACTGAGCGACCCCCTCGCCTTCTCCACCCGCCGGCCTCCCCACCACGCCACCCCCTCGACTCCCACCCACCAGCCGGCCACCGGCCGCCTCCCCCCACCGCGCCACCCCCTCGCTTGCCTTGCCTGCCTCCATAAATCGGCACGGGACGCATCCACGAGCGCCACGACGAGGAGGACCACTGCGACGCCGAGCACGAACGGGAGCGCGACGGCGGCGGTGCCGCCATGGCTCCTCCAGCTTCTGCGGCAGCTTGTGGGCCGCGCCGGCAAGAGCGGCGAATATGCGGGGGAAGAGGCCCGCGCCGAGATTCCATAGGCCGACGGCGCCGGAGCTGATGGCGCCCGCGGCATCGGCCGGCGGTGGCCGCGAAGTACTCAGCGTCGGCGCTCTGGTACCGCCCGCCGGAGCTCCTGCTCGGCGCCACCGCGTACGAGCCCTTCGTTAACCTCTGGAGCGCCGGCTGCGTCATCGTCGAGATGCACGCGCGTTGCCCCGTCCTGCAGGACCGCACGGAGGTGGAGCAGATCCACTCTATGACGCGTCGGCCGACGGCTTCTGGCACCGCCCCGGGCTTACCCACGCCGCCGCGTTCCGGCCGCAGCATCGCGGCCCCGACGCCAGATGCTGGCGTGGCAAATACGGGGTTCGCCGGTGGCGTCGCTGCTGCGGTGGAGGAATCTGCTGCGGCACGCGTGGGCATCGACGCTGGCGCGGGTGAAAGCTTCGCGGCGGAGCGCGCGCGATGTTTGTGACCTCGACGAGTGAGCCGGGGATGGAGGTGGGCGAGGCCTGCCGCGAGGGCGGCGCTTCGGGTGGAGTCTGGAGAGCACCCTGCGGGGCTTGCAACCACATCGAGGCAGGCAAAGGTAATACTACTAGAGAAGTGCAAATTGCAGCTTAAATTATTGTCTAGCATGCAGCTGTCGAAAACCAGTGGTGTGCCCACAGGATGGCGAGGCGGTTTCCGCATCCGTCACAGTCACAGCCGACGAGACTATTTCTGGAAAATGAAAATACAGGAAGTAAGAGAATTGTATTTTCGCAGATGGTCAAAATTGGTGTCATGGAATAAAATGAAATGGCAAAGAATTGCTGCCAACGCACAGGAATGTTATGTTTGTGTCCTCTGAAACTCTTTTCATGGATGCTAAATGCTAATTGTCATGCAAGATAGTACTGAAGTTATCAAGCCCCCCTCTGTTTATTTTTTATGTTTGCCAATAAGTAATTTTGAAAGGTATAAATCGACGACACAACCTACTGAAAGGACCGTGATGTCACCTAGAGGGGGGTGAATAGGTGTCTCTGCAAATTTCCAACACTTAAAACAAACTGTCAGTTCAACTCCGGATACTCCGAGGGTATGCCGGATACTCCGAGGTTAGGACCGGAGACTCCGCAACACCTCCGGATACTCCAGATACAACTTTGCTGGAAATATGAAAAAATGACTAAGTCAGAACCAAAACCGGTCAGACCGGTTTCGGAAACCGGTCAAACCGGTTTCTGACTGAGAAACACTAGAATGTAAATTAACCCCTCTTTCGAGCTCTAGCACAAATGAAACTTGGTGAAGTGCTTCAGTAGATGATTTCTAGCAGGTCCAACTAGTCCCTGCACACAAGCAAAGCACAACCAAGTAGATCGAAGCGGAAGCAAGTTTATGTGCTAGAAAGGAAATTGTGAAAAAAAACCAAATTGGAGACGCAGCGAGTTGTTTCCCGAAGTTCAGATTCGCTGTTGCCCAAAGGCCGCCCAAAAGCGCAGCGAATCCTACGTCTCCGTTGAGGAAGCCCTTAGTGACCCAAAGGTCGAGCTATCTCCTCGGTTCCACTAACTTGATCTTTTCCCCTAAGGAGGCAAGATCACACCTGCACAAACAATCCGTGGCACACCACAACCTTGGTGGCTCACCGGCGACGCCTAGCCGTCTAGGAGGCTTCCCTCCAAGAGTAACAAATGCTTCAATGAGTTGCCAGACCTCAACCTCGAGTGCTCAAGCTATGGATTCACTCCTCACTGATTTTGCTAGCTCTCTAGCTCTCTATTGCTCACTCACAATCCCTCTCTCAACCCAATACACGGTAGCTCACCGGCGACGCCTAGCCGTCTAGGAGGCTTCACCTCCAAGAGTAACAAATGCTTCAATGGTTGCTAGACTTCACCGCAAGTGCTCAAGCTATGGATTCACTCTTTGCTGTTGCAATTAGCTCTAGCAAGCTTTCTCTAGCTCACTCACAAGATCTCTCTCAACCCAAATCCAAAGATATTGATAGAATCAATCAACTCTCACAAAGAGAGGTTTGGGGAGAGCTTGCTGGTGCTTGGGAAGGCTCTAGGCGTGCAAGGAAGGCAAGGGAACCAGCAGCCCTCAAAGGAGAGGGCCAAGGGGTATAAATACCCCAAACTCCCAAACTAGCCGTTATAGCCGTTGGAAACCGGTCAGACCGGTTTCCCAAACCGGTCAGACCGGTTTGGGTCCTGACTGCCCACTAAGTCCCAAACACTACACTCTCAAGGCTATCTCACAAGGGTTGATCTATTGAGCACTTTTTGGTGTTGTCAATCAACTAATGTTGCATCCCTCTTGATAGTACGGCATTCCTATACTCAAGAAATTAAATAGCAAATAAATCTTCCTCTTGAGCTTCTAAGTCTTTGATGATGCCATACATGATCATTCTCACTTTGAGGGCTTCAACATTCTTTTCTTGCTTGAGCAAATCCAATCTTGAGCTAGGCTTAGAATTTCCATGTGTATGGATCAATTTTTAAGCCCTTCCAATATATGATCAATAAAGAATTAGACGCATTGCATAGCTTCACTCGTAAGGCTTGATTAGTGCATAGAGATTAAACCATGATGCTAGTCTTCACCCTAGCAAAGTCCCTCGGCTACAAGACCAACTTGCCCTTCTCTTTGCTTGGTACCTGGACACTCCCATCTAGCTTAACTCTTTCACCATATCTAGCCACTTGAGATCCACTTTGTATTGCATCATCATTAAGTCCACATTGACATCCATTGCTTCAATTAAGTTATCCCATATCATCACTTGTTTGCTTTTATGTCATTTGTACCAACAATGAGCTCTCATTCTTCAACAAGTATGTTTCATGATTATCCATAAGAATAAGACGCTGCTCATATACTTAAACAAACAAGTTAGATTACACATTATGTTGTCATACAAATCACCAAAACACTTAAGTGCCTAGATGCACTTTCAATCTCCCCCTTTTTGGTGATTGATGACAACATGATTAAAGCTTACAAATAGATAAGAAATTTAAAGCTCTAACCATTTGAGATATAATATGAGCTCCCCCTTAATATGTGCTGGTGGAATATCAAAAAAAAATTGGCCTCTCATGCCAAATGCACATATTAAAAAGAAATGAGAGCTCCCCCTATATCTCAGCACCCAACAAGTGCAACAAGTGTGTGTGACAATATAAAATAATCCGTGATGCATATGAACATGTAGATCATTCAATAGCATAAAATGAAGTGCATGTGCTGTCTCAGGCCAAACCGGTCAGACCGGTTTGGCAAACCGGTCAGACCGGTTTTGCCCAGACAGCACACACACCAACAATATTTTTTTCAATACATGCCCATCACACTAGCAAATTGTCACTTAGGATACATAAATAAGTTCAACACACTCAGTAGCACACAATCGGGTCCGTATCCAAAGATGTCACCATACTCCTCAAAGTATCCCGCATTCATGTGATCGGTCATGATGTCTCTAAGTGGAGGAATCTCAGGTAGCTCAAGTGGAGGAGAGATGGGAGATAGAGGGTTGTCCGGACTCAACATGGCACGCATCTTTTTGAACTCATCACGAGTCTTCTTGCTATCAATCCTCTGCTGGACAAATTATTACATCCATGTTTCTGCTCACACAGCAGAAACCGGTCAGACCGGTTCTAGAAACCAGTCAGACCGCTTTTGTCTGACAGACTACAAGAAGCTGCTGAAACTTGACGCTTTAATCCATTTTTCTCCCCCTTTGAACATCCCTCTGACCTTTGCAAATCCCTGTGAACATGGAGATGGACCTTCTAATGGGAGACGTCCGCTGCCCGGGCTGTGCACTGCTGCCAGACCCAAACCGGTCAGACCGGTTTGCCATGGTGTCAAACTGCTGCGGTGGCTGCTCCCCATGCTGCTGCTGCTTTGCTGCTCCTGTGTCTTCTGGTGGGTCTGCTCGTGGAGATGGAACCCTGATCTTCTTTGGTATAGGTACACTTGCTCGTGGAGATGGAACCCTTATCTTCTTTGGTATAGGTACATGAAGTCTCCCATGAGATACATCACAATGAAAAGAGATGTTCGTGACCTTCTCGATAACCCTCATGAGATAAGGTGCATAACCACAAAGCTTCTGAGGATTTTCAGAAATGTGCTCGATCTCCTCCCAAATGTAATCACCCACACAGAACTTGTCCTCTCCAGGTCTCATCCTAGCAAGCATCATCCTAGAAAGCAAGTTCTTGGCAAACAATGATGTATCAGATGTGTTGCCACCCCTAGGAGCAAGTGTCGCTCTAAGCAATCGGTTGAACACCGAGTAATATGTGTAAAGTCCGGCGACCTTCCCAAAGTTACCTGTCTCGGTACTAGGATACATGAACTTCATGTCCACAGCTGGGAAGACTCCATCTAGGTGTAGCCTATGCCGACTCCTGTCAACCAATTCATAAGCCACTTCATCACATTGTTCAACAATAATTGGATGCATTGCATTGCTTCACTAGTTAGGCTTGATTAATGTCTTCTTGGTCTTCTTGTGATCTTTGGCCATGAAACACTACCACTTTGGATCGCAAATAGATTTGACAACTCCAAATGAGAGAATTGATCTCTCACCATTGAGACTACAAGTTCACTAAAAGAAATGTTAGTCTCAAGGACACAAATATTGAAGTAATCTCCCCCTGAATATGTGCATCATGCATGGAAGGCATGTGTCATGAACTAGTCGGTGGCTGTCCTTGGGGCACCAATAGGGCTTATTCTCCTCTGATCTCTAGCTGTATCTGTCATTCCTAGAGCTCTATAGTTTACCACCCTCCACGTAGCAGGGGCGGTTGGCTCTCTAACTCTAGGAAATGGTGGCTCTCCATCATCATCACCATTGCCCTCTTCCTCCTCTTCTTCTTCCTCTCCCTGTCCCTCTGCTATAACATTGTCATCATCATCATCATTCTCATCACCTGCTGCCCCACTCCTGTGTCGGAACTCAACTCTATAATTCTCATCTTCAATCTCATCATCATCGCTAGTGGTGTTCTCCACTACATCCACATCCTCAATCTGCTGCTCAGCTGCTCTCTTTGGCTGCCTAGACCTCAAAGATCTCCCACCAGCCGCTTGCGAGCTGCTGCCAATGGATGGATCTTGGCGACTCTTTTTGATTCTCTCGGCATGCGATCCCCTCGGCATCTTCCACTGTCTTTCCTGGGTTCACAAGATATGGAATACATAGAATAAGTATAGGGTATGGATTGACAAGAGATTGGTTCAAATTGAGAGCATCCAACAAGATTTGGAACAGCTCAGAGGCAAATCGGTCAGACCGGTTTTAGAAACCGGTCAGACCGGTTTCACCTGAGCTGAGCCAAATCGAATTGGGGTCAATCCTAGACAGTAGCATGATCAAGATTTGATAGATAAACTGCATGATAAAGCATCCCTACAACTTTATGGAGGCCAAACACGGTGCAAACGAAGGATTTGTGCCTTCACTGCCTAAACCGGTCAGACCGGTTTGCCAAACCGATCAGACCGCTTTTGGCAGTGAAGATGCAAATCCTTGGTCCGCAAAATGTAGCCTACCAAATCCATTGATCTCTTAGGGATAGGTTCCTAGACATGCCAGAAGATGTTCTACCAAAGGGTTTCGAAAGATATTCATCGAGTGAGTAGATCGGGCAATGTGAAGATTTGAATACCTTGAGAGCTTTGAGAACGAGAGAAGATGAAGATTTGAATCCAAAACTCGATGGGGATCCAATGTAGCAGCCTTGGAGCACTCCAATCCCACCAAGAAACCAACTTTTCTTTGGTTGATTCAAGAAATCGCCATGGGAGGTGCTCTCATGGTGAAACTCGAGGAGAGAGATGAGGGGCGTGGTCAATCGCCATTGGGGAGGGCTCCTTGCGGTGAAGAGCAGAGAGAGGAGATGTGTTCGTGGTGAATGAGTATGGAAGGAGGAGAGAGAATCACCGGGGAGGTAAATATCCAGGTGGGGCCAGCTGTCTGGGCCAAACCGGTCAGACCGGTTTGGGAAACCGGTCAGACCGGTTTCTCCCAGGCAGCTGGAACTTGTCCAAATATTGCATATACTAGCTCCAAAAATTCTTCACTTGATCTAAGATAAGTATGTGATGGTATTGATCTCAGAGAAAAAGATTTCCAATAAAACCTGTGACCCTAGACACTCCAGGTGCCTTCCAGAATATCCGAGAACGTCCAAAACAGAAGGGGTACCCGGAACAATAAAGTTCCGGCCTGGACTCGGATATTCCGGGATGTCCAGAACAGCTGAACTACTTATGACCTTGAGTGCACTTGGAAGAGATAGATATATAAATTCCAAAAGCTCCACTAACCCTTGCTTCTTCCAAGAGAGATGGGAAAGAGATGGATGGATAGATAAGGATTTATGGACTTGAGAATATCTCACTATTTGTGACTAGCCATCAATCAAGCAAAGTTAACTATAGTCACAAATAGTGAGATGTTCTCGAGTCCATAAATCCTTATCTATCCATCCATCTCTTTCCCATCTCTCTTGGAAGAAGCAAGGGTTAGTGGAGCTTTTGGAATTTATATATCTATCTCTTCCAAGTGCACTCAAGGTCATAAGTGGTTCAGCTGTTGTGGACATCCTGGAATATCCGAGTCCAGGCCGGAACTTTATTGTTCCGGGTACCCCTTCTGTTTTGGACGTTCTCGGATAATCTGGAAGGCACCCGGAGTCTCCAGGGTCACAGGTTCTATTGGAAATCCTTTTCTTTTCTGAAGACTATCATGAGATTTTGAAGATCAAGACCACCTTATGCAATCTCAGATCAAGTGAAGAATCTTTGGAGACCAAATCAGCAATTTATTTGGACAAGTCCCAGCTGCCTGGGAGAAACCGGTCAGACCGGTTTAAACCGGTCTGACCGGTTTCTCCCAGGCAGCTGGGACTTGTCCAAATAAATTGCTGATTTGGTCTCCAAAGATTCTTCACTTGATCTGAGATTGCATAAGGTGGTCTTGATCTTCAAAATCTCATGATAGTCTTCAGAAGAGAAAAAGGATTTCCAGTAAAACAAATGACCCTGGAGACTCCGGGTGCCTTCCAGATTATCCGAGAACGTCCAAAACAGAAGGGGTACCCGGAACAATAAAGTTCCGGCCTGGACTTGGATATTCCAGGATGTCCACAACAGCTGAACCACTTATGTCCTTGAGTGCACTTGGAAGAGATAGATATATAAATTCCAAAAGCTCCACTAACCCTTGCTTCTTCCAAGAGAGATGGGAAAGAGATGGATGGATAGATAAGGATTTATGGACTTGAGAATATCTCACTATTTGTGACTAGCCATCAATCAAGCAAAGTTAACTATAGTCACAAATGGATTGATAAAGGTCAAAAGACCAAAACACAAATATTTTCAAAATAGCACACAACCTATCATGCTAGTTGGATTTTTCAAAAACTTATCCTATGTCACACAACCACATGCACACATATTGAGTTAAAGACCAAGTTAGCATATTTGACTCACATCTTTCATCGTTTAACAACACTTGACAAAAGTCAATTATTGAGAAGATGTCAATCAAATATCTAATTGGTACACAAGAGAAATGCTCCATATAGTTGCATGCAAATGCACACGCTAGCATGATAAAAAGCCTAGATACACAAGGTAAATACTAGATAACAGAAAAACATACCTTTGACTCTAGCCATAATTGTTCTACAATATTTCAAATTAAGTCATATGTATTCTCTCATGAGATGAGTCATTTGACAGAGAAAAGAATACATTAATTGCACAACAACAAGTTTCACATTAATGACCTTTATATGTGGATGGCAAATGGATCATTAAATGTGAAAACCTCACAATATAGACCAAATTCCTTTCTCTAATGCATATGTGATGTATTTTGTAGGATAGGCTCACATGCACTAGTTTTGAGTCAATCAAGATCAAATAAAGGAATTTAGACTATATTATGGTGAGTTGCCAAAACATATATTAAAAGCAAGATCCAAGATATGGGATGATACAAATTTACCACTTTGGATCGCAAATAGAATTGACAACTCCAAATGAGAGAATTGATCTCTCACCATTGAGACTACAAGATCACTAAAAGAAATGTTAGTCTCAAGGACACAAATATTGAAGTAATCTCCCCCTGAATATGTGCATCATGCATGGAAGGCATGTGACATGCACTTTGTCTTATGAGACATGGATGGATTATTTCAATATTTGGTCACGGCACACAATAAATTGCTTTGTATTGAAATGTGCCAAGAAAACTTACTACCATATAGGCATAAGTTTATAGATACATGCCAAAATGAGAACTCCAATGAATATTTCATTTGCATCTCCATTTCTCATTCATCCACTCAAGTGGCACTGTTCTGGGCCAAACAACCGGTCTGACCGGTTTGGCAAACCGGTCTGACCGGTTTGTGCCAGACTTTTGCCAGTTGAGTGATTTTGCTTGTGTCTTGTCGTGTTGTCTTCCAATATTCAGAGTGTTGATTTTCCTGCTCATGACAAGACTTTGCTCTACTTGAGAGCCATTAAAAGCACCATGCGGCATGTATTGAATAAACTCATAAAAATAGTTTTAGTCACTATCAAGTGTCACATGAGTTCAAGCACTTGAAACACTTGATCCTACCAAAGGCGTGAGTGACTGAAACTTAGTCAAGTTAAGCACAATTTTCATCGAGATGTCATTGGGTAAGAGTCATAGAGCGGAAGCAACTTATCTTGGCTAGACACTTGTACATGAGTGTCCACTCCCTAGCCAAGCTTCCAATGCATCTCGTCGTCCCTGCTAACTCATCAAGCACTCTTTGGTACCCAACTCATGTTGGGTCCAATAAGGTTAGTCACAAGATGCTTAGGAACCCAAATGGCCCTTATGCTAGTTCGAGGTGTGTCAATCACTCTAGTAGCATAGGTGCTCACTTTGTCCTTCCTAAGCTTAGCAAAGTCATAATGGACGAGGTTGGATTTGGGAACATTACCATTTGGACAATCCTTACCCAAATGTCCCTTGGTCCGGCACGTGTAGCAAATACGGCTTCGGACCCCTCTTGAACCTCTTCTGACTTTCTTCTTGTGGCCATCATAAATTTTTGGCCTTTTGCTTGATGTCTTGACTTGAGAAGCCCTCTTCAAAGGTTGTTGGGCTGCTGCTGCCTGAAACCGGTCAGACCGGTTTGCCAAACCGGTCAGACCGGTTTTGGCTGGGCAGACAGCCTCTTGAGGAATCGGGCACTCGGCAATCAAGTGGCCCTTTTCCTTGCATCTGAAGCATGTCCTCTTTGCTTTTTGCTTCTCTTTTCTTGAAGGGGACTTATGGTTCTTCTTGAGCTTTCTTGGACACACGGATGCATAGTGTCCCATTGTTGAGCACTTGAAACACTTGATTTGATCAAGGCTCTTTTCACCAGCGGGAATCTTGTGCTTGTGAGCTTGATCTTGCTGGGAGCTTGGGTTAGTGGCGATTTGTCTCTTCTCAAGCTTCTTCACCATGAAGTCACGGTTATCTTGAGAAGGTTGCACTTGACCCTTGCCCTTAAACTCGATCAAGTCCTTCTTTAGCCTTTCAACCTCTTGCATGAGATCTTCATTTTCTTTAGCAATGAGGTCGTCACAAGATTCTACAATCACATGCTCATCACAAGAATTTGTTGCTTGGGAGCAACATGGGTTAACACAAGATAAAATAATTTCAGCTTGTGAGCATGTGCATGTGTGAGTTTGAGGTTCAAAGGATTTTACCGATGTTACCACAACCTCATGAGCTATGTCTAGTAAAGCATGTGACTCTACAAGCTCTTCATGAGAACACAAAAGTTTCTCATGTTTTGCTTGTAGCAACTCAAGCTTACTATATAGCGAACCAAGTTTTTGCTTGAGCACTTGGTTTTCTTCTTCCACGGATGCTACACATGAGAGCGAGTTAGTGGCACAAGCATAATCATTGACCAATTTATCATACTTACAGACCAAGGAGGCATTCATGGACTTGACTCTCTCAAGCTCCTCGGTGAGAGCTTGAATAGTCCCAATTCTTGCCTTCTCTTCCTTCTTGGTCTTCTTGTGGTCTTTGGCCATGAAACACTTGG
>OAMR01000077.1:1509254-1525487 GCA_900205405.1 Echinochloa crus-galli | reverse complement strand
CTCCGCCCGCCTGTCTCTTATACACATCTAGATGTGTATAAGAGACAGGTGTGATGGCTGGGCGGGCTTGGGCCCCAGCGACTGGGCGGCGCGGCGGGTGAGCAAGCTGGGCCCTAGTGTGGCGGCCGGGCAAGCTGCACTCCGGCGCGGCGGCGGCCCGGCGGCAGGAGCGCCGACGGCCGGCGCGCCGTGACCCGACTCGGGCGGCACATTTTTTTATTTTTTTAAGTTTAATCTTTGCCGTGTGCTCGTACCTTGGCACACGGCTAATATTTAAAATAAAAAATTAAAAACAAAGGCAGCGCCGTTCCGTGGGGGAGCCGTCTGTTGCTTTTCTTCGCCGTGTGTCGTGGGTTAGCACACGGCAAAGCCTTTACCGTGTGCTCGAAATAAGGCCTACGGCGAAGCTGGCTTCGCCGTCGGGGTTCTTCGCCGTATGCAATTCGCCGTAGGCCACGCACGGCGAATCCTTCGCCGTGTGCCAAAAGGGACTTCGAACTATTGAAATCCGGTAGTGTCGGTGCAGTGCACGCTGTCCCCGCTAAGAATTTCCCGTCGTCCTCGCATATGCGTGTAGCTCACAGCGGTGATCCTAAAGATGCTCACCTACCAAGTGCCAGGATAGGGCCACAAGATGCTCCGTTATGGCTACAACTACAAGGTGACTAGCTCACACATCCATTTCCGGTGCTTCCCATTCTTAGGTACGTCTCCCTGAAAAAGCATTCGATCATCCATCAACATTTTATAACACACACAGAGTCAAGTGTACGTCTTGATGCCTAGAAATTCCTTGAGTAAACGGACAGCAAGTTTGCAATATATATAAAGACTGGGCACAGTTGCACAGGCAGTGAAGCCATGTAATAATTATGACTCCCAGTACTTTATATTCAATTTTGCAATCGTCCGTAACTGCACATGCATGCCGTCCCAAAACCAGCATAAAGTTTTCCAAGGGAGGGTAATTCCAAGTTAATCTGTAAAATTTGCATGCCCATACACACAGCACAAACTCTGCAAATTCTTATTAGAAAGATTATGGGCCTGATTGGTTGCCTGCACTAGTGGTGGCCTGGGCTATTCCTATGCATGGTCAGCCCAAGCCAGGCTCCCACAAGCCAATAGGGCCTTGATTGGTTGCCTGCATAGAGCCCTTTTGGCCTGGTGGAGAAGTTGATTGGTAGGCTGCATAGGGGGGCTGGGCTGCATTGTGGGGGGCATGTGGTCTTCATTGGTTGCCTGCACACGGCGGTTGGGGGCACCGGTTGCACAGGAGGGGTGAGGATACCGGTTGGGCCAATTACATATGAAGCGGCGCCGGCGAAAGGAACCGAAGTGACTCACCTCTCTCGCTCACCGCCCCCTCTTCTTCCCCGCTCGCATCCCACTCGACGACCGCCGCCGCTCGTCTTCCCCGCCACCTCCCTCTCGACGCCCACCGCCGCTCGTCTACATCCCTCTCCGCCCTATCACCGCCCGCCACCCGTTCTTCTCCCTACCAGACCTACCCCTCGAGTTCCACTAGCCGCTGTTCTCCATCACCAGATCCGCCGCTCGTGTCCCTCAGATCCGAGGCCGGCGTTGGAAGAGATGGCCCGTAGCAACCAAGGCGGCGACGGATCCGAGTGCGGCGCTGGGGGAGATAGCCGGTGGAGCTCCACCGGTGCCGTGGGGAAGCCGTCCCCTGCGCCGGTCCCTGCCCTGTGTTCGGAGGGTACTCCTTGTATGGCATGTGTCCTGGATACACTACAACAAACTATTTAATCTGTGACGGATTTTTTATGACAGATTCAAAGAACGTCACAGATTTGCATCAATGGATATTAGGCCCAAAATATTGTGACGTTTTAACGAAACCGTCACAGTATAGCCCAATAACTAGTGACGTTCTCAAAAAATCGTCATGGATCAACATTAGAGCAAAAAATTTCAAAAAGTAGTTGACTTTGTTGTTGACATGCTTTTTGCATTTAAATACAAAAAAAAGCAAAATGTGCTCTACCTAAGATTCAAAACTAGGACTATAGTCTACTAAAAGCCACCATACACCATACACCACCAAGCTACCATGTCTTGTGATTACTACTAGGCACTTCTTTTACTTATACAAATTTCACTTGTTTTTTTTACGCCCCCATGAACACAAGGCGAAGTCACCAAAATGGTCAGGTCACCGGCCGCACTGTATTTTTAGTCGCCACGTTGGCAAAAAAATGGTGAAGATTGGGCTTGAAGCCACGACGTCATGGTTGGGAAACCTGAGCCACGGGATAACTTATTGACATAAATGGTTTTATTTTTTGTTTTCCTACTCGCATGGCAAAAAATTGTGCGAACCATTGGGTTCGAACCCGAGACCTCAAGCACAAGAAGCTAGAACTTCAACACTGAGCTACTAGTCTGCTCGCGTTATGGTGCACATTTTTATCCCTTTTGGATTGATTCCTGCTAAAAAACAAAGAGGAATTTAAACCGGCGCCAAAAAAGGGGAGGGATGGGGACTCGAACCCGCGGCGTGTTGGATGGAAAGCAGATGTGATTCCAATGAGATACAAGTCAGATGAACGTATTTGGAGGTTCCACTTGTATATATCTGTTACATGATTTTTTAAAAAAAAAGAAAAAAAATTTGCATCACCCGGGAGTCGAACATGAGACCTCAAGGTAGAGCACAACGACACTTAACCACTGCTCCACTGCTGTGCTTCGTAAATTGATCCATTTCTTTCTTTCTATCATTCTCGTGTCCGGCCCACCAGATGGCAGCACATGATTGGCCCAGTTCTAGTGGAACGAAGAACATTCGTATTTCTCCTTTTAATCTGCAGTCCAATTTTGTATCTAGTTTTTCTCCGTCATATGTAATCTAAATTTGATGATCTTTTTTTTCTGAATTTTTACAAAATCACCATATTTACATTAGTGACATGTTTTAGTATATATTTTCATTTCACGAATCTTATTTATATGTCTTATCTTGAACTTATAAGTACAATATAGAAAACAAATTTGTTTTCCACAACCATTACTAATGAAACTTTGTATTTCATTGTATTAAGGTGAACACAAAGTTATGTTAAAACTTGAAATGCATATGAGTTCAAACATGTTGTAAAGTATGGAAAACTTCAATGTTCAAGTAACATTGTATGAAACTATGTTAGATATAACCATTTGTAAGCAATGTATATTCTACCTTTATCGAAACCATTTGAATTTTTCATGACAAGTTTAGGGACCCAAAATATGTTGCCACGTTTTTTGACCAAATTCATATATTATTACAATTATTCTATTCTAATTTGGAGATAGAAGTTTGAATTGTTCATAACAGACAATCGAATTTTTGATATATCTCCATGACTTAGGTTAGAATGGAACATATTAGTATACATATGATTTGTTTCGTATTTTTTTGTGTATTGTTAAATGCACACATAGTTCAATTTCGAACTAATTTCGAGAATCATATAGAAATCCATTTAATATATTCCGTGACCTTCTCATGCCTCTCTTTCCTGGATTGGAGAGGTGAGGCCTGCTGAAACTAAAAGCTCCTTGAAATGAAATGCTTCCATTATGGATTATTTGTGGTGAAAAATGAAATGGATTGCAGTCACTTTCCATTCTTAGTACATATTAGTATCATAATATGCTGTAGTAACCTGAATGGGGATGGGAAGTAGCTTGTTAGCTGTTGTGTGTCCTTTTCTGTGGCACAGCAAGTTTAAAAGTATGTACATGCTTATTGCAGTAATGTGTATTGGACGACTAGTTGTTAGCTGTTGTGTGGGGATGGGAAGTAGCTTGTTTGTTAGCTGTTGTGTGTCCTATTTTTAAGCTTATCCTTCTAGCAGATTACTCTGTTTATCCTTCTAGCAGATTACTCTGTTTCATGCTATGACGTTGCACAGAAAATATGCAGTATTAATTGAAGACACATCAACCAAATTTTTTGTGTAATTTTTATTCATGTACAACTGCAGTTCCATTTTATTTACAGATAATCTCACTTTTGATTGATTTAGTCTTGTAATTTCATAGAGGTTGACAGATTTTGGTTTTATATTGCTAAATTTCTATCCATCCTCTTGTGGGATATGGGTACTCCTGGGCCCACTATCAGACTAGATTACGACGTCCAGGGCCCACCTCTGACAGGCCCATGGGCCGACCCCTAGGCGGCCCATACGGGCTCCCTGACTTGACGGACAAGTTGATGAAGACCCGGCGGGCGGCCCGACCGGATATCCAGGGATATTCCGGTTGTAACCGACCTGGACTAGAGTCCTGGTCGGAGTCAAGTAGGTTTAGATGGAAACCGACTTGTAAACCCTAGCCCGCTACCCTATATAAAGCGGCCTAGGGCACCCTCGACAGGATATACGCCGAACAACGGAAGATCACGCATCTCATCCTGTAAACCATACGCTCGCCCAAGCTTCCTGAAGCTCGGTCGAGTAGCCAGCAATACAAACGACACCACCGACACAGGACGTAGGGTATTATACCCCCGGGTAGCCCGAACCTGTCTAAATTAGTGCCTCCTGTGTACCATCAAGTCACTAGTTCATCAATCGCCCCTCCTACAAATCAACCACTCGGGTACCCCCAGGTGGATTGCCGGTCCTAAGGTCCGACAGTTGGCGCACCAGGTAGGGTTGATTGGTGAGTTGTTTCGATTCGAAAACACCGTTGGCTTGATGGCAGATCAATCTCGCGACTACTCCGACCGGCTCCCGCAACGCGAGGCCCAGATCCAATCTGGAAACCCGCCCGAACCCACCCAGCTTCCAGATTGTGGTGAGTTCCAGGTTGCCAGAACCATACTAGGGACCCCCGAGAACTCGGAGGACCCATACAAGGACTGTGCCTCACGGCCAGACCGCAAGGTACTCGTCTCTGAAGACCAACCAACCGAAGACAACGAGACTGCGTCAGCACGACAGCGCCGCATCGACGCAAACACCCTCCGAGCTCAGCGCCGGCAGGCGGAAGATGCGGATCGGCAAGCTGACGGAGGTTCGCGCCACGAGGAACTGGATCCGCTGGACCCGCGCAATCTAGCGCGCGAGTTTGAAAGAGCTCAGGCCAACTTTCAAACACCGTCAGCAGCCATGGCGGCATGCATCGCCGAGCTGGACCACATGGAAGCCACTCCGGAGGCGGCTCGCCTTCGAGCTCGGCTTGCCGTCGCGCAGAACCTACATCAGAAGGACAGAGAGGCTAGGTCACGAACTAGCCGATCATGCTCGAGCAGATCGAGTTCCCGCAGGACCGGGCACAGCAGATCTGAACGCGGACGGCGCCGCTATAGATCTCCAACCTTGCATGACATCCCGGAGGAGGTCGATCAGGAACGAACGGCTGACCACCAGCCCGACGAATCTGAGGGCAGGCACCCTCAGAACCGCCACCACGACGGCGATAAGCGCCGACATCCTCGTCGTCACGACGGTGACCTCCGCGACAGGCTTCGCGGACGAGCTCGCGACGTAAGAAACGAGCTCGACAGAAGGCATCGCGAGCGCGACGCTGCTGAGATGGAACGCCGAGAGCGGTACGACCGGGACTACGGTCAACCCGAACGCCGAGCCAACTACTCCGAGTACTCCGATGTTGACGACCACCGCGCCCGTTGCGAGCTCAGCGAGCGCGATCGATATGATCGTCGCTACGGCTCCCCACAGGCGCCGGGCCGCCGTCACGACGGTGGCAATGACGACTTTGGAGACAATGACTTCGAGATTGAAGGCTTCCAAGCTTTCATCAAACGACTCCGCCAGGTCTCATGGCCCTATACCTTCAAGCCAGCCATGGTCGAGAAGTTCGACGGGCGCTCCGACCCCAAGCTGTGGATCCAAACCTACATCACGGCGGTCAAGGCCGCACGCGACAGCACCGACCAGGCGGCAGCCTACTTCCCGGTCATGCTGGGAACGGCAGCACTCCTGTGGCTCTCAAGATTGCCACCCCAATCCATCGATAGTTGGGCACAGCTCTGCAAGGTGTTCACAGAGAACTACCAGGCCACCTACACCCGGCCGGGTACTATATTCGATCTGGATCTGGTACGACAAAGCAGGGGTGAAAGTCTCCGAGACTACACCAACCGCTTCTTCGACAACCGTAACAAGCTTACAGATGTCGAAGAGAGGGATGTCATAGACGCTTTCAGACGCGGACTATATGACAAGGACATATTCCGCAACCTCTTCAAGAAAGACCCAAAGACAGTTGGAGAGATGATGAAGGTGGTCGAGGAAGAAGCAAAGGCCGATGCCGCCGAGCTAGCCCATTCAGAACCAGAGATCGACGCGACAAGGACCACGACCGCCTCATAGCCGACCACAAGACACCAGAACCAGCACGCAACAGACGCAGCAGGCCTGACGTCGCAACGGTTGCAGAAGGCGAAGGCCGCGTAGAGTCACGACTCCAACCCGACCAGCTCGCCCGTCTTGACGAGCCGTGCCCCCTCCGCAAGGACGCGAAGCACTCGTTCAGAGATTGCGGGACCCTGAAGAAGGAACTCGGCGTCCCACCACCACCAAAAAAGCCGCGCTACAACAACAACCGCGACGACAGAAGGGACGAGGATCGCCGCAACGAGCGCCGCCCTGACCGCCGCGACGATCATCGCCGCGACAACAGAGCGCCAGGAGGCGCCGACCGCCGTTCCACCCACGAAGCCGCTGCAGCAGATGGCCAGCAAGATAACTTCCAGCGAGCCGACCGCCAAGTCAACGTGATCGTGGGAGGCCCCGACGCGTTCCGTGACAAGAGGAGGCAAAAGCTCCACAGCCGCGAGATAAATCTCGTAGGCACCAAGGATGTTGAGTACCTCACGTGGTCGGAAACTCCGATCACCTTCAGCAGGAAAGACTACTAGGTCCACCTGCCCGAGTCAGGCTCGTATCCGCTGATCGTCAACCCAGTCGTTGACCGGGTCCTTCTGACCAAAGTGTTAATCGACGGAGGTAGCGCGCTCAACATCATCTTTACCAAAACCATGAACGACATGGGGTTCGACTACACCAGGCTCCGAAGCTCCCACCACCCGTTCTACGGCGTCATCCCCGGCAAGGCTGCTTACCCGGTGGGAAGGGTTACGCTACTAGTGACCTTTGGTACGCAAGACAACTATCGTACTGAGTACCTCCACTTCGAAGTCGCCGACTTTGGTAGCTCCTACCACACCATCTTCGGGCGGCCCATGCTGGCTCGCTTCATGGCCATCCCCAATCACACCTACTTGGTGATGAAAATGCCAGCCCCGAACGGGGTCATCAGCATCAGGGGCGACGTCAAGACGTCGACGTATGTGAGGGAGAAGCTGTACGCCTCGCCGAGCTCTCGCGACAACTCGGCAACAGCGCGCTCCTTGCAAGCGAGGCGAAGAACAACCCACCCGCTGACCTGAAGATACCAGAACAAGATGCCACCATGACAGCGCTCGAGCCGGACTCGGAGACCAAGGCGATCTCTCTCTTCAGCGACGACCCTAGCAAGACGGCGCTGATAGGCCAAGGCCTATCTCCCAAATAGAAAAGCGCGCTCACCTCCTTCCTGCGGGACAACTGGGACATTTTTGCATGGAAACCCTCTGACATGCCAGGGGTCCCAAGGGAGAAGGCTGAGCACTCCTTGCATTTGGTGAAAACCGCTAAGCCGGTCAAACAGAAGCTTCGACGGTTCGCACAAGATCGCAAGGAGGCCATTAGGGTAGAATTAAATAAGCCGTTAGCAGCCGGTTTCATTCGGGAGTGCATGCACCCCGAATGGCTCACAAATCCTGTACTTGTGAAGAAAAAAACCGATGAATGGAGAATGTGCATTGATTATACCGATCTCAATAAACATTGCCCTAAGGACTCCTTCCCTCTTCCGCGCATCGACCAGGTCGTCGATTCTACGGCTGGTTGTCTCCTACTCTCTTTCCTAGATTGCTACTCTGGCTATCATCAGATAGCCCTGAACCCAGCCGACCAAGACAAGACGGCATTTATCACGCCTCACGGCATATACTGCTACAAGACAATGACCTTCGGCCTCAAAAACGCTGGAGCGACCTACCAGAAGGCAATCTAGGGCTGCCTGGACACCAGATAGGACGGAACGCCGAGGCCTACGTCGACGATGTCGTGGTCAAGACCTACGACCCAGACGCCCTGATCGCCGACCTCCAAGAAACGTTCAACAACCTTCGCCGCTACAGATGGAAGTTGAACCCGACCAAGTGCGTCTTCGGGGTACCCTAGGAGAGCCTCCAGAGCGGCGCGCTCAGCAGCGTCGTCGGCCATGGCTATGCTTGGTGGAATTTACATCCTCCCAAAAACAAGAAAGAAGTGATGAAGCTGACAGGAATGATGGCAGCCCTAAGCCGGTTCATCAGCAAGCTAGGTGAATGTGGCACCCCTTTCTTCAAGCTCTTGAGGAAAGCCGTCAAGTTCGAGTGGACGCCGGAAGCCGATCAAGCATTGGCCGACCTGAAAGCATTCCTCACCACCCCACCAGTCCTCGCCGGGCCGAAAAAGGACGAACCCCTCCTGCTGTACATAGCAGCAACCACAAATATGGTCAACACAGCGTTGGTCGTCGAACGCCAAGAAGACGGACACTCTTATCCGGTGCAGAGGCCTGTATACTATGTCAGCGAAGTACGAAGCCAAGGCTGATGCCGCCGAGCTAGCCTAGTTCAAAACCAGAGATCGACGCGACAAGGACCACGACCGCCTCATAGCCAACCACAAGAAGGCAGAACCAGCACCCAACAGACGCAGCAGGCCTGACGTCGCAACTATTGCAAAACCGCGACATCAACGGCCGAGTCGTCAAATGGGCAGTAGAACTCGGAAGCTTTGATATTACCTTCAGGTCGAGACAATCCATAAAATCCCAAGTATTGGCAGACTTCTTAGCAGAATGGACAGAATTGCAAGCGCCAACTCCCGCCGAGCCACCAGAGCACTGGACATTGTACTTCGACGGTGCCCTCAACCTGGAAGGAGCCGGCGCTGGAGTATTACTCATATCACCACGCGCTACAACAACAACCGCGGCGACAGAAGGGACAATGGTGCCGAGTACGAAGCATTGATCCACGGATTAAAAATAGCCATCACCCTCGGCATCAAGCGTCTACTGTGTTTCGGAGACTCAAAAGTGGTAGTCGAGCAGGTCATCAAGAACTGGGAATGCTCCAAGGAAATAATGGACGCCTACTGCGCAGAAGTCAGAAAGTTAGAAGCCCACTTTTACGGCTTAGAGTGCCGCCATGTCCCACGGGAAGAAAATGTCGCCGCAGACGTCCTGTCCAAACTCCGATCCAAGCGTTCCCAGGTACCCGCCGGAGTGTTCGTACAGGACCTACGGAAGCCGTCCATCAAGAAGTTCATAAACGAAAGCGAACCCACCGCCTCTGCCGACCAGATTGTCGCAGCAGTCTCAACTGTTCCAGAAGCAGAAGACGAAAGAGATTGGCGAGAGCCACTCATCGCGTTCATTAAAAATGACCGCATGACCATAGAAGACAAACTTGTGAACGACAAGGTCAGCCTCGAGCAACTCAGCCGGCGAAGCGCTAATTATGTGGTGATTGGGACTGAGCTTTACAGAAAGTCGGCATCCTCAGGAGTACTCATGAAGTGCATCCTACGCAGCGAGGGCCTGGCGTTACTGCATGAAGTTCAATCTAGCACATGTAGCAATCACGCGGCCACAAGAACACTGGTCGGCAACGTTTACAGATCTGGGTTCTTTTGGCCCACTCCTCCATGTCCTCTAGCATTGCGCTTGACGAAGCTCGAATCCACTAGATAGCAGAGCAAAAGCACCTGCCGGCTCAGGCGCTACGCACCATCCCACCATCTTGGCCCTTCGCAGTATGGGGGCTCGATAACGTAGGGCCATTCAAGCCAGCTCAGGGTGGAGTTAAGCACTTGCTCATCGCGGTGGACAAGTTCACCAAGTGGATTGAGTACAAGGCTGTGATCGACACCAAATCGGCCACAGCAGCAGCCTTCATTGAAGAGATAACGCATCGATTCGGTGTCCCAAATCGTATCATCACCGACCTCGGCTCGCAGTTCACAGAGCATGAGTTCTGGGATTTCTGCCAAGATAATCAGATCGATGTGTACTACTCATCGTCAGCACACCCGCGGTGCAACGGCCAGGTCGAGCGGGCAAACGGCATGGTCCTGGATGCCCTCAAGACACCTTGATCGCCGACCTCCAAGAAACATTTAATAGCTGGGCTAAAGAAGTACCACACGTGGTATGGGGCCTCCGTACTCAGTGGAGCCGCGCAACCGGCTACTCGCTGTTTTTCATGGTCTACGGATCAGAAGCTGTGCTGCCAGCCGACCTCGCCTTTTCTGCACCACGCATCAAGAATTACGAAGGCGGAGAAGCCGAGTCAAGTCGACAGGTCGACGTCGATTCACTAGAAGAGCACAGGCTCTGCGCCTTAACACGGCACACACGCCACGAGCAGCAAATACGCCGGTATCACGACAGAAATGTCAAAGAACGATCCCTGAATGTAGGCGACCTTGCCTTACGTCGAGTCATGAACTCAGCAGGGCAGCACAAGTTGTCTGCACCATGGGAAGGACCGTTCATCGTCAAGGAAGTCGTCTCTCCAGGAACCTATCGCCTGGAATGGGCGGATGGCAACCCAGTTCCCAATGTTTGGAACATCCAGCACCTCACCAGGTTCTATCCTTAGACCAAACTACATCTATGTATCTTTACCCTGTCGTCTTGATTATTTAACAAAGTTTCATTTATTCCAATTTTGTGTCTGACAACAAAACGAGCTCACAATCACTCTTCCAACGACGGCCACGTGCTCGTCCTCCAGTTAATTTACTCACGAAGTAAGCAAAACTAACACGGCAAGTCCGATTCACTATATCCAATACCTAAACACGCGCGAAAGTACTCGGCCGGGACCCTGCCTACGACTAAGCCTCCATGCAGAGCATCGTAGTATGTAGGAGTGCTGCCTCCATGAGAGCTCCAGCCAGTTCTTCGCCCGAGTCCCTAGCACTTGTCATGATTGCGGTGAAGTGAT
Source organism: Echinochloa crus-galli (assembly GCA_900205405.1). Classification (NCBI taxonomy): domain Eukaryota; kingdom Viridiplantae; phylum Streptophyta; class Magnoliopsida; order Poales; family Poaceae; genus Echinochloa; species Echinochloa crus-galli. Next base: position 1,514,404 of record OAMR01000077.1, on the reverse strand, counting down.
AGGAGTTGATAAAATCGACTCAAATCAAAAATCGTCAACATGAAAGCAACCATCATTACACAAAAGGTGTACCCAAAGCTACATAAATTTTCTGTTTCTTCTCCAGCAGGTCACTCGCGCGTTACATCGACGATACTACAGACTACGTCAACCGCCAAACCAGCGAAGGACTCGGCCAGACCCTCGAACTGCTGCTCCGACAAGTCGGGGTGGTACCCGTCGCGAATGTCTTCAAGATCGAGGCTGGGGTGGTACAAACGAACAAGCGCCAGCGTATACCTCACAGCAAGTCTGGCGGTCTCCGCGGCCACTCCTCTGGTATACTCCAGCAAATGTTGCAGCCGTTCCGCGATCGGCACCGCAGGACGGTCGTCAGGAGCCTGGATCTGGTCACTTGCTGACACGGCCGCCTGCGCCAAAGCGTCGTACCGACTAGCAGCCTCTGCATATATGCACGGGTTGTTCAGTACGACAAAGGTATCATGAATACCATTAAGACAGCAGAATCCGGAAGTAACCCTCACCGGTCATAGCGACGTTGTGGGCACCCACGGCTCGGGCATGAGCGCTGGCGAGGTCTTGTATCTCCTTTTCGGCCGCTGCAACCTTCTCCTCCAAGGTTTTCTTTTCGCGAGCATGACCTGCGCAGCAAAGCCAACCATAACCAAGTGTTATGGCTTCATGCTCGGTACACGTGGGAAACTCAAGACGACGACGCACAGGCCTCCGCTCACTTTCTATGACGCGTTTCAGCTCGGCGTCCCTCTCCCGCAGCGTGGCCACGACATCCTTGAACTTCTGGTCCACTGTGGCAAGCCGACCCTGAATTCGCTCCATCTCTTTGGCATGACCTGAGAACTCACAATAAAGAAAGATAAATACTATAGCTGGCACCATTTAGTGCTTGGACGACAGGTATTTACCTGCATTAGCTGCCTCTAGCTGAGCGACGAGTTCTTGGTTGAGTTGTGCCAGGCCCTCTGCATCCGTGTCCCTCTGGATCGCACACCTCGAGCCTCATTGGCAATAGTCCGGACCCGGGTTCTGAGCTCCTGCAACTCCAAGTACTCATCCTCGGCCACACGCATCAAACGCGTGCTCTCCACAGTCCCGGACATCAGCACCTGCGCCAATCAAGGTTCAAAACAGAAGCTACGAGATATCTGCTCCCAAGGTCCGATTAACTCACCTCTATGTCCTCCAGCATCGAGCTCGATGAAGTGCGTATCCGCTCGAGTGCCGCCCTATTTGCATTTGCAATGCGCTCGAAGCGCTCCTGACGGCTCAGCTCCTCTTTTTCTTCCGCCTCGGCATGCTGATCTGGAAGCGCGTCGTCCTCGAGCTCTGGCATGGCCGGCTCCTCCTCGTCGGCCTGAGCCTCCGGCCTGGCTTCTGCCTCTACGATCACCAAGGCCCCTGGGCCCAACCCAGCAGTGGCGCCCCTCGGTGATGACTCGGGCAGCTCCGCCATTGGAGCACTCTGCTCCGTAGCGGGCGCACCTTGGGACAAGGAATCCCCCAAATCACCGCCAATGTCAGACTGAGTGCGCGAGGTATCTGACAACACGGCCGACCTCCTGAAAAGCGTCATTAACACAAACAAAAGCAACATCAAAGATCTGAATCAGCAAGAAAGTGATGCCCGAGCAGAACCAACTTAACCGAGCTAGGGCTCTACCCTGTTACTCCTGCTCGGCCGTTTGAATATCAAGCCAGCTGGACGAGGAGGCCGGCCGTCCCCCGGTGAGCGCACAGGTGTAGAAGACTGCACCGGCGCGGTCTCCACAACGGCGTCCGGACCCTGATTTTCATCATCCACGTCCAGGGGGGCCTCCGCACTCCCTCCAGCAGGCGAAGCACGGTCCGACCTATACCTCTTGGCGCGCAGCACACCGGGCGATTCTGCCTGCGCCTGCGCCGACCTCTTCCGTGACTCGGCCGCTGCAGTCTGCACTTGAGAGGAGAGTCTCCGCGTTCCAGCCCGGGTCCGAGCGGCGGCGACTGCGGATTCCACAGGAGCCGCCTCGGCTGAGCTCGGGGGAGATCCTAGCTCCTCAGAAACCCAGTCCTCGAGGTCTTTCATGATAGGCAGCTGGTCATTTCTCGCTTCCTCCGGCCGCATCACCTTCTGTCTTGGCGCTGCACCGGCCCCAGGCAGTGGTGCCGGGCAGAAGAAACGATTGGTCACCTCCTAGCACGAAGAGTAAAGCCAAAAGTTCAGCTGACAGGCGACGGAAACGACAAAAGAAACCAGAACAAGGAACAAGTACTCAGCATGGAAATCTTACCGCAGGAGGAGGGTTCATGAGCGCAAAAGGACGCGGCGCATTGAGATTGTTCACCTCGCCCCTCATCATCGTCCGCACGCGCCGCAAAACTTCATCCGAGTCGAACCCCCGAGACGTCTCCCGAGCTGGGTCCAGGCGACCCGAGAACTCAAACGCCGGGTGGACTCGGTCCTTGATCGGCTGAATTGTCCGAGCCACGAACGACACAGTAACTGCCATGGTGGTCAATCCCCTCTGCTTTACGCCGGCAATCATCGACATAAGCTCGGGGATGTCATTGCATTCGCCCCCGACCAGAAGAGCGCGCCAGGACTCCTGCTCCTTCGGCGCCTTGCCAGTCCTACTCGGCCGCAGAGGCGGCTGGTCCACCATGTAGAACCAGTCGCGGCGCCATTCCTTATGGCAGTCAAGCAGCTGCAGATCGAAGTAATCCTTCCACCTACCCATGCGCAGCGCAATGCTAGCCCCGCCGGTAACCCGAGTAGGACCATCTCCCCTGCTACCAGACCCGATGCGCTTGACGCGGTACAAGTACCGCCAGAGATGGAAATGGGGGGCAATTCCAAGAAAAGCCTCACAGAAGTAGATGAAGAATGAAATATCAAAATCCCATTGGGATTAAGATGAGAGAGCTCCAGACCACAGTAATGCAGCAGCCCGCGGAAGAAATCGCCGGACGGCGTGCTGAATCCACGCTCCACAAAGTGCGCGAAGACGGCCACCTCACCAGTATTCTCGAATGGCCTCTTCTCCTTCCCCGGCAGCCTCCACGCCAAGGTCTCCTTCGTGTGGAGCACACCGCGGTTCGCCAGATCCTCCAGCCGCTCCATGGTCATCTTGGTCTTCCCCCAGGCCGCCTCCTGCTCGGCCTTAGGCGGCACCCCAGCCGCCGCCAGAGCCTCCAGAGCGGCGCGCTCACCAGCGTCGTCGGCCATGGCTATGCTTGGTGGAAGAAGGAAGGGAACGGATGAAGTGGGAGCGAAAACGCTTGACGGCCTCGGAAAACGCACTTGGCAAGCAGCGGGCCGAGAGAGAGCAGGGCGAGGAAGACGAAGGGTGCGGCACAACGGGGGATGACGACGACGGCGTCCTTGGTCGCGCATTTATAGCAAGGCGTCGCCTTAACCTAACGGCTCCGAAACTAACGGACGGAATCCGCGGGATTGGCGATACGGTATCCGCCGGATCCGAAATTGACGAGCATATTGATATCCGGCATCATTTTCTTAGAGATCGGACTACGACTCGGCGCGTTCCAAGAGAACCAAGCCAAGTCCCTCGCAAGCTCGAGGGCTGGGCGCCGGACTACGACTCGGCGCGTTCCAAGAGAACCAAGCCAAGTCCCTCGCAAGCTCGAGGGCTGGGCGCCGGACTACGACTCGGCGCGTTCCAAGAGAACCAAGCCAAGTCCCTCGCAAGCTCGAGGGCTGGGCGCCGTACACCGACTTGGCGCGTTCCAAGAGGACCAAGCCAAGTCCCTCGCAAGCTCGAGGGCTGGGCGCCGGACTACGACTCGGCGCGTTCCAAGAGAACCAGGCCGTGTCTCTCGCATGCTCGGGGGCTGGGCGCCGGACTACGACTCGGCGCGTTCCAAGAGGACCAAGCCAAGTCCCTCGCATGCTCGGGGGCTGGGTGCCGGACTACGACTCGGCGCGTTCCAAGAGGACCATGCCAAGTCCCTCGCAAGCCCGGGGGCTGGGCGCCGGACCACGACTCGGCGCGTTCCAAGAGGACCATGCCAAGTCCCTCGCAAGCTCGGGGGCTGGGCGCCGGACTACTACTCAGCGTGTTCCAAGAGAACCAAGCCAAGTTCCTCGCAGGCTCGGGGGCTGGGCGCCGGACTACTACTCGGCGTGTTCCAAGAGAACCAAGCCAAGTTCCTCGCAGGCTCGGGCGCTGGGCGCCGCACAGGCTCTAATATATCTACACAACAGATGATGATCCGCCTAGGAGGTCGGACACAGTTCACCACCGCCAAAAGAACATGTTCATATTAACATTTTGTGACTCACAAAGTTTACAAAGACGAAGTACATCTGGCCAAAGGCCATTTCAAGCTACAAAGATATGAGCCCCTTACTATTAGCCTCTTGGACCATTTCAGTTAGGTGGTCAGCACACAATCACCGGAAGCAGTGTCCACAGCTTTCTCGACGATTTTCTTGTGGCATCTCACCAACTGAAGGACTTCGTGGCTGCATTGCTGGAGAGGAGTAAGGACTCGGCATCAGCACCCCTGAGCCCAGGCTCAGGTCGCGCTCGCTCATCCTTGATGGGCCCGCAAAATCAGCCAACAGTTCGGCGTCATTCGCTGGTCTCCCGACGAAGAGAAGACTTACCGTAGCCTCCTCATCCGGTCCCACCAAGAAATAGGCACCTCTCCTGCCTATCAGAAGCGCGGTGTCCGGCTCCTTTCCCGTAGCATTTGCACCACTCTTCGACGATTTTCTTCTGGCATCAATGGTGAGCGCCAAGGCATGTACCTTGCCTTCTTCTACCCTCGTCTACAACTCTCTCAGGAAGGAAGATTCTCAAGATCCACATGGTGGCTACTGTCTCCAAAACACTGTGATGGTAAACAAGTGTTGGTGCGTCTATTTATAGGCGGCCGGGGGTCATAGCTCTGGTGGCCCGTGAACCACTAACGCCCGTCTACGGATACGTATGCGTTTCGCTTTTTCCCCGGGCAGGTGGCTATCAATGCCCTTGACTGAGCATGCTCAGCGGCGGGATTCCCGCATAGCCAGTAACGACAGCTTTTGACCGGGCTGGCTCGGTCCATCCTTATCAACATACTGTTGAGTCACGGGTGTTAATAAATTTGGCCCCGTCCTTGGTGGCAGCATGCTCTCACCCATCCAG
>OAMR01000077.1:1355456-1509146 GCA_900205405.1 Echinochloa crus-galli | reverse complement strand
AAGACCCGGTGGGCGGCTCGTCCGGATATCCAGGGATATTCCAGTTGTAACCGACCCGGATTAGAGTCCTGGTCGGAGTCAAGTAGGTTTAGATGGAAACCGACTTGTAAACCCTAGCCCGCTACCCTATATAAAGCGGCCTAGGGTACCCTCAACAGGGACAACAGAAGATCACGCATCTCATCTTGTAAACCATACGCTCGCCCAAGCTTCCTGAAGCTCGGTCGAGTAGCCAGCAATACAAACGACGCCACCGACACAGGACGTAGGGTATTATACCCCCGGGTAGCCCGAACCTGTCTAAATCAGTGCCTACTGTGTACCATCAAGTCGCTAGTTCATCAATCGCCCCGCCTCAAGCAAAATTATATATGGCGACACGCTCGACTGAAAAGAATTCTTGCCTTGATCGATCTCCTCTAGTACAGTGCAATAATCATGGACAACGGAGCCGCCAATTCAAACTGATTCCCACCTCATCATCACAAACTGATACGTAGCCGTACGTGACTCGTCGTCAGAGCTAAAAATTTGATTTGTGTTAAATCGATTCAAATAAAGTTTCAATTCTGAAAGACCAAAAAGTCACAATATCTGGATTACATGCTGTTGGAAATTGTGGATTCAGTTAATGTGGTTACTTAATGATCAGCTATGGGCAATGTTACCTGCTCGATAAGTGATTTTTCTGTTGTTGATATTAGGATTCATGATGTGCACTTGCCAAGATTTTACATTCAGTACTTGCCATGACAAGTTTTGTAGGTTTCTTTTGATTCTACTATAGTTTTCATGTGTAGGAATACGCTCGAACTTATATAGTGCTTTGCTCTTTGTCTTTGGTTGATGCTTCTGCTATGCTCTGCATGGTGATTGTCGTTCATATTCTGCGCTTAGTGCTTTGGCAATGCTGCTTGTGTGTTTTTGTTGCTGAAAAATTAAATAATGATTTGGTCATTATCTGCCAGTCCTTCCTGCTATGTTCATCTTGTTTGCTTTGGAGAAGACAGGAGAGCGTCAACAAGTTAAATACTACACTAATCTTGGTAAAATGCTGCTCGGGATGTAACTTAAAAGCTACTACTTTCATTTTCAGTGATGCATATATACTACATGGTAAAATGCTGCTCGGGATGTAAACTAAAAGCTACTGTACTACTTTATATTTCATTTTTAGTGATGCATATATACTGCATATATACTACTAATCACTTTGTATGTTATCTACCAGATTACCAGGAGTCGAGACAATGCCGCCAAGTTGTATTACCTGGATTTGGCTAACTCCATGCTACTGGAGTAGTTCTCGTGCCTAATATGTTGAATTTGAATGCCTCTAAGTAATGTGCTGTAATGTTTTTATTTTTACTGCTATGCTACTGGAGTAGCATTCCTTTGCCGCTGTAATGTTTTTATATTTATTTTTATTTTTATGGGATGTAATGTGCTGTAACTAATTATTGCTTGCGCTGTGCTGTTATGTGCTTCATAGCCTCTGTTGGGCTGGGCTGGGCTGTAATGGTTGCCAAAAAGGGCTTTTGAATTTTATTGGGCAATGAAATTTGCTGAATTTAGTGTGCTCGTGGGCTATTAGGCCTAAAAATATTTGACCCTATTATCATTTTGGCCTGCTAATAAATGATTTAGCCCGTTAATAAACGGGCTGCCATTACGATGTCATCATCTACGTAAGCGGCCATGTCATCATCCATCGTGATTCCATGTCATCGTCCATGTCAGCAATAGTTGCCATGTCATCAGCCCTGTCGCCGTCCACGTCAACAGCTCTGTGACGAAGTTTGTGACATTTATTTTCGTCATAGACATCGGGCCTGGGTTGGGCCGTGCGTGCTCAAGGCCAATCTATGACGGTTTGAAAACGTCACGGATCGCTGCAATCTGTAACGGATTCTGTTAAACCGTCACGCGATTTATGTCACGCGATTTAATCTGTGACCAATCCATGACGTTTTTTGAAAACATCACAGATACTAGTTTATGACGAATTTTTAATGATCTATGACGAATTTATTCCATCATAGATTAAATGGTTTCTTATAGTGTTTACTATATTAATTTCAGCCGTTGCAACGCACGGGCATATATCTAGTACATTACCTATACGTTATCTATAAGCCTCCATTGAAAACATGTTGTCCCATAAGAAAAATTAACATCAACAGATACATAAATCGCCAAATCAGCTGACCGTACTCAAAGCTGATTCTAGTGTATGCACGAGTTCAAGAACCGATGACTGCAATGAAAAAGGAGTTATAACTCTCACTCTCTCCTACTAATATAACTCACGCACGCCCCACTTGCTTCATGGGCCTGATGGACGGCACTACTGGACTTCCTGGCTTCCTGGGCTTGATCATCCTGAGACAGCTCCTGAGCACCTCGCGCTGGCCATCACCGGGTGCGGCGGAGGCGGCGGCGCTGCGCAGCCCACGTAACCAGGTAGAGGAAGAGGGTGTGGAGGAAGGTGATGAGGATACCGACTGCGGTGCCCAGCGTCTTGGGGTTGGGGGTGGCCTTGGCGATGGTCTCAGGGCGGTGACGAGCAGGAGCACGCGCAGCACGGTGGCGAGGCAGGAGCGGCAGCTACGGAGGACGTAGCAGGACACCAGGGTAATGGCGAGGGCGAAGATGACCCCGTACGCGAACAGGAAGCCGAGCCACTGGTGACTGCTCAGCGCCTGCTCGAGCGGGGACGGGAGAGGGAGTGTGAAGCCGTCGGCGGCCGCGGGCGCGAGGGCGAAGGAGGCGGGGGCGGGCTCGCGGTCGGGGACGACGAGAGCGGGGGCGTAGGGCGCGATCGTCCTGGCCGCCTTGGAGGCGACGCCCTGGTACGCCGCGAAGGGGGTGAGGAAAGCGACGGCGGTGGCGAAGAGCTCCCAGGCGTGCGCCTGCGTGCAGAGCACGAAGCCCAACTCCTGCAAGCAAAAGCAACGCGGAGGGAGGAAAAACGATGGTGAGGAGGAGGAGCATCCGGATCGCGACGAACGAACGAACCCAACTCGATCGACATGGATCTTCCTGAGCAGGAAGGTAGGCGCGTGCGTAGAAGGGAAGGGAGGGAGGAGCAGAGTACTCACGTCGTCGTCGGCGCCGCCGGGCAGGAGGTTGGCGACGGCGTCAGCCAGGCACTCGATCACGCCGCCCGCGTCGGACTCGTAGTCGGGGTCGTCGGGGGTGGCTGCGGGGGCGTCGTCGTCGTCGTCGTCGTCGTCGACGTCGACGTCGGGGTCGTCGCGGCGCGGGCGCGGGTGCGGTGCGCGGCCCTCTGGCGCGAGGTAGAGCGCCGCCGCCGCGAGGTGTCCTCCAGCCGCGGCGAGGTGGTCCGCGACGGCCTTGTCCATCGCTGACGTCGGGGGTGGGCGGGTGCGTGCGCGGGGTTTGGGGAAGAGCGGAAGGAGAGGAGGGGTTTATATCGTGGAAGAAGGGAACGGGTTGGGGAAGCTGGAAGAGCCCTGGGGATTGTGAGAACAGGTTGGGGAAGAGCTCTGGAGATTGTGAGAACGGGTTGAGGAAGAGCTCTGGAGATTGTGAGATTTAGGCTTTGTAGGTTTTGATCGGACGGGATTGCAGCCCAACCTCGGTGGGTCACCCCAGCCTGGGAGAGATCACGGCCCACCAGTAAATCTGTCTTCGTTTAAGCCCGGTCGGGTTTACATACCGGCCCACCCCGGTGAATTCCCTGCGACCCCGGCCCGGGAACTCATCCCCATTTCGGAGGCGTGGAAAATTCCCCATCTCGCGAGGGAGGAGCAACGCCGGCGCTGCTGCGAGTCGGACGGGGCTGCTGCTGCTGCGGCACGCGAGTCCGTCGGCGTTGCGGCATCTCTGTGCGTGGCTGCGGCGACGACGGAGCGTTCCTTCGCGACACAACGGCGTCAATATCGGCGAGGCCATGGCAAGTCCAGCAGCAACGGCGCGGCGGTAGTCTCCAATACCGGCGCCGGCGGTGGTCTCCAATACAGCGTCCATCCCCTTTGATGGTCGCCTTGTTTCCGGTAATCGCATCACGCTTCTCTACCTTCCCTTCTCTCGCATACATGCTAGGGTTCTTGATTCGAACGCACAGATCCATAGTGTTTTTGTTCACTCTTAGTTATACCGCTGAGAAAAAACATATTCTTTTGATAATCTGTTGAGCTGCACCATATACTTTGATGATAGGTCATGAAGAGGGCAATGATAGCTCATGAAGAGGGCAATGATAGCTCGTGGAAGTACTTTCCAGTATATAAAAACTAACTGTCCAAATCCGCGAACAGAAAGGATGTGCACGTTGACATGAGCCACCACATAAACACTTTGCATAATTAATTCTCATAATTCAGTAATTGTTGCCTTTAAGAATAGATCGAACATGCAGTTCAGATTAAATACAGAGAGTATAGGTGTCAATTTGTTTCTTATCGTGTCCTCTTGCCATTCCTAGTGTTGCTAGAGAATTGTTGGTCAATAACTCAATATGTAGTTGCTTGGTAAGTAGAGTTTGTGAGTTTTCGGTGAGTTTGTGTCCTCTTTCCACTACAACACATCCACTGGTTAATGTTATAGGCCTATGGGCTACTGTGCTCAACCCAGTTTATGTGTTGATAGCTTGGCAATTACAAGTTCATTTCAGAAATCTACTGTTTCTTGCTTAGATCAGAGTCTCTGCTAGCCTTTTGATAGCAAATTATTGCGTAAGTTTGTCTTTTTAGTGAAATAGAAAAGTGGATGTTACTGCTGATTGATCAGCTCATACAAGTTATTTTTTTACTGCTTTTAATCTATGGTGCAAAAGAGAGCAATGAGCAGACGACATCCTCTAGTTACAGTAGCTACCATCATATTATTAACTCAAATGCTAAATATAGCTCCTAGACCTTGAATTTTAGAAAGGCACATGTGACGTGTTGACGCGTGAAGGGTTCTAGGCTGTGCTATCTTCGCGATGCAAATTCGCATAAGCGAAAGAGTCTACCTCTGATCATCACATGATGTAATAAACTTATATATCTTTGAGTCACTGTTCATCAAACTCTTCCTTTTGGGGGATATTGGGACTTGATTATAGCTTATTATTTGTGTTCCAACAGTTCTGGACTAAATTGTGCTTCTTTTTTTGCCTAGATAGTAGCTTATTGGACACCAATGCATTGCCTAGACAATAGCTTAGCACAGCCAGCCTTTGGCATACAAATGTCTGTTGTTTTTACAACAAATGTCTGTTGCTTTTCTTTGTTTCTTGCTTCCTTTCAAATAAAATTCTGGAACCTTCAGGTTTGTCACAGAATAAGATAAGTCAGGCTTTGGTTGTCACTTTGTAGATTCCCGTGCATATCTTGTTGCAACTGACAGACATGTTTCATATATCGAATTGCTTGCTTGTAACTGACATGTTCTGTGAATATATTATGCATTCTAACTAGGATCTCCCTATAAGCAGGGATCTGTTATGGTGTTATGGAGCCTGCTATTTTGTCTCTGTTTTAAGAGTCTGAACCTTATTGGGCTGTACTTGTGGCCCTGCTAGAAAAAATAATTTCCATATTGCAGCTTATTTTGTCTCTGTTACTAGATTGTATAATTGCAGCTTTTCCTCTTTTTTTTTTCTTTTGCATTCAGCTTTCGGGAATCTTGAGAGGCTTTCTTGAGCTGTGAAATAACTAGTTTCCATATCTAGCGTTTGCCTGTCAATTTTTGCATCTTAATCGTGTATGTAGAACTGATTTTGTTCTCTGGTGCAGCTTGAGAGACAGATCCATGCTTTTTCCTGAAGAACAAGGCACAGTGATGGGGTGGATGATGCTTACACCTTTCAAGTTGTAGGCTATATGCTAAATGAGCTCCTAATTATTAAAAAAATGACCTCCTCGTTTAGTTTTTTGGAAGTCTGTAATAGCTTAGTGGTAAAATCAGTATATTCAGTAACTGTACTCACTTTTATTGCTTGTGTAACTGTGTATGCCCCTGCAACGCTGAACCTACTGTTCCAGTAGTGGTTCTGTTGTGCTGCTACAGCGTTCAATGCAATTCATAGCAGACAGCGTTTATTTGTGCACTCTTGAAATTCATGGTATCTTTTGTCTGCTCCGATGCTGTATCAAAATCCCTGCCTACCGAACAAACTTTCAGAGGAAGGGGATTAGGGGAACTAAACCCCATGAGTTTGTCTGCTCCGATGCTGTATCTGCTCCGATGCTGTATCAAAATCCCTGCCTACCGAACAAACTTTTAGAGAAAGGGGATTAGGGGAACTAAACCCCATGAGGATTGAGTGACCGGGAGGGGCCTAATTCCCGGTTCATCTTCTGGATTAGATCCCCCCAGCCGAACAAAGCCTTAATGGGGTTTTGTGTTGCGATCGGAAGGAGAGGAGGGGCCGGTTCATCTTCTGGATTAGATACCCCCCAGCCGAACAAAGCCTTAATGGGGTTTTGTGTTGCAATCGGAAGGAGAGGAGGGGTTTATATTGTGGAAGAAGGGAACGGGAAAGGGAAAGCGATCGGGAAAGAGAAAGCGGACGGGGGTGCTGGGCTGAGACCCGGTTGCCGTTTTCGGCAAGGCCGGGTCCCGGCTGCTGGACGGAGGAAGAAAAAGGAAGGGAGGGGGAAAGGAAGGAAAAGTCCACTAATTATTTTTTTTTCTTTTTTATTTTTTCACTAATTATAGGTCTTGAATAAGCCGGTTCATCTTCTGGATTAGATACCCCCCAGCCGAACAAAGCCTTAATGGGGTTTTGTGTTGCGATCGGAAGGAGAGGAGGGGTTTATATTGTGGAAGAAGGGAACGGGAAAGGGAAAGTGATCGGGAAAGAGAAAGCGGACGGGGGTGCTGGGCTGAGACCCGATTGCCGTTTTCGGCAAGGCCGGGTCCCGGCTGCTGGACGGAGGAAGAAAAAGGAAGGGAGGGGGAAAGGAAGGAAAAGTCCACTAATTATTTTTTTCTTTTTTATTTTTTCACTAATTATAGGTCTTGAATAAGCCAGCCGCAACATTCTTTATCTACTCATCTGGTCCGTACAGGATTGCTACTATTCCAATCAAACAAGCAGAGTGACAGTATTTATTGGGAATGTGAGGAGGAGAAAAAATATGACATACTTACACTAAGACATTTGTTATTTCAGTTAGCTCACTATGCCACACTTATGAGGTTCATATTAGTGCATTTGACAGTGCAAGACATTTGTTATTTCAGTTAGTTCACTATGCCACACTTATGAGGGTTCATATTAGTGCATTTGGCCGGTCTTTTTTTTCTTGGTTCTAAGTTGAAGTACATAAAAAATTCGCTATAAGCAATAGTTAGATGTAGAAGGATTTTTGTTGTGCTATAGTTAGATGTAGAAGGATTTTTGTTGTGCTAGTAGGTAAAATCATTCTTCGTGATATGTGAAGAAACACCAACATGGAAAAACAAGACCTATGAAGCAGCCATATGGGCAAATAGTATTTGGATGAGTGTAGTATGTGTAAGCTATGTACTTTTCTAGAATAGGTAAAAAATAAAGTAAGACACAAAAAGTGGTGTATAAATCTGTGTACCAGTGTTAATTTGAACAAGCCCGGTGCTACAGATTATTGCATGAAAAAAAAACTAAGCTTGTCGTTGCACGTGCGCACGCAGTGTATATAGAGCTTTAGGTATTCTCAAATCTAGAAGCACATTATTTCTTGAGTTAGTTGGTTTTATTTATATGGAGAAAAACTCTTCAATCTATTGTCTATTAGCAATACGGGATAATTGTGTGAACATGAAGAGAAGTGAGGACGAAATTAGTTTCAGTTTCATTCATAAAAGACTAGGCCATCCTGTGATCCAAGATCGAGTCATGGTGAATATTCAGAATGGTGATTTTGCCTCCAGTTTGCTTCTATTTTCACCAACCTGACAGCCTGGTTCACGATGCTCAACTAGTGACCCTCGTTGCAATGTGTTTTAGCTATTTTGGCTCTGAGAAGTAATAGCTGCTGCTTTCTGAACTCAGACACGCTCTTCCTGCTTTGCTTTCAGGTCCGTGATCTTGATTTTGGCGTAGAGATAATAGTGCGAGAAGCTGATGGCCTTGCAATGAGTTCTCGCAATGTTCAACTATCGTGTGAGGAAAGGGAGAAGGTTGGTTTCTAACTGAAACTAACAAACTGTTTGTTTCAGCAATGAATTACTTTGACCATTGTGTGGTACAACAGGCACCCAAAGCCCAAAAGGACGTAGTAGTTGGTTAAAGCATTAGCATCTATGTAATCTTGCTGTCTACTGCATCCACTTCTACTTCTGCATCAGCTTTATGATCGGATCTGCTTATTGCACAATTTTTTGCCCTGTCTTCACGGCCTTGTCTAATATGTAGCAACTCTTCTAAAGTAGGCATTGTGCAAACTATGCTAACTCGTCCAGAAATATCCCATACTTCAATTCTTGTACTGAATTAAGTTGAGTAGTAACTTGCGTCTAATGTTATCCATAATCAGTTTATAATCTTAATGCACTCCATAGAACTAGATCAGCAGGAAAGATAGGAGCCAATGATGCAAATGCAGATAATTGTCCAGACATGGTAGGTATTTTAATGTAAACTTCACAGAAAAAGCCATCGATTTCAAATCTTTTTGCTGTTTATCATTATGCTGATCCTTACAGTTGTACAACGTTACCTCTTTCCATAAAGTGGCTTCCATATTACAGATCAAGAGATAATGGCAGTTTTGTGTGCTCAATTGTTAGACAAACAGTTTTGTCTACCCTTTTTGTTTTGGTATTTTTACTGGCTTTTAATAATCAATGGATCCTCGCTGTGATTTCTGCTGTAGGCGTTATCCATCAGTAGATCATTGGTGAATGCTAGAACCGCTGCTCTCAGTGGAAGCAACCATAGCCAACAAATAAAGACACTTACAGAAGCCGGTGGTCAGGTTGACTACGTTGAGGTGATGTTCTTGGCTTTTCCTTAGCTGTTGAAGTAACTAGAAGACGCGGCACGTGCGCACGCACGTGTGTATATAGAGCTTTAGCTATTCTCAAATTTAGAGGCACGTTATTTTTCGAATTAGTTGGTATTTATTTATATGGAGAAAAACTCTTCAATCTTTTGTCTATTAGCAGTACGGGATAATTGTGTGCACGTGGGGAGTTAGGGGCCCACCTGGCCGGAGGTGGGTACGCGCGGGACGTTGGGTGAAAAAAGTTTTGCGGAGAATGAACTAAAAGCGCCTGGAATATGCAAAAATTTTGATGCTTTCTAGTTTTTCCCTCCCACCAAAGCCCGACACGTGGGTCCTTTGTGAGAGGGTGGGAGTGTTTTTGGGTAAAAAGTGTTTTCAATTCTGTAGGATCCTTTTAGTATAGATTTGTTCTGCTCCTGGGAAATGCTGCTCTTAGATCCTTTTTCTATCATGTCATCGTCATTTTTAATTACTATTTTAGGGTAATTTTGTTCTGCAGTACCTTTGAAACCTTCATATTAGACCTGTAATGGTTAATTGCTCTTGTGTTAAGAATGTCCTACATTTTATATCATGGAACAGCAAAATTCAGAAATCCATTTATTACTGCAACCAACTGATGAATCGAGGATGGCAAGTGTTTCATTTTTGTCTATTTTGATTTCTCAATCAAGATTATATATGTTTTAATATGAAAATGGACCTTTGATGTGAACTCAGATTGTGGAGCAGTGCATGATGATTTGTATCGGCAATAAAAACCCTACCAAATGGATGCACAGTTCGAAGAGGGGGAGAAAGTAAAGTTTTCAGTCATAGAAGTTAACTGTAATGGATCAAACTGGAGAGATCAACCATGACATATATGTAACGAAAAACACAAGCTGAAATTAACCACGAACCTTCCCATATGTTTGGTTCTGTCCTTCTAGACTAAAGTCAAGAAGGTGACGGGCCAGTCAAGAAGATTGCTGATAGAGTGATAGTACATCTCAAAAAGCTAAACCAGCTAGAGCTGTTACCGGGAGGAAACTTATATACGTATCATACATATGTATATAAGACTACCAATTATGCCCGTGCGTTGCTGCGGATTTGGTATATACGGATAAACTTGTTTTGTTATTTTGGAAAGAGTTCTAAATACTAATAATAAGCACAACAATATTCTACATAGAATATGGCATCATATCTAATTGTCTAGACTAATAGAAATGAATGATGATTTTGTTTTCTGTTGATCTCCAACAAATTAGAACACAACCGGCACGAACTGTTTGTAATTCAACATTAAAGCAAACATCAATTGGATGGTCGGGAGTCGGGACCCATAATTCAACACATTGGAATAAATGGGTGTAATCATTGTATATATGTATATATCTATATATGCACACCATTTTTTTTAGCAAAATATATAGGTAGAGATATGTACGATCCACTAATTCATATACATCTTCTCTAATAATAAAATACATCGGATTGCAAACCACACGATGCTGGGAATTTCCTGGACCTCGATTGTACGCAGAAGTTGAATATCTAAGCAAATTATTAAGAAACATGAACGATATAAGTACATAGAAATCTAAGCTTTAATTTTTATTGTCCCACTGGGTGGAACTGTGCGATCCTTATCTCTACAGCCGGCTGCTCCTTTCCCCTTCCACATACAGCTTCGTCGTTCTCGATCTTTCTACCTTCTCTCTCTCAAATCTTTTCACATGGTTAAAGCTGATGGCGCTCACCAGCTGTAGCTTCGTTTAGCGGTGGCAACTGACCGACTCAGAGCTCGCGCCGGGACTTCATGTCAGGCAGGCTGCATGGGGCCACGTCCGGCGGAGCATGTCGAGGAGCCTGTGCAGTGTCCGTGTTCGAGCTTGCGGAGCATGCGAAGCGGCCACCTCTGGCCGATCTTCATGGTGTCTCTCTCTTCGTCGAGAGGCGCGTGTGATTCTGAGGATACATGGTGTGGTGAGGTGATTGTTGCCGCCATTGGAAGAGGGGTGCGGTGGACACCAAATCGTGTACCTACGGCCTACCATGTCCGATTTGTATTTGGAGCGCGATGGGGTCCAACGGACTGCGGGTCAATTTTGAAAATATTAAGGGGTTATTCGCAAAATTATGACGTACCGCTGAATCAATCCTTGCTTTATAATTATATATATAAGATGTGACGCCCAGATGGAGTTGTCGCCGTCAATACTACCATACGGCAAAGATACAGCGCCCTCATGCTGATCTATGCCACAAAGGCCAGCGATCAACGAGCACCGATCTTAAAGTGAAGCAAGATAATATGCTAGAGCTCGATGAGCTGGTAACTCAGGCAGGATCGGACAAAGTGATCTACTTGATGAATCAGTTGGCGACTTGCGTCAGCAGCTTGGCGCGCAGCTCCGCCGCGTCCAGCTCCTTGGCGCCACTGGCCGGGCGGTAGTACCCGGTCACCGGGTCCGGCACCCACGCCGTCTTCTCCTCCACCGCGCGCTTGCTAAGGTGGCCAAGGCGCAGGGCAAGCGTGGCTTGGCATACTGCGGTGACTGGGCGGGCGTAAGCTGTGGCCGCGGGCGCCGCCGTTCTTTAGCGTCAGAGGATTCGGCAAAGTCCAACGCAAGACCCGTGAGCTACTCACCATCGAGCTACTCCGTCCGATCTACGGTTCGTACATATCAATCTCATTCTAGTGTAGTATTGTTCGGTACTGAAATTGATAGTTCTAGGGTTCTTCTTCTGCTAGTTGCAAATTGGTACATGTGAATGAACTAGTTCATGGTAGTTCTAGGGTTCATGTCCTGGTAGTTTCAATGTCTGATGAATCAACTAGTTCATGGTAGTTGTAGGGTTCAATGTCTGTTGGTATAATTTGACAAATTGTGATGATTCTGTTTTGTTCGTGTTACCTCGTCTAATTTTGATGAATCTGTCCGCCACGATATTCTTTGTAGTCTGCATCATTCAGCCAACTTCCAGAAGGCATGGAGACCAAGCAATGGGGTGGCATTGATGAGGAGACACAAGTCCGCTGCCGACATAGGAAGCAGCCAAGGCGCCTGCTGTGCTGGGATGGGAAGAACATTGGTCTCCGGTACCTAGCGTGTCCTCTATTGGTAAATTCCTGACCCTTAATGCCATTTCATTGTTGCCCAGGATCATGGTGTAACTAGTGGCCAGCTATGTCTCATTGTTAATTGTTCATACCAGGGGAAGGACAACATGTGTGACTTCGTGTACTGGGAGGATGACAAGTGACCAGCTATGTTTCAGGATGTGACCGCAAGCATTTGGGAAGTCGTGAGCAAGTTCAAGAACAAGGCAGATGAGGCTCAAGTTGATCTTCTGGCAGCCATTCAGCTTAGGAATGTGCTGTCTGAAGAGAAGAATCTCCTTGAGCTAGAGAAGCAGGACTGGGCAAGAGAGAAGCTGAACCTGATCAAGGAGAAGGAGAGCTTACAGAGGGAACTAGCAATGAGCACCAGGTTTCCCATGATCTCTTCACTGGACAAGAAGGTGTTGTATGGCGTCATCCTTTGTTTGTTTGGAGTCATGGTGGCTGTTGTGTTTGGAGTAGTCGCCAAGAAGAAGTGAATGCTGTCATGTTTGTTGGTATGATTTTGTTGTACTGAAGGCCTACTTGTCATGGCTAGGACAACAAATCTTTTGCGGTTACCACTAGGAACTTGCTGTTCATGTTAGCTGGTGAACTAGTCGTGGTGGTGGATGTTAACTTGTTAACCTGTATGTCGTCCTTAATAACTTTCTGTGTAAAACTTATGCTGGTTGATGAACTTATGAACATGTTTAGGAGTTGTACTGGTGGTTGTACATGTTGTTCGGTGCTGCTCGATGATGTGGTGCCAATGAGATGGAAATAACATGAATGAACCTTGATGCGTTGCTGAAATTAAAGCGCGCTTGATGTTTGATACAAATCATACACTTGATGTTTGATACAAGTCATACAATTGATGTTTGATACAAGTTACATGCAATACAGCTGTTAACACCAAAAATTAGCACCAGGAAGAGGCTGACATGTGGGCCGAATTTGGTGGAAGGATGCCATTCGGCTAAAAGGCTTTCTCTGAAGCATTCGGCAAAGATGCTCTGCGGTCGGGAACGCGTCGCCATTCGGCCAAGGAGTTTTCTCTGAAGCATTCGGCAAAGGCACTCTGCGGTCGGGAACGCGTCATCATTCGGCAGAGGCGTTATTCCGCAGGCGAAAAGAAGTAACATTCAAGAAGGCGTGATGACGTGGATCAATGCAAGGAAAAGGCCGGTTCGAACAAGAAACGCGATATGGACACGAAGATTCATCGTTTATTTTTGGAGGCAAGTATTGTAGTCGTGTCCGACTAGGAGTTGTATCAAGACCTGGGTATAAATACAAACCCATGCTATTGCCGATTGGAACCAAATATGCAGCATTCGGCAAGTGGTCTCCAAATTGGGAAGGTCCTTTCAGAGTGGTTAGATGCGTGCCTGGAAATGCATATATTTTGAAAACTTTACTGGGAGAAGAATTCACTGCTGCTATAAATATCACCGTATGTGCGAGTTTTCGGCAGTGCAAGCTGAGGATCTTGCCGAATCGGTTGTCCATTTATATCTTTAACACCAGAACCTCCAGTTTCATCAGCATTTCCTTTACCATGTGGTTTCTGAACTGGTGCTTGAACATTGAAGTATGTCGGGCCACCCAATTGCCCATGTGTCTGCTCAAAGGGTTTATCCACATGCTGACCAAAAATGCTTATCATTGTATGCCGAAAACTGTTTAAGAACGCAGCATTGTGATTGGTCATTGTCTCTCCCAAAGCTTTGTATAACAAGCCCGAGAATCTCTCCCTCTCTTCTTCTTCAGTAAGATCAGATTGCCCAGGAAGGAGAACTCTTGGCAGATCAGACTTGAGAAAAGGTGCACCACTCCTGTTCTTGGCGAAAGACAGTAAACATTTGTTAATGAATTGACTAGCAGCAGCCTTTACCATCTGTTGATGCTCTTCAGACAATTCTTCCAAAGTGACATCCATGATGTCGCTCAACTCAGGCATCTTGAAAACTTGTGTGTGTCCCACCGGGCGTGCCAAAAAGTGTGTTGACGTAAAATCCGCACCTCACGCCAAGCACACAGCAAGCCGAACAAAGCTGGCTTCAAACGTGGCCCGGGCTTTCGAATCCGGAAGCGTGCCAGTCAGTTTGCCTGAAAACTAACAAAGGGATAAAAACGTTTAGATTAAAACCTGGAACGTGCCGGGTGAGACCAGACAGTTCCATGTTTGCGGCGTTGAAGCCAATCTTGAGAGACATATAGCTACAGGGAAGCTATCTGTCGGCAGTTAAAACCTCATTCGGCAATCGGCAAGGCACGCAAGGAGCGCACTGCCGAATGCGTGACGTAAGCATGACGAAAGATCGGCTTTCAACCGAATGAACACGTACTCATAGCCGATTAACGAGAAACAGAGCATGATAGATAAATAAAAGGGTGAAACATGATCATAAATTCGCAGTAAACAAAGAATGCATAGGCCGAAAGCAGCACCCGTCAAGCATGATAGCAAACAAGTTAATCCACCGCATGATACGACTTGTTTGTAACCACGCCACTAATCAGATTAGATTAATCCACCGCATGATACAATCTAATCGTGAAAGGCTAAAAGCATTCATTGTCCAATGCAAACCCACGAACACAAGTTCACTCGTGAGAGCACTGCCGAATACGGCTATTTAGCCGAATCGGGGTCCATGGCGAAGGAACAAGCCTAATCGGTAAAGGTAAATCTATCAGATCGAATCGAATTCTAATCCACCGGATGATTAGCTCTAAGACGACCCAAAAACCTGCATCTACCGCATGATACCCGGTTCTGTCAAGATCTACACGATGCCGACAAGCTTGAACCCGCGACACGTAGCAACCTAGATCGGTTTCGGATTCGGCTATGAGGGGATAAGTCGTCGCACCGTAAAGCAGAGCCGATTCTAGCCGATCTAGATTGGGCAAAGGTGTGTTGCATGAATTAAGCACATAGTAAAAAAGGAGCAACACGGGGTAACTTAATGAATCTGTTAGATCTTGCCGAAATCTAACAGAGCCGATAACTTGGTCCATACTAGATCTTAGCCCACCGCATGGCTCATGACCTAACAGAGGAACCTTCTTGAAACCACAACTTAAATCCACCGGATGATACTAAGCATGGTAACAAGACTACTTGCATCAAAGCTTAAATCCACCGCATGATACTAAGCATGATACAAGGTTGCCGGTACTTACGGAGGTCGACGGATCGATGACTCCTCTCGAAGAACTCGACGACTCGACTAAAGGACTCGATGTTGGCACGGGGCCGGTTTGTTGTATGATTGATTCTGATTCCTTCTTTTACAGCTGCCATGGGTTTATATTTATACCCAGGTCTTGATACAACTCCTAGTCGGACACGACTACAACACTTGTTTCTAAAAATAAATGACGAATCTTCGTGCCCATATTGCTTTCCTTGTTCGAACCGGCCTTTTCCTTATGTTGATCCACGTCATCATGTCTTCCCGAATGCTACCACTCTTCGCCTGCGGAACAATGCCTCTGCCGAATGATGACGCATTCCCGACCGCAGAACGTCTTTGCCGAATGCCTCTGGGGAAAAACTCCTTTGCCGAATGATACCTTCTCGACGACTCCGGCCCACATGTCAGCCTCTTCCTGGTGCCAATTTTTGGTGTTAACACATGCCCCTTCAATTTCGGGATAAGAGGTAACTTTTATCTCGGAATTGACCAAAAGCACTTAACATTTCCAAGTTGGTTCTGCTCGGCACCCGCTTCTCCTTCCGAATCTTCAGAGCTCTCATCCGGATCCGAACCCTAAGTCATCGTCTTCCAAGATCCAACCTTCAAATGGCGGACCAAGATCTTGCTCTCCAGGTAAACTTCAATCCCCTCAAGCATGTTCGGCACTCTTCTTTCGATTTGCATTTTAAATTTCTTCTCATCCCCTTTGATAGGCCCTAGCTGCCGAAATCCTCATCCCTGTTGAGGAAAAATCTCCATCCTATTTCCTCGGTCCCGTAGGAGATTCAGATCCTTCTGAAATCATTGCGGCCGAATCTCAGCGGATTCCTTTTAAGATTTCACTGACAAGACCTCATGAGTGGCAAGATGCTTTCAAGAACTGGCCTTTGCCCCCAATCGCCGGATGGAGAAACTGGTACAAAAGGATCTCTGACGATAAAAGTCCCCAGACACAGAATTGGGACAGCCTTCGTATTTCTCATTGCTTGGAGCTATCTCTAGCTGAAACACCAAAGAATGAGAACCTTCTGATCGCAGCTTGCCACTTCTGGTCCAATGGTGCAAATGCTTTTCTCTTCGGCCATGGCCCAATGTCCCCTACCTTAGCCGATGTCTACATGATGACCGGCCTGAATGTTACAGGAACTGTGCATCCATATGACCATAAAGGTTCCTCCAAGCAGACAGGAGTGAAAACAGGGGTTGGATATAAAAGATACATTCAGAATCATATGTCTGACGGCCCTCTGACCGATGTTGAATATAGGGCCTTCCTGAATATGTGGCTATGCAGATCAGTTTTTTGTGGCAAAGCCAATGAGCCAACCTTGAATCACATTGTGATGGCTGAAGAGCTGGCTGCTGGAAAAGTCATCCCACTTGGGAAATACCTCCTGGGAAGCGTTTACCATATGCTCAACCAAACCACCCACCTGATGCACACTAACAAGAAGATCCCTTGTGTCAATGGTCCCTGGTGGTTTGTCCAAATGTGGCTGCAATTATACATGCACCAAATCGTTGCTATTGACCTCAACAGCCGAGACTTTCCCTCAATCAACTATAAAGAAGGAGAAACCCGGAAAACCAAAGGTTGTCAAACTTATGGAGAAGCTGCCTCCACTGTATCCATCAACAAGACCATCGGTGAACTATTTGAGCTCTTCTTCAGGGGTTTTGCCAATCCTCTTTGGTTCCCTTATTTGGACAATGACAACCTTACTCTCCCTTGCGAATTCAGCTTTGAGACTGGATGCACTGATGTACAATCTGTAGCAATTTTTAATGCCTTCATCCAGCCCTGCATCCTGCCAGCCGAATTCTGTGGAGGGAGGCTAGTCCAAAGCACTTATGAATATTATCAGCCAAACATGATGGCTAGACAGTTGGGATGTGGCCAAGTGCCCCCTAGGCTATTTCTCCATGAATTCCTCAGGCCCAGGGAGATAGTCAAGGATCTCACAGAAACAAGAAGGATTTTCAACTATAAATGCTGTGGAACTATTTATGCACCTGATCCTTTTGTGCCAATAATATCTGCTCATCCTTCCTTCACTCTCTGGTGGCAAGAATTCCATGATCATATCTTCAACATGCCAATTCATCCCTTCTGTCTCGAATTAATGCCTGATTATCAGCCAACTGCAGAGGTAATATGCTTATTCCTTTATCTATCTTAACAACATTGGCCCCAATTAATTCTGACTCCATTATTTTGCAGGACATAACACCTGCCCCTCTTGCCAGGGTAATTTTATACAAAACTGCAGGCCCAATCTCTGCTTTGGGGCACCAATCCCCTACCTTGGCTCAGCTGATGGCTAGACAAGCTTCTTCAGATCCAATACTCACTAGACCATCATCTGTCAAGAGGAAAACCCTCCTTATAGCTGCTCCCTCGGTTGTAAAGAAGAAAAGAACAAGTAGCAAAATCAAGGTCAGAGTCCTTCTTCTTTGACTGCAATGCTTTTGGTGTTTTTGCTCAGCTTTGTTTCTTTTTGATTTCAGTCCAAAGAACAACAGCCAGCAATCAGTACAGGTCCTGCCGATGCTCCAATGATTGGTAAAATTTTCTCACATTTTTTGTCTTTAAAGTTCCTCTCCATCGGCATTTATTCCTTTTCAGTTTCAGAGCAAATCTCAATAGACCCAATTTCGGAGAATCCTCCTTCTCATCAAGAACTAGCTTCAGCTTCTCCTGATGTTCCTCAACTAGAAGCCTCTTTTCCACCAACAGATCTTCCAAGCTCTCCTCAGCATGACATACAAGAATCTTTGCCTGAGCTCGAGCTGCCCTCTCTTTCCATTCAAGAGACCAGGAATGAGGTAGAGATAATTACCCAGTCTTCCAGTTTTTATTCAATGGATCATCAATAATTCGGCATAATCTTCTTTCAGGAGAAAACCACTTCTTCACCCAGCTATTCATTTGCTGTGGATGATCTAGTTGCCGAACAAGGAGAAGAAACCTCTTCTGGTCAAACTTTATCAGAGGAGAATCAAGCAAAACTGAAAGAAATCCTCTCTTTTCTGCATAAGGACACTCGGGAACAAGTTACCAATGCTGATCTTTTAAGAGATTTGCTTGAATCAGTTGACCAAGATCTTCCTGCCGATATCAAGACTTCTTTAGATCCAATTTCCAGATTGGATGATCATTTTATCGCAGTGAAACAAGCTCTGAAGAATCAATCGGCTCAACCAGCCTTGGAGCAAAGGAGAACTTTGGTTAAGCAATCTGTAAAAGATCTGCATACTCAAGTCCAGAATGATAAGGAATTATTAACCAAACTGGAATCTGAACTTGAAATGAAGGAGATCAGAAAAGCTGCACTTGAAGCCGAATTGAAAAATCTATCGGCCGAAATTGAAGCTGACAAGAAGAAAATAGTAGAGCTTCCCAAGCTAACAGAGAAGAGGCGAAAGGAAGCCTTAGCAGCTCTAAACGAAGACAAACAACTCAAGGCGAAGCTCGCTGCCCTGACCAGAACCCAAGAAGCTGATAAAAACTTATTAGAGAACATCAGCAACATGATATCAAATGCCAAAAATGTAATCTCAAAGTTCTTGGGTGTGTGAATTATGTTTGATAGCCGAATGTTTTATTAACCCTGTAATCTTGTCATCCTTTCAACTCTGTTTTTCTTTCATTCGGCAAAGTTGGCCATAATAGTACTTAGACCCGAAAACGCTTCAACTATGACATAGCCGAATCCCATCCAGTCAAAGCCGAATACGACTCGATAAGAATCCCAAACGACATGAGAACCGATCGGCTGGAAAATCCTTTCCACCTTCCGAACTCTTCGGAATACGTGCCACGATCTTTGGCCATGATTTTCTCTGCGGGTTCTATAAATAAACACCCAGGCAACCCACAGTTTCTTCACCAAGTTCTTCGCCTTCCAAGTTCTTGCCGGCCCAAGCCATTCTTTTCCCTATCCACAGTATTTCCGAGGAACTTCCAATGGCCGACAACAACAGGAGGCGCCCGGCTGCCGATGAAGCCGAAGGAAGTCGTGCCGGCGCTCGCCGCAGGTGAGTAGCTGCTTGCTTCTCTTTGTTCTTCTCGAGATTTCCTCCTCCTTTCTTGACGAACCTCTTTGTTCTTTCAGGGTAATCCAATGGATTGCCGGCGCCGGTGCGCCAGTCGCAGCTCCAGCCGCCGCTCCTGCGGCATCTTCGAGTTCGTCCAATCGATCTCTCGAATCGGACGACTACCGCTACACGGACGGCGATGCTCGCCGATTCAAGGCGGAGCGCGACGACTCTCGTCGTGAACTGGAGGCTATCTCCAAGCAAGCCGGGATTGCTGACCTCGAATGGCAGCACGAGCGCAAGCAACTGCTCGAAGTCATTGATGGTGAGTCCTGCAATCTGCTCAATCTCAACCTTGTCCCCTAACTGATATTATTCTGCTGCCCCTTTTGTAAACTTGCAGCGCGTGATGCCGAACTCGATCGGCTAAAGGCGCTGGCGAATGAGCTGGCGAACAAGGTGAATGCTCCTGGGGACACACCAGAAGCTCGCCTCGGCGCGGTGGCGGGCCGCATCGATGAGGTGGCCTCGCACGGCATCCGTCTGGGCACTGCCGCAGGCCTAGTCGCCATGTCGACGCACACCAATACCGACTACTCCAGGCTACCGACCGGCTTCGCTAATGGTAACCCGGAGGAGATCGATGACATCGAGGCTTCCATAGATCGCCTTGATGCTCATGGCGCCGCCATTGCCGATTCCATTCATCCTCAGTCCGTTTTGAACAAGCTATTCCATTAGTTTGTACTAGGGATTTATGGAATTTCGGCAATAAAACTTATCTTTTGTGATCTTGCATGAACATCTGATGTAGTATATTTTTGTGCTAAGGGCAATACATTCAGTACTGGCCATTTTCCTTTTCTGTCAACATTTGTTCTGAAGGTGATTTCTTCCCGAAAATCGGCTGTTCGGCAAATTAATATATCAATCACCGATCGATTTCAACACTGGGATAATACCTTTTCAAATATCTTCCATTTATAGCAGAAGCAAATTCTTCTCCCAATAATGTCTTCAAAATATATGCATTTCCAGGCACGCATCTAACCACTCTGAAAGGACCTTCCCAATTTGGAGACCACTTGCCGAATGCTGCATATTTGGTTCCAATCGGCAATATCGCTTTCCAGACTAAATCACCTTCTGTAAATTGCTTAACTTTCACCTTCTTATTGTAATACTTAGCAACTCGCATTTTGTTCTTCTCAATATTCTCCAAAGCCCTGAGACGAATCATATGCAAATCTTCTAATTCATCCATCATTAAATCTTTATAATCTTTAGAACTTAAATCCTTTTGCAACTTTATTCTCCTTGAGTCTAATTGTATTTCCCATGGCAAGATAGCATGATGCCCATACACCAACTCATAGGGAGACGTCTGTGTAGCCCCATGTGGAGCCATTCGGTAAGCCCATAAAGCCTCACTGAGTACCGAATGCCACTTTCTCGGCTTCTGATCAATCTTCTTCTGTATAATTTTAATCATAATCTTGTTAGAAGCCTCTGCCTGACCATTAGCTTGGGCATAATAAGGAGAAGAATTTAACAATCTGATGCCCATACTTTCAGCAAAATCTCTGAATTCTGAAGATGTAAATTGAGTCCCTTGATCAGTGGTGATTGTCTGAGGAATCCCAAATCTGTAAATGATGTGTTCTTTAACAAATTCAACCATATTCTCCGACGTCACCTTCTTTAATGGAATTGCCTCAACCCACTTGGTAAAATAATCGGTTGCCAAAAGCACAAACTTATGCCCCTTGCTAGATGGAGGATTTATTTGGCCAATCAAATCTATTCCCCATCCTCTGAATGGCCATGGCTTGACAATGGGATTCAAAGCCGATGCCGGAACTCTCTGAATGTTTCCAAATTTCTGACAGTCTTGACATCCTTTATAATATTCAAAACAATCTTCCAACATTGTCGGCCAGTAATATCCAGTTCTTCTAATAACCCACTTCATTCGGTAGGCCGATTGATGTGCTCCACACAACCCATCATGTACTTCACTCATCAGCCTTTTTGCTTCTTCATGATTTAGGCAATGTAACAGCACTCCATCCAGGGATTTATAATACAAATTATCATCAAGAAGAACAAACTTTAAAGCTTTATACCTGAGCTTTCTAGAAACCTTTCGGGACGGATTCTCCAGATAATCGGCAATCTCTTTTCTCCAATCATCTTCTGCCAGATTACTCCCGAATGCATATACATCATTAGCAAAAACTTCTCGAAGCTCTTTATAACCTGATGCACTTTGGGCCAATCTATTTGCTTCTCCATTATCCCCTCTAGGAATGTGTTGTAGAATTACTGACCGAAAGCTCTTCAATATTTCTTTGCATTCTTCATAGTAATTCCTCAAGGTATCACTTTTGCACTCATATTCACCATTCAATTGCTTTATGACCAATTCTGAATCTCCAAAAATTTCAACCGCAATGGCCTTTGCTTCTTTCAAATATTGGAGCCCTTTGAGCAATGCCTCATACTCAGCTTGATTGTTAGTAACAGCAGATTGAATGGGAACAGCAAACTCAAATGTTTCTCCTTTGGGTGAAATTAATAAGATACCTGCTCCACCACCTTTGTTGCATGAAGATCCATCGAAGAATAACACCCAAGGAACAATGTTAAGCAAATTTATCGATGTATCATGATGTTCAGTAATGAAATCGGCAATAATCTGTCCCTTAACAGCCTTTGCCGATTCAAATCTTAATTCAAACTCAGACAAAGCTAAAATCCATTTGCCAATCCTTCCGTTCAAAATCGGCATAGACAACATGTGTTTTATCACATCAAATTTTGAATACACAATGCATTCGGCATGTAGTAAGTAGTGCCGAAATTTTGTACAGGAGTAGTAAACACATAAGCAAAGCTTCTCTATAGCCGAATACCTTGTCTCTGGATCTAATAACTTTCGGCTAAGGTATGCAACCACTCTTTCCTTCCCTTCAAATTCTTGAATGAGGGCCGATCCAATAGTTTGGGCATCGGCCGCCACGTACAACTTGAAAGGCTTGTTCAATTGTGGAGGCACCAATACTGGTGGCTTCTTCATGTACTCTTTTATTTCATTAAAAGCCTTTTGTTGTTCGTCACCCCATACAAACTTTTGATCCTTCTTTATTTTCAATAGTGAGGAAAAGGGCAACACCTTTTGTGACAAGTTTGATATGAATCTTCTCACAAAATTTATCTTGCCAAGCAGTGATTGTAGCTCTTTAAGATTAGTTGGAGGAACAATTTCATCAATTGCCTTCATGCTTTTCTTACCAACTCCTATTCCTCCTTCATGTATCAAAAATCCCAGAAACTCTCCAGCCGAAACTCCAAAAGCACACTTGTTCGGGTTCATCTTAAGCCCATGCTTCCTGGTGCATTCTAGAGTTTTCCTTATGTCGGCCAAATGAGACTCATGATCCAGTGACTTGATCACTACATCATCAATATATATTTCCACAATCTTGCCGATCAACTCATGAAAAATATAATTCATAGCCCTTTGATAAGTTGCACCGGCATTTTTCAATCCAAAGGTCATGACAACCCACTCAAACAACCCTATGTGTCCAGGACACCTGAAAGCTGTCTTTACTATATCTTCCAATGCCATATAAATCTGATTGTATCCTGCGTTACCGTCCATGAAACTGAGCACTTTGTATCCAGCAGCAGCATCAACCAATGAATCAGCAACAGGCATTGGATATCCATCCATGGGTGTAGCCTTGTTTAAGTCTCTAAAGTCTATGCAAACCCTCATCTTTCCATTTTTCTTATAGACAGGAACAATATTAGAGATCCAATCCGCGTATTTACATGGCCGAATGAAATTTGCATCTAGTAATCTTTCAATCTCCTTTTTCACATCGGCCAACACTTCTTCCTTGTAGATTTTTCGGGGTGGTTGCTTGTAAGGTCTGTATCCAGGTTTGATTGGCAACCGATGCTCAACAATAGAACGGTCTAGACCAGGCATCTCCGAATAATCCCAAGCAAAGCAGTCCTTGTATTCCTTTAACAATGTTACCAACTTTTCTTTGAAAACCGAATCCAAGTTAGCACTGATAAATGTCGGCCTTGGCTTGTCACCATCTCCAATGTCCACTTCTTCTAATTTATCGGCCGACACAAATCCACGTCCTAATTTTCCATCAGTTCCATCAATTGGATTTTCCATCAAAAATTACTATGAGAGCCGACTGCTTCGATCGGCTGTTGATCACTGCTGGCTGGTGCCACAGGACCTTCTCCCCAGTCTTTGCCTGAGAAACAATCTATGCCTTGATATTCCCAGAAAGCTGGTTCCATATTTGCCACGCTTATTGAATCATCTGCTTGGACAATCTCCACCTCATCATCTATCCACTGAATAAGCTGTTGATGCATAGTAGATGGAATACAACAATTTGCATGAATCCAATCTCTTCCAAGCAGCAAGCTATATGCCCCTTTGCCCTCAATGACAAAGAAAGTCGTAAGCAGAGTCTTGGACCCAATCATCAGATCAACATGTACGCATCCCTTGGTGTCCGAAGGATTTCCAGCAAAATCATTTAGAATTATGCTCGTTGGTGTCAAATCTCTAGGACCCATACCAAGCTTCCTGAATGTGGTGTATGGCATTACATTGACAGCAGCTCCTCCATCGACAAACATCTTGGTCAATGGTTTGCCATTAACATATCCCTTCAAGTACAGTGGCTTCATGTGCCGATTCTGGGTTGGCTTCTCAAAAACAGCTTGTTTGTTCAACATCAATTGTGCCATTAGCCCAAATCGTTCGGCATCATTTATATCGGGCAATATTTCTTCCTGTACAATTTGATATTCTTCATAGTAATTCCTCAAGGTATCACTTTTGCACTCATATTCACCATTCAATTGCTTTATGACCAATTCTGAATCTCCAAAAATTTCAACCGCAATGGCCTTTGCTTCTTTCAAATATTGGAGCCCTTTGAGCAATGCCTCATACTCAGCTTGGTTGTTAGTAACAGCAGATTGAATAGGAACAGCAAACTCAAATGTTTCTCCTTTGGGTGAGATCAATAAGATACCTGCTCCACCACCTTTGTCGCATGAAGATCCATCGAAGAATAACACCCAAGGAACAATGTTAAGCAAATTTATCGATGTATTATGATGTTCAGGTATGGGCTATGGTGCAGCACTCGCCTTCAACGCCGTGCGGATTCATTCTGGCGTCGACTACAGTAGATTCGATGTTTGCGAGCGGGGCCTGGAGCGTGAAGTAGAACACTCTGTGGAGGACATGAAAGAAACAGGGACAGATCTGGCCGATTCTTTCAATCATGATATCCCGATTAGGCATAGGATTGGGTGGATCAACTAATCTCCATTGCAATCTTGTGCCCTCCTTCTTGTAAATGACCTAACCAATGGAAGTCCTTTGTTTAGTTGCTGGAATCACTCCGTGATTGATGTATATATTTTGCGCTAAGGGCAATACATTCAGTATTGGCCATCTTTCTTTTCCTCCGATGTCTCTGTTAATTTACTTCTAAAGACGATTTCTTTCCGAATATCGGCTGTTTGGCAATTCAATATATCAATCACCGATCGATCTCAATACTGGGATAATACTTCTTTAAATATCTTCCATTTATCCACTAATCAGATTAGATTAATCCACCGCATGATACAATCTAATCATGAAAAGCTAAAAGCACTCAATGTTTAGTTACGAACCCACAACACAGTCACGAATTTACATTAAAACAAGAATGCATAGGCCGAAAGCAGCACCCGTCAAGCATGATAGCAAACAAGTTAATCCACCGCATGATACGACTTGTTTGTAACCACGCCACTAATCAGATTAGATTAATCCACCGCATGATACAATCTAATCATGAAAAGCTAAAAGCACTCAATGTTTAGTTACGAACCCACAACACAGTCACGAATTTATATTGAAAACAAGAATGCATAGGCCGAAAGCAGCACCCGTCAAGCATGATAGCAAACAAGTTAATCCACCGCATGATACGACTTGTTTGTAACCACGCCACTAATCAGATTAGATTAATCCACCGCATGATACAATCTAATCATGAAAAGCTAAAAGCACTCAATGTTTAGTTACGAACCCACAACACAGTCACGAATTTATATTGAAAACAAGAATGCATAGGCCGAAAGCAGCACCCGTCAAGCATGATAGCAAACAAGTTAATCCACCGCATGATACGACTTGTTTGTAACCACGCCACTAATCAGATTAGATTAATCCACCGCATGATACAATCTAATCATGAAAAGCTAAAAGCACTCAATGTTTAGTTACGAACCCACAACACAGTCACGAATTTACATTGAAAACAAGAATGCATAGGCCGAAAGCAGCACCCGTCAAGCATGATAGCAAACAAGTTAATCCACCGCATGATACGACTTGTTTGTGACCACGCCACTAATCAGATTAGATCAATCCACCGCATGATACAATCTAATCGTGAAAGGCTAAAAGCATTCATTGTC
Organism: Echinochloa crus-galli; assembly: GCA_900205405.1. Lineage (NCBI taxonomy): Eukaryota > Viridiplantae > Streptophyta > Magnoliopsida > Poales > Poaceae > Echinochloa > Echinochloa crus-galli. Next base: position 1,483,335 of record OAMR01000077.1, on the reverse strand, counting down.
CAATGCAAACCCACGAACACAAGTTCACTCGTGAGAGCACTGCCGAATACGGCTATTTAGCCGAATCGGGGTCCATGGCGAAGGAACAAGCCTAATCGGTAAAGGTAAATCTATCAGATCGAATCGAATTCTAATCCACCGGATGATTAGCTCTAAGACGACCCAAAAACCTGCATCTACCGCATGATACCCGGTTCTGTCAAGATTTACACGATCCCGACAAGCTTGAACCCGCGACACGTAGCAACCTAGATCGGTTTCGGATTCGGCTATGAGGGGATAAGTCGTCGCACCGTAAAGCAGAGCCGATTCTAGCCGATCTAGATTGGGCAAAGGAGTGTTGCATGAATTAAGCACAGAGTAAAAACGAAGCAACACGGGGTAACTTAATGAATCTGCTAGATCTTGCCAGAATCTAACAGAGCCGATAACTTGGTCCATACTAGATCTTAGCCCACCTCAATCGTACAACAAACCGGCCCCGTGCCAACATCGAGTCCTTTAGTCGAGTCGTCGAGTTCTTCGAGAGGAGTCATCGATCCGTCGACCTCCGTAAGTACCGGCAACCTTGTATCATGCTTAGTATCATGCGGTGGATTTAAGCTTTGATGCAAGTAGTCTTGTTACCATGCTTAGTATCATCCGGTGGATTTAAGTTGTGGTTTCAAGAAGGTTCCTCTGTTAGGTCATGAGCCATGCGGTGGGCTAAGATCTAGTATGGACCAAGTTATCGGCTCTGTTAGATTTCGGCAAGATCTACCAGATTCATTAAGTTACCCCGTGTTGCTCCTTTTTTACTATGTGCTTAATTCATGCAACACACCTTTGCCCAATCTAGATCGGCTAGAATCGGCTCTGCTTTACGGTGTGACGACTTATCCCCTCATAGCCGAATCCGAAACCGATCTAGGTTGCTACGTGTCGCGGGTTCAAGCTTGTCGGCATTGTGTAGATCTTGACAGAACCGGGTATCATGCGGTAGATGCAGGTTTTTGGGTCGTCTTAGAGCTAATCATCCGGTGGATTAGAATTCGATTCGATCTGATAGATTTATCTTTACCGATTAGGCTTGTTCCTTCGCCATGGATCCCGATTCGGCTAAATAGCCGTATTCGGCAGTGCTCTCATGAGTGAACTTGTGTTCGTGGGTTTGCATTGGACAATGAATGCTTTTAGCCTTTCACGATTAGGTTGTATCATGCGGTGGATTGATCTAATTTGATTGGTGGTGTGGCCTCAAACGAGTTGTATCATGCGGTGGATTAACTCGTTCGTTGTCATGCTTGACGGGTGCTGCTTTCGGCCTATGCATTCTTGTTTTCAATGTAAATTCGTGACTGTGTTGTGGGTTCGTAACTAAACATTGAGTGCTTTTAGCTTTTCATGGTTAGATTGTATCATGCGGTGGATTAATCTAATCTGATTAGTGGCGTGGTTACAAACAAGTCGTATCATGCGGTGGATTAACTTGTTTTGTTATCATGCTTGACGGGTGCTGCTTTCGGCCTATGCATTCTTTGTTTACTGCGAATTTATGATCATGTTTCACCCTTTTATTTATTTATCATGCTCTGTTTCTCGTTAATCGGCTATGAGTACGTGTTCATTCGGTTGAAAGCCGATCTTTCGTCATGCTTACGTCATGCATTCGGCAGTGCGCTCCTTGCGTGCCTTGCCGATTGCCGAATGAGGTTTTAACTGCCGACAGATAGCTTCCCTGTAGCTATATGTCTTTCGAGATTGGCTTCAACGCCGCAAACATGGAACTGTCTGGTCTCACCCGGCACGTTCCAGGTTTTAATCTAAACGTTTTTATCCCTTTGTTAGTTTTCAGGCAAACTGAATGGCACGCTTCCGGATTCGAAAGCCTGGGCCACGTTTGAAGCCAGCTTTGTTCGGCTTGCTGTGTGCTTGGCGTGAGGTGCGGATTTTACGTCAACAACAGCTTGACACAAATGGCCAGTAGGATCATGGCAATGATGAGGAGAAGAGCTGTTTGAATCATAGGATTATTGCCTTGCTGGATGATTGCCCTGCCTTGCACAGCCACCTCTTGGACTTCCAAATAATTCCGCTGGCTGCTTGAGGCCTCACTCTGCTGGAGTTCTTGGCGCTGGCAACTTGAGGCCTCACTGTTGTATGAGTTGAATGCTTCAACCGCATCCTTTCTTGACTTGTAGCTTTGGAACACAGCATGACTGATCCCTGTCACTTCTCGTTGACATGAGACCCAATATGAATAGACCCCAGGGTTTCTCCCATTGAACACAACATACCACTTCATGGTTAACTGCACATACAGAATTACCACATGAATTCAAACAAGTTCAAAGGAAATGTAACCAAAGTCAATTCAGACAATAACCATCATCATCACAGCATAGCATAGCATAGCATAGCATAGCATGCAAACAAGTTCAAAGTTGTACACTAGACTTGTGTTCCTATGCTCTAGCCACCACCTGATCATCATCCTAATTTACAAAAGAGGCCTGAATGTGAACCAAGCAAATGTAACCAAGATCAAGTCACCAATTAGAGTTACAAGTTATAGCCAAATGGCTCAAATTGTCAAGTGGTTAGAAGCTGTTATCCCAAAAAGAAGCAATGCTGGCTTGGAGATGATTCATCCAAGCAGGTTGTTCTTGCTCAGGTGTGTAGCAAGCCATAGGTTCTTCTCTTCATCATCCATCTCCAGGAAACCTAGGGCAGACCTCTTGTGCTCCATCAGGTGGTCAAGGCAGAACATCAGTTGTGGCTTGGAGAAGTTGTTGCACCCCATGACAGCCTTCACAATCTCTGGGGCTCCTTCAGCATGGATACTGTTTTGAACAGCTCCTGCAAAGCCCCAAACTGCCTCAGTCAGCCCTTGCATCCCACCAGTTGTGCCATCAGAACCCCTCTTCCTCTTCCCACCAATTGAGGCCTCACTCTTCCCACCTTCCGCTGCATATGCTGTCACTGGTGGTGCATCAGCATCGACGTCGATGGTCTCTGCATCAGTTGGATCTCCTAGAGGCTCTGATGACCCCATTGCATACCTTCCTGTTGCCACACCACTTCCAAATATGGCTTGCATCTGAGTGTAGTTCACCAAGGGCACATTGAGGAATTCAGCATCCTTGGGATGATCCTGTTGCAGACATGAGCAGAACAAATAGATTGTTAGACCAAATTGAGTGTGAGAAAGCAAGTATATTGATACTAACAAAGGTACAAACAGAAACTTGGAACAAAATTAGATAGCAGTACCTTGATATGTCCAGCATAGTGATGAGGAGCCAAGGAGATGACACAGTTGTCTTCATCCCACAGTGACCCACTCAGTTCCTTCAGCCTGCATATCTTCACCCATCTGGCTCTCCACTTGCGAAGGTGGTTGTACACTTGGCTGCCAGAAACATCTTGATTTGCAAATTCAGAAACCATCTTGGCAACTCTGTTCAGGTGCACATCTTTGAAGCCTTTGTCGGTTTTCACTCCTTCATGCACCAGGTCGGTGAAGCGTCGCAGCACGAAACCTGACATTGCAGCCGTCCAATTCAACCTACCTGCTGGACCATTGCCCTGCACAGGAGCCCCCCCAACCACCTCTTGGACTTCATCACCCAACCCAGCATCAACAGCAGCCATGATCCCTACCCACCATTTTATTAAACAACCATGCAACAACATTCAAGAATGGTATAAACAAGTACCAAATCAACAGGTAATGGAAATCATCACAGAAAACAAAGCAACAACATTCCAGAATGGTTCAAGCAGTGCTTAATAGTTCATCATTGCAGTAGCATATGGTCTCAGGATAACATAACAAAGTACATGGACACACCACCAGTTATACAAGTTCAAGCCGACATGGATAATTAACAAATAGATGCATTGAAAATCAACTAGTTCCTGCCAGCTCCCCTATTATGCCACATTTGATGTGCCCATGTGTCCCTCTTGGCAGCCCAAGTAGCGTTGTCCATGACAACATCATTAGGAATGGATTCATCAGAAGGGTTGGCAGTCCAAGAATCTTCTTGTGGTATGAGCTCATCATGACCATGTCGCAGAATCCAGTTGTGTAGGATGCAACAGGCAATAACAAGATTGACTTGGGTCTTGTAGCGATGGAAAGGTTTATTGTAGAGGATCTTAAACCTGTTCTTAAGTGCCCCAAATGCTCTCTCTACAGTCACCCTTAGGGAGGAGTGCCTTAGGTTGAATAACTCTCTAGCATTTTGAGGTGTCCGGCTCCCAAACTCCCTAAGATGGTACCCTGTACCCCCTGTATGGTGGCAAGAATCCTGGCCTAACTGCATAGCCAGCATCTACCAGGTAGAACTTGCCTATGACATCAAAAGAAAAGTATCAGATGTGTTCTTACTTAGGCTCTAGTGCATATTAAGGTGGTGGGTGTGGTTATACCTTGTGGAACCTTTAGACCATCAGGCCTTTGAAGTGCATCTACCAGGATGAGAGCATCATGGGCTGACCCCTCCCACCCAGCTATGACATAGGTAAACCTCAGGTCAAAATCAACAGCTACAAGGACATTCTGGGTATTGGTATGCTTCCTGCCTATGAATGCTGCTCTAACCCTCTCAGGAACTTTAGCTAACACGTGGGTGCCATCAATGGCTCCAACACAGTCCTTAAAGTATGGGTTCTATCTCCTGTTGTGCTGTATTTTGGCTGGTGTAGCCGTTGAGGGTGGAAGGATCATCTCTGATCTAAGCTCTCCGACTTCATACAGGACTTGATGGAAATATCTGGTTAAGGTTTCAACAGACCTTAGGAATGGGACCTGGATACACCTAAAGCTTTGGTTGTGACCCACAACATTAAGGAACATGGCCACCTGCTCTTCAATGTTACAGTGGATGGAATCCTTGAGCAACCCCCTACTACGGAAAAGATAACACAGCTGGAAAAAGGGTACCCTTTTCATCCTAAGGGTGTTAACACATTGCGTGTCATTGGACTGGTAGATAAAGGCAAGGTTCCTCTGTCTCTGTTCATCCCTCTCAAGCATTGGGCCATAGGAAATAGGTGGTGTATCATTGGCTAGACGCCTAAACCTAGCCATCAACCAAGCAGAAACAACACCAACTAGAGCTGCCCCTCTAATGATCATCTCGCAACGTTTGGACACTTCATCATCCATGCCATCCATGTCTAGACACGAAACAAACAAAGCTATTAGAACTCTAATTACTGGTGGGTGTCATTCACAAAGTTTCAACAAAATCAGCACAGCTGCGACATGATGATAACATGCGCCACCCAGTGCCACTACTCATCATTGACCAAAATGCTACTGCTCAGAATGTAACTCAAGCCCACATATCATGAACTATCTCCAAATCAGCCAACAGTATGGTAGACAGACCAGATCCGGTCGCAAACAATCAACAAAACAGTGCTTACATACCAGATCTGGAACTTTCTACTCGGCTTAAAAAAAAATGGGACTACATTTCGCATCACATCACAGATCTGGCCACCAAAGAAAGCAACCGAGCATATCTACAACATATCTACAACATAATAAGGCTTGATTGGTTGCCAGCACAAAGGGTAATATCTGCGCAAAATCTAAACAAATCCGCAAACAAAAGGCTACAAACTCAAGAATGAGAGAGGGGACGAGGGTTGCATCACATCACAGATCTGGGACACAAACAAAGAAACGAGCAAACGAAAATACCAGATTTGTCCGCCAAGAAAGGGGATCAAGGGACAAACAGGGAGGGAAAGAACCAACCACCGCACTACCTGTGATGCGATGGACACGGCGAGGGCAGAGGCGACAGTGGCACAGCCAACCAATAGCCCAGTATTGGCCCCCGTAAGCCTGGATAGGCCATATGCAGGGAACCAATCAGGCCCTACGTAACTGACAAACGGCCATTCCCCATTCAGTCGTCAATCGAACGCTAAGACTTCTAGTGATCCAAAAGGATAATACTAGTGTTCATTTATATAGAGCATAAACACCAACTACAGTTTATCGCTAAAATCTATAGTCAAGGATGTGCTCAATCATTCTGATTCTCAGGATATGCCTTTTAACCTTTTGGAAACTATGTTGCACAGTACGGGGATACGGATATGGAGATACGGCGATACGGTATTTTCAAAAAATATCAATACGGGGATACGACAAACAAAATAATTCATTAGTCATAGAATAGATAGATATAATAAATAGTTGATGGATTATAAACAAGCATCACATCAATTATAAACAAGATTAATTAGCGGATGATCAGAAACTAAGCAGATGCATGTTCTAGTGCTGATGATCTTCCTGCGGACGGCCGCCTCACCAATCCAGTTCACCACAAACCTGCAGAGTGCGTACGTCCAGTGGCTCCACGTTGTATGCCCCCATCGCCACGCCTCCCAAAAGTGACAGCGAGCCACGCTGCATGCGCGAGCTCCTCCGACGAGACGAGACATAAGCGCGCAGCAAGGCGGCGGCTGCCGGCTGCTGCCAAGTATCCCCGTATCCCCGCGTATCCATACGCGGATACGGCACCCTGCTGCCGTATTGGTGCAACGTAGTTTGGAAACAGTGGAAATATAGTGAGTAGATGATTAATCGCATCCTCAATTAGCCCTAGTACATAAGCATTTGGATAAACCAACAAAAAAAGACTACAGTTGAACATTTGTTTTCTTTTTGCAAGAAAAGAGTGGTTATATTAATCACATATGGAATTACAATCAGATTTGACTAGCTCGAGTACACAAGACGGAGCTGTTTCTCTCCACACAGTACAATTCACCGTTCTCTGCAGTTCTCTTCTAATCTTCTTGATCCTCACCTCCGGGAGTAAAAACATGCAGGCCTGAATCTCTTTTAAAATATACTACAAACTTAGGATTTTTCTTCCTGTTGCACTGCTAAGGACACCACAATGAGGCACAATCTGATTCCAAGGATCATAGGCTTTCCTACCCATTCTGCAGCAAGCTTCAGACCTTCCAAACAGGCTACTTCTTCAATCTGGTCTAAAGATTGGCAACTTGGTGTAAACATAAGTATGATGCGAACCTTAGTGATTAACCGTTCGATCAAATGGGAGAATCTTGGATATTATTTTAAATGTGATTTTTACAGTTAATTCCATAAGGAAATTGTACTCCGTGTTTTCCATCTCATGGAGAACTATGACTCTATTTTGTAATCAACAGGAACAACGTAACGTATTGTATTAGGACTCGGTCCTACCTCCACAACTCTGGACTATATAATGGACTGGTTTGGACCTATTTTTTCATGCCAACAATAAGGAACTCGCCCCAAACCCTAACCACCGATCGGTAAGAGAGCTGGAGGAGAGCAGAAGCCCAAGATTCCTCCCAAGACCAGGACAATCTCGCTGGTGTCCTAAAGCACGTCGTTTCCCAACGAGATCCCCTTCTAGCCAATCAAGAACAGCACCTGTTCTTGACTCGGTGCTCTATATCACACCTACATCGACACGTACAACTACTTCCTCTACTGTAGGAGCTTCTATGGAGACTTCTAATGGTGGTATAAGTTTTACCTTAATGTTTCTACATTAGATTGATTGATTATGATATAGGTTAACATAAGATCCTATTATGTTTATGCTTATGCTAGATTTAGATTCAAAAAGATGTAGAGAGAGTCGATAGGCGTTGCATAATTCTTCTCATAGGGCAAAGCTAGCACATCCTTTGCCTGATGTTGTGGGCGTCATTATTGCATCCACATCATAGCGATGTAAATACAATTTCAGCAAGCTGTAGTCCCACTGATATTTATTTGGTCTAAAAAGCTGAGACACCCACCACAATCTAGACATCATGTGCATGCCCACCTTAAGAGTTGATTCCCTTATGATCCAATCAACATTTATGCTCGCTTCATAAAAAATATTGCACCTTCATAAAAAATATTCTTGATAAAAATGTTGTTAGTGTGGCCTTATTGAAGATTTGTTTTTTGTTTATGGCACACCAGAAAAACATGGAGATGAAACCGCATGTTGGAGTTTATGAAACATAGAGACGCTAGAGGAAATAGAATCGACTAGTGCATTTTGGTGGGCACGTGACACACTTGATCCTGCACTTGTTGATGTTCGGATGACAATAGTCCCTCCTATCTGTAGTGGCATAGCAGTAGCAATCGTCCCATCCTAGATCATAGTAGTTGCATATCGAGTGGTTGCATCTCAAGGTGACATTTCTCTCATCTATGGTTTTAGTGTTGACAATAGTAGCAACGGAACTCTTGGTATCCTTTAGCAGTGGACGACCTGCCATATTTTTGTGTTCATTATAATACACGCACATTATAAACTTAAAAATGAATGAACGGTAAGAAAATAGGATGATCCCATTGGAGTACTTTCATTGTGCAAGAAATGTAGATCCAAAAAACATAGTGAACAAAGAACATGATCATCATGTTTTAGTTCCTCATAGTGAACTTTTGGATTGCATTAATAGTCGAGTCGGGACCTCAACAATGACAAGGGAGTCTAGTTTGATGTGAGCAGTGATTAACTTCTCGCGCCTCTACATATTGGTAGAATAAGCACAATGTTGATTGATGAGTGACAACTGTTGCATGATTAGGGCGTGAATTTATATTTAACCCTAACCACCTTTGTCGCAGTTATGTTTATGCATATGCTAAGATTTACATTCAAAAGTTGGTAGCAGAGTCATCTTAACCTACCATGATTGATTTGTTTAGCCCAAGCCATGTTTACGCTCCTAACTTATCGGATTATATTGGTTTTAGTTCAACCTATGGCTAATTAAGTTCCTTGGATTAGTAATTAAGGATCAAGTTTATGTTCTAATAGCTACTACAAATTAGTTCATCACATGCAATAGATGCATACAGATCCAATCTAAGTTCAGCTTAGTTCAAATTTAGCCAAATTTGATGAAATTTAAGTTAATTTTGATCTATTTATGTAAAACAGTCGTACTAGATGCTAATAAAGATCAATCAATACCCAATTAGTGAATTAGAACCTAAGCAGACCCTAATTGCATGTTTAATTTGATCTGATTATGCAATTAGGGTTAGATATCGCACTATGTTCTTAGTTTTTTCCTCAAAATCATAAACTTTTCCCAGAATTTGCGCAAATCGGTACTCAAATCCATGAAATTAAGCCTCGTATAAGCATTATCGGAGGAGGGGAATAATCGAATTGCAAAGTTCATAAATTTCTTTCTCAAACTCACAACTCCCACTGAAGAACCCTTACCCCAGGGTTAGACCCTTACCTCGATCTATCAACAGCGCTCCCATCTACATCCACCACCCAAGAGTAGCAGAGAAACTCGTTGCATTGGTCTCACTTTAAAATTTGACATGTTCAGGAGATCAACAGAGCACAACATGTGTTCGCTAATTTCCGGGCGATGAGTTCAAAGGATCGTTGAAACAGTTTATCTGATTTTGTCAGGGATTCACATTAGTCCATAACCGGAAATCTTAAAATTGTACACTATAAGAGAACTCTTAAGTTAAATCTAACTAGTTATCATATATGAGGAGTACTCGTGCTCGTTGGAACTATTATTATGTCATCACAACTTTAGTTTGTTGGTTGCTAGCTTGTATATGTTTTCAGCGCTCAAACTGCTTTAAATTTGTTCTTGTGGAATTTTGGTGAAAGAATGTCACATTTTTTTGTTTTATTATAACCTTGACCATTATAATTAAATTGTTTAATTTGGTTCTTGCATGTTACCTTATATCTATACTTAAATATTGTATGTTTGAAGGCATGAAACACTAGTTATGGATATGCTTGTTCTAATCCTATGCGTTGACAGGGTTTATTCAGCTAAAGTGGAGGGATGCAATGCTGTGATCTTGACAAGGAGGTTGATACGTACTCCCTTTGTCCGTGAAAACCTGCAAGTCTAGTATTTTCCACACTCACCAATAAACACAAGTAAAACGATGCATGTGCTCCTTTAACAAGTACTAAAAACGCCCTAGACAACAGCACCGGATGGTTCTCGCTCATGCACGTTGGACGGTGACAGTAAAACGGGAGCCAGACACTGGTGTATTTTTATGGTCCTTTTATCCCTAGAGTTTCCATCGATGATTTTTTAATGGATACAACATTCAATGGCTCCAATATTGGTAGAATTGTGTTCTTTCTTGGACAATTTTCAAATACTATAATTGCATGCTTTTCTACACAGAGAGAATATTTCTCTATGAATATGCCAACGACAAGTCTACTGTAAAATCATATTGGCTACGTTTAATTTTCGTAGTGGTGTTACTTGTGCACATCTAGTTGCTTAACTATCTGTGCTTGGGGACATTCTTATGATTGAACAAATGGATAGTCTGATGTTAAATATACCAGCGCATCCATCGTGGTTTCTCATGGAGATCTAATTTGATTTTAGTTTGGTGGTACTACTACATTAAAGATATTCACCGTGTATATTAACTGTATTTATCTTAAACATTATGAACAAGAATATATTAAATTACTCAAATGTGATTTAGGTTCATATTCTTTCAGCTATTTATTGTGGCACATGAATGCACCACCGAAACTTTGCAATGCAGATTGGAGCATAATAGAGGATAGATTTAAATGAAAAACTCAGTGCTTGGAAGGCCAAGCACTTATCATATGTGGTAGCTCTTAGTAGTCTCTTCATATTCATTATGCCATTCTTTGAATTTCAAAAAGTGTCCTTAAGAGGTTGGATTCTTATAGGTGCAAGTTCTTTGGCAAGGTAACATTTACAAACAAAAGTATCACCTTGACAAGTGAGATATCTTGTGTCATTCAAAAGAACAATGGGATCTAAGAATAATAGACCTATGGATCCAAAACAAATGTATTCTCAATAAGTGGTTATTTAAACTGCTAAATGAAGAAGGCACCCGGAAGACTTTATTTAGAAATAAATATCTAAGCTCTAAATATCTCTATCATGTTTAGATTAAACATGGAGATTCGTATTTTTGGAAGGGTCTATTAAAACTTAGGGAAGATTTTTTTTTGAGCTGTGGAAGATTTAAGATAACAAAAGATTTACAAACCAAATTTTGAGAAAACACATAGATAGGCACTAACTACCTAAAGAACAACTTTCTATTCTATATAACATTGTCAATTATCCTTATGCTACTATGAAAATGCCATTAACCAGATGTCTATGATTATTTCTTTGCGAAGAACTTTGGTTGGGGATAAATTGACGGTCTGCACAACCTAGTAGCAAAGATAACCTCCTACGAGCTTTTACATGGAATGGATATTTTTACTTGGAACTTACATTAAGACTGACAGTTTACATTCCAAACTGTCAATATTTAATGAATCAGGGACTTTCCTTTATTAATAAATTTATTTGCAAGCTCAAGATCCCTTTAAAGATAAAGATTTTCATTTGATACCTTCAGTGGCAGTGAAATTTTAATGAAGGATGATTTAACTAATAAGAATTGGAGGGGGAGTCAAAATGTTGTTTTATGATTTTAACAAAATAATTAAGGCCCTGTTTGTTTCAGCTTCTGGCTGATTTTGAATGCTCGATTTTGGAGAATCTAAAAATCAGATGATTCTTAGAATCCATAATCAAGAATCCAGCTGGATTCTAGATTCTGGATTATCGATTATGGAAGTAATCTGAATTTTGGATTTCTCAAAATTGAGCCTTAAAAATCGGTCATAAGCTAAAACAAACGGGCCTAAGCATCTCTTTTCTGACTATCAATATACTAAAACCATGTACAGAGTGGTTCAGATAGCTAATGGGCTAGCCCCACCAATATCAATACAATGTTTACTTGGATAGTGGCTAACAGGATCGACAACGAAGGAAAGAAAGAAAACTAATTATCGTGGAGGACTGCGGCTCTTACATGAGCTATTTGGTGTACACATAATGGCTTTTTTTCTAAAAAAAATGATTCTCTCTATTTATCCAGGTTGTTTTCAGATGAGTATATTGCAACTGCAGGTTGTGGCCGTGGACATCTTCGCTAAGAGAACAAATGGAGAAGCAATAATAAACTATGCTTTTGATTATTCTCATTCTTTTATGTGATAGTTTCGTTATATCATGATTAGCATTTCTGCTTAGAATTATGAATGAACTTGGTTGTGTGTTGTTTGTAGATGCCCGAATATTTTCTTTTCCTACAAAAATAGTCCCCATGTCCTAATGCACACCGTGTTGAACGTAGAGGACAAAAAGGTACACACAAATTATTTGTTGTGAGTTCCACGGATTCTTTATATTTCTTGTTTTGCGAACGGACAAGGGAGAGGTTGTCCGTCCGACAAGCAAGACATGAGAGGTCATGGCCTTGAACTTTTTCGCTAAGAACGAATGGATAAACAATAAAAGACTATTTTTATTATTCAATTACTAGTCTACCAACCCGTGCTACTCCACGGGCTAGGAAATATTTAAGATTGCTTATATTCCTACACCAAAAAGGTAGGCCATAATTAGTATGTATGACAAATGGATTCTACTTGTATAACTAAAAAGCATATAGTAAAAATTTCAGTGTTTTTTCTTCATTGATGGGAATGAATATTTTTCTTTGAGAGAGATGGGAATAAGTATTGAAAATGTTGTGTTTGTACTTCGAAGTGACTCTAAGTACCCGAAACAAATATAAGAATATATGTTGGGATTACCCATGATGGAGATTTGTGTGTACATTTCATTTCTGACGCTCCTTTGTCCTTTTTAGTTATTTTAAGTCAACAGTTGTCCCTTACTTTTGCTTGCATTTATACTTAGGAAGTTAATGTCAAAAGTGTGTATTGGTGAATATTTGAATATATGTTCGAAACATCGATATATAGTATATGCCACTAATTTAACACATATATATAACCCATAGCAGGCTTTACTATAAGAATTAATATCTGAATTATACTATAATACATTATTCAGTATACTATGCTAATTTACTTGAAGCATATATCATGGCGACCATGAGACATAAAGCCATACTCTTTCTAACCCACCAAAGAATGCAATTGTAGCATCGCGGGGTTTAGGGCACGTACAACGCCCAGTTCCTTGTCGTCGCCATGCAGAAAAAAGTTGCAAAGAGCCCCCGCGACCCTCGTTTCGAGGCAGAGCCGGCGCCTTGTTCAGCTACGGCTGCAGCTCGTGGTCCTAGGTGCAGGACGCGCGGATGTGAGGTGGAGAAGGCTTTTTGTGTTGCAAAATTAATTATTCAGTAGACAACTAAATAGACAGCGGTTGCCTGTACCGTTGTATAAAATGTCTGTTTAGCTGTCTATTTGTGTCAAAAAGACAGCAGCTGTCTACGCTGTTGTACTTGCCCTTAGACCACCTTGGTAGTAGGTCAATCTCATTTAAGCCATTCATGGTAATTAGCCATCTCCTGTTAGGCCAGTCTGAGTGCAGGATTTCATCACACGGTTACCTAGACCAGAAACTAGGTAACTGTGCCAGGTGAGTTTCACCATGAAACTCCTCTCACATTCTATGAAACTCTTCCATCCCTCTCCTCTGCCACATCAGCATATTTAATGCCATGAAACTCCCATGAAACCTCCACTGAGACTGGCCTAAGGTCCCTGATCCAATCAATCAAGTAGTATATGTTTTTTGCTTAGGAAAAAAATTTGTGAACTTGTGACTACCAAATCCCGCCAGGGCATCTCACCTTGGTGGGCTCCATATACGCGTCCTAGTGCTGTCAGTGGCCGTTGCTGGCCTGATCTTATGAATCATGTTAGTAAGAAATCAGGATGCACCAAGGAATAACAAACCTCTACCTCGTTGCACAAGTAGTTCAACATGCAGTACATACATGACCATATCCAGCGTCCCTTCAGGATGAAGCACGTAGGTGAGCATTGAGATTCAAATTTCCAAGAAGATGAAGAATTAGGGCCTCGGTACGGGTTGCTTGCTTCCTCGCTGAACTTGCTGCCGCGGGGGGCGGCTACTGCCATAGCAAGGTCATGTACGTTACTGCGATGGCACGTGCAGCGTCACCCTTGGCAACGGTGATCATCAGTTTTTTTGGCGGCGGTGGACTTAGGGCATATACCACATGCGAGAGATAAACGTGAGCAGGAACCGGGAGAGAATAATTTTTGAATGGCGTGGGTGTGTAATTTAGATATCAACTTAGAGAGTTATTTTAGAATGTTGTCTATCGTAATGGTAGAGGTGGGTAATTTTTTTTAATGATCAAAATCCAATGGCTATCATATTAAGGACTATCAATTCGACGGTCCGAAATTTCTGATTTATGTGAGAATTTCTAAGATTTATTATTTTTTCTAGCGCATCTTGTGAGGATTAACGTGTAACCTTCAAAAGGAGTCTCCAATGAGTAATAGTAAGATGATCATCGTTTCTGATGCGACTTGCAGAGCCCGGGAAATTTTCTTTTTCTAAAAAAAATTGATCCTCAAACGTCCTAATGCACCCCGTGTTGAGTGTGGAGGACCAGATACAAATTATTCCTTGTGAGATGCACGGCTTCTTACATTTCTTGTCTTGGACTCTTGGTTGCGAACGGATTGTCAACCGAATCTCTCAGCTTCGCTTGCTATATATCACTGCACTGCTATCGCAGGCGGATCATGCGTTGCAGAAGTAGTCGAAGGACAGCTTGGGCGTGGAGAACTCGCCGGAGAGGATCTTTGCGGCGACGACGGCATTGGCGGCGTCGGTGTAGTGCACGCCGTCCCAGCTGACGAACTTGGCGCCGTCTTCGCACACCCGGAAGCCCGGGCCGAGGCAGCTCACGTTCGCGTTGTAGTTGTACGGCGGGCCGCCGTAGCCGCAGCACGCCATCAGTGGCTCCTCGAATCCTGAGAAATTCAGACAATTAACTGTATGCTCAGGGAGGAGATGATCCATGACCGATGCATGGTGACAGTGTTCACTCATCGATCACGACTCACCGTAGGCGGTGTGGTTGGCGATGAGGTCGTACTTGATGAGCAGGACGTCGGTGTAGACAATGGTGGCGCCGCGCAGCTGCGACCTGAGGTCGTCGCAGACGGCGCAGAGCTGGTTGTTGAACTCGTAGGCGATGTTGTTGGGGGTCTTGAGGCAGCCGCTGTAGTCGAGGTCGCTGTCGTCGGCCCTCGGCGCGGCGAGCCTCTGGGGCAGGCAGCCGAGGGGTCCCGTGCCGTGCACCCAGAAGTTCTTGGCGCCGTTGTAGTACAGAGTCTGAAAATTGACAAAGGCTCCACAGTGGTTCAGATGATGACAACAAAACTGTACATTGCAATCGGCAAGACACCCTTAGGCCTGAACGCTGCATCCAGTAAGTATCATACCATGATAGCATCTTTTATCTCTGAAATGAAGCCCGGGACCTTCTGGCTGATGATGTCGTCGTAGGGCGCCCCGCTCCCGAACGCGGCGGAGAGGTCGTTCTGGCCGATGTCGATGAGGTAGAGCGCGTTCCGGAACCCGTCGGCGTCAACCGGAGCGCTACCACCTGCACGCACACGCACCACAAACCAAGAGCAGATCGAGCTCAACGACGTTGATCTCCCGGTGAAGTTGGACATGACAAGACATGATCAACGGGAAGGGAGCATGTGTTCGATCCTTATTGGTTACCATGGGCGACGAGTTCGAAGGATCGCTGCTTGAAGTGGAGGAACTGCTGGACCTGGACATGGAGGGAGAAGGGGGCGTTCCGGGGGAGCGTGGCGGAGCCGGAGATGGCGAAGTTGGCGCCGCCGGTGAAGTCGGAGCCCAGGGCCTCCAGGTACGGGCTCAGGTAGCTCATGTTCAGGCTCTCACCTGTCGTTCACGTTGGGCGTCGTTGGTCAGATCGATCGACACCCGTGCACACCGGCCGCATGGTAATGTTAAGGTAAGGTGACAATCGCAATTACGACAACGTCAGCACGAATAGGTGCAGGAATGCAGGGCGCGATTAGAGTATTGGCACAGTGGCAGGGATAACAATCGAGCAGCCCACCAGATCGACGACGGTTGCTTGCAATCGACTTGGAACAGAGCTAGGCAAATCAATATTGTTGTTTCATGGCCCAAATTAGATACGTTGTTGTCCTTGTTTTGTGCACGTACTATTAATGTCTTTTTTTTTTGAGCTCGTACTATTAATGTCTTATGAATACGCTCAAATAACCAATCACAAATCCTAAGCTCTCGCTACGGGATGAACCAGCGATCGATGCATGCATGATTTATCATAAAACGGTGAGTAAAACAAAAGGCACCGAAGACGACGTGTGCAGTCGTGCAAGGAAGGCACGCCGTAGAGGATCCTAGCTTCAAGGAAATACAATCCACACACAGAAATGTGTTAACCTACCTATCACCGTGCGCAATAGCAATGTTCCAAGGAGCAGACAGTGGCTTTGAGAGCTGTCCAGAACACATTTTCGCACCGCCCGTCACCAACAAGGAAAACGGATGTCACAAATGTGGAACAGCTAGCGAAAGCGCGAGGCCATGATAGCTATAGCACTAGCAACAAGTCACTTCAAAATCAAACAAGGAAGCCAAGCAGCTCCTCTCTCTCGACCGCACGCTACGATTCTGGCCATTTTCTGGAGACGTGCAGTGTCGTTGGTGCTCTCGATCGTTGCACCCTTTAATTCTTGTTTTGATGAGAGATCGACCCGAGCACGCGCGCTTGCGCATTTACAAAGACCTGCGGTTGAGAGCGCGTATACATGTCACCATCAGGGCACCACCAACCCTTCTCTCTGCTTCAGACCAGCGGGATCACACACCACTATACGTGGACACGGAAAAGAGAATCATGGCGGTGATGGCTACTCACAGAGGTAGTCGATGACGAGGCGGCCGTCGCAGAGGCGGCCGGTGGCGCGGCGGAAGAACTCGCGGCCCTCGGGCAGCGGGTAGTAGTAGCCCAGCCCCGCCGCGACGCAGCCCGTGTCCGTGTTCGAGTCCCCGAACGCGAACACCACCGGACGCCGCGCGCCGCACGCCCCTCCTCCTGCTCCCGGCGGGTCGTCGCCGTCGACCTTTATTGTTCTTGGTCGTCCGGCCGCCGCCGCCGCCGGAAGAGCAGTGGCGACCGGCCCACCCTGCCAGCACGTGATCCTGCACATCACGCCGATGAGCACGGCCACCGCCGCCGCCGCCGCCGCGCCGCCTGATCTTCTCCTTCCGGCGGTGCCAATAACACCCGGCGCCATGGCCTCTCTACCCGGCCGGCCGGCCACGCACCGCGTCACGAGAAGCAAGGGAGAACCAGTTGAGGCCGGGGATGTGCTGCTAGCTGTTGATCGGGCCGAGAGAGAGGCTGCAGCCGGCCTGGCCGGCCCTGCAGATGTTGTGTATATATAGATAACCGTGTAGTGGCCAAGTGGGCGTACGTGCGTGCTTGGCCGGGTTGGGTGCAGTGCACGCGCGCTCGGTGCAGGTGAGCCGCGCCGCCGCACACGCTCGCACGCACCACACCGAGAGGGAGACAAACGTAGGATGGATGTACCGGCGATCTAGAGTGCTTCACGAGTGCCGCAGTACAGAAAAAACGAACGAACCGGTCCAGTAGTGCTAGCTGTGTCGTCGGTCTCTCGCAGGGTCACGTCGCTCTGGACCTGGTTCACGTTCGCCAATAATATAAGTTCGTCTTTTCTTGTCTGTTTTCTCAAATAATTAAATCGTACTAGGAAATAAAGGGCGTGTGGTGCTGCTGGAGGAAATGAAACGACGTAAGGCTAGGGAAATGACAAGGCGTACGCAAGCTGTATGCATGTATGGGGGTGCGCAGAAACTGGTTTTATCTAGCACGCAAGGCGTATGCTACAGATGATGAGCAAGATGACGACAGGTACTACCCTTACAGCAGGCCGGTTTCGGCACGGAAGCGATGCTGCAATTGCCCTCGATCGATCTGTACGTCGTCATCTCGTCGTCGGTCCACGAACAGACAGAACCCGTCGCGCCTCCTTGAACACGTACGCTTTTACCCTTCCTTGTGCCAATAACTTGTGTGAAGTAGCTTGCTATAGCGATTACACGTCAAGCTGGCCGGCTGCTGCGATGACACTGCTGGATATATATACTCGATTCGGTTCGACTCTTCCCGGCCACAGCTGATGAGTGACTCAGTGACTGGATGTGGTTTGCACGACAAGCTAGAACCCCGGCCGGCCGAGAGGAAACACCAGATCGATCAGATACGCAAAGCCGCCTGCCCCGCAGCATGCATCAGCACATGTTCACATCGATCACATGCAGCGCGGCAGAGACGACGACATGTAGTACGCACGGAGACGAGACGCGCAGATGCAAACGTACGTGAAGTAAGCAGCTAGCCAACGGTGCTCGGCTCATCGCAACCGCGGCGCCTGCTGCGTAGCCTAGTGCGCCGGGATAACGACGGGGCCTGCGCACAGGCCTTGCCGCGCGCCGCCGCCCACAAGCTGATCGATGGAGCTCTCGCGTCGCGCGCCTGCCGATGCGCGCAGCTCAGCCTCAGCAGGTGTGGACGGAAAGCTGGAGGAATTGAAAGGATACCTTCACGGATAGTTACGTACTCCCATGCCAGTCGCGGGCTCCAATATAATCCAGATCTCCGTGTTGGGTTGGGCAGCCGGGCACTGCTGCTGCTTGTGTGTTAGTCCTCGTCCACACTTTCTCTATTATTGTTTCTCTACTTTATCAGCATATGTGATGTATGTGCGCACAACAAACGGTGCAATATATTTAAAAGGAGACAGAGTTGCTTATCATCCTTTTTTACTGTGAAAAGATTGATCTTACACCATAATACCATGCTTTGAGCGCAGGAGTTTTCACATCAACTCTGCAACTGCAACAGTTTACATCAAAACAGTTCGAAACTAGCTAGTTACTCATACCAATAGGGCCATGGCCGTGGCCCAAAATACTTGGTTACCGCACTTCAACCTTTTATGGCCCAATCCATACCGGCCCTACTGGCGTCCACCACACCAATCTTCTGCCAGGCGCACGCCTGACGGCCCAAGGCTTCACCCAGCGACCCTCTTCCATGGGGTCAAGACAATGAAATCATTTTTTTAGAAAAAAATATTTTTTTTCTAAAATCATTCTTAAAAGCTCTATCTGATATAAATATAATAAATTCCTCCATCCATCTAATAAAAGTCATTCTATAACGCAAATTTTGTATAAAAACAAATCATTTTGTTGTGCATGTGCATGCATCAATTAGTACCTAGTATGGCTATGGAGGCAATCAAGTTATTTTTTTCGAATGGAGAAAGTATAGCCTGGCTTTTATAGTTTTATTAGCTAACCACTCAACTTTATATAATCTCACTTGGCCACAAAGCCGTATAACTACAACATTCTAGTCAAGCAAGAGATTTTTGCAAGATTGAAGATTATTCCGTAATCCGTACCATTTTCATGAACTGAAGTCTCATTTGAAAAAGTTAACTCCAACAAGTGCAAGTAGTATGTTGCATTCCTACATTTTTTTGCTCATTAATTAATTGTTTTTTGCGTATTGTATCCCCATTTTTTAGTGGCCATGATATATGAATATATGTGAGCAGTTTTGATTATTTGGTTTTACATGAATTTATAATAGTTTTGTCTGTCAAAGTTACTAAAGGGATTAGTATCCCTTCCCAGCGTCAACAGTGAGACTGCTTTCATTTCAACCATCCCAGATTCCCAGAGCATCCAGCATGATGATTACACATTTACACCCTCAAGACAAAAGGTGACATAAATATGATCTCAAATCGGCTAACAATATCTCGACCAATCCTGCAATTTCTCAATCAAACAAGATAGGCCTTCTAACTGACAGTTCACCGATGCATAAAACAGGCAGCTCATTTCAGGTGACATGTTGTGGTGGGAAAACAAATTAGTATTGCATTGACTTCACACTCCCCTATAAATAATTAAATAAACCAGGTAATCAGTTTCTTGCAAATTTGCAATCATCTCCAGACTTTTAGACTTTGAGGTGCCAGCTATCTCCAGATAATTTGCCTACACTAAAAGGTACAGTATCAGGTATGAACAAGTATCAGACCCTGCAGAACTGGTCAAACTGGAGATTGGGTTTGGAGTATTGAGAGCTCAGTATCGCTTTGGCCACAACGGCATTAGCGGCCTCTGTGAGGTGGACACCATCCCAGCTGACGAACTTAGAGCCGTTGTCACAGGCTGTCACATCCTTAGATTGACAGCCCTTGTTGAAATCGTAGTTGTAGGGAGGCCCTCCGTACCCACAGCACGTCAGCAGCGGGTTGTCAAAGCCTGAAGAGAAGAAATGTTAAGCATGACTGACCAATGCTTTACAAATTTTCTGATTCTGTGTGCAAGTATACAGTTGGAAACTAAAAAGCTTTGTTTGCTCACCATATTTAGTGTGGTTGGCAACAAGATCATACTTGATGGGGAATAGATCAGTGTACACTACTGTCGCGTCTTTCATCTGTGCACTAAGCTGATCACAGAGGCTGCTCAGAGCTGTGTTGAATGCGACTGCAGCTCTATTGTAAGTCTTGAGGCAACCATACTGATCAAGATCACTATCATTTTTCCTTGGTATGGCAAGCTTTTGAGGCAGGCAACCGAGAGCCCCCGTCCCGTGTATCCAAAAGTTTCGGCTCCCATTGCTATACAGAGTCTGAGTTTTGACCCAAAAATAAAAGAATAAAGAGATTAGTAGTATGCGGATTACTGATGAAATCATAATGTAGCAAGTTTATGCTTCAGAAGAACATGTGTAATGAGGATTGCTGATTGCGGTCTCTGATAAGAAGGTAATAGTCAAAATCATATATAGTACTAGAAAATGGCAAAAAGGAAACTTTACCTGAACAGCATCCTTAATCTCAGCAAGTATTGGTGGAAATTTGGCAACAACTTGATCATAGGGCAAGTTGGACAGAAGAGCATTTACATCATTCTGCCCAATGTCTATCATATATAGAGCATTTTCAATAAACCAGGTAATCAGTTTCTTGCAAATTTGCAATCATCTCCACACTTTTAGACTTAGAGGTGCCAGCTATCTCCAGATAATTTGCCTACACTAAAAGGTACAGTATCAGGTATGAACAAGTATCAGACCCTGCAGAACTGGTCAAACTGGAGATTGGGTTTGGAGTATTGAGAGCTCAGTATCGCTTTGGCCACAACGGCATTAGCGGCCTCTGTGAGGTGGACACCATCCCAGCTGACGAACTTAGAGCCGTTGTCACAGGCTGTCACATCCTTAGATTGACAGCCCTTGTTGAAATCGTAGTTGTAGGGAGGCCCTCCATACCCACAGCATGTCATCAGCGGGTTGTCAAAGCCTGAAGAGAAGAAATGCTAAGCATGACTGACCAAGGCTTCAGAAATTGTCTGATTCTATGTGCAAGTATATTGTCGGAAAATTAAAAAGTTTTGTTTGCTCACCATATTTAGTGTGGTTGGCAACAAGATCATACTTGATGGGGAATAGATCAGTGTACACTACTGTCGCGTCTTTCATCTGTGCACTAAGCTGATCACAGAGGCTGCTCAGAGCTGTGTTGAATGCGACTGCAGCTCTATTGTAAGTCTTGAGGCAACCATACTGATCAAGATCACTGTCATTTTTCCTTGGTATGGCAAGCTTTTGAGGCAGGCAACCGAGAGCCCCCGTCCCGTGTATCCAAAAGTTTCGGCTCCCATTGCTATACAGAGTCTGAGTTTTGACCCAAAAATAAAAGAATAAAGAGATTAGTAGTATGCGGATTACTGATGAAATCATAATGTAGCAAGTTTATGCTTCAGAAGAACATGTGTAATGAGGATTGCTGATTGTGGTCTCTGATAAAAAGGTACTGCCTCCGTTCTAAATTGTAGGTCGTTTTAGCTTTTCTATATTCATAGATTTTGATATGCAACTAGATATACGCTATGTCTAGATACATAGCAAAAACTATGAACCTAAAAATGCCAAAACGACCTATAATTTGGAACGGAGGACGCAATAGTCAAAATCATATATAGTACTAGAAAATGGTAAAAAGGAAACTTTACCTGAACTGCGTCCTTAATCTCAGCAAGTATTGGTGGAAATTTGGCAACAACTTGATCATAGGGCAAGTTGGACAGAAGAGCATTTACATCATTCTGCCCTATGTCTATCATATATAGAGCATTTTGGAATCCCTGTGCATCAATTGGACCACTCAAACCTGCATTTGACAAATATAGAATCCAGTAAATTTACAGTCAACTAAGCTCTCACTCAATGTATGTACAAGTGGTTCTCATCTTCGTTCCATTTGTACTGATTGATTCAAGAGAGAGGAAATGATCAGAGTTCAACAAACCTTGATCGATGAGTTCCAAGGATCTATCTCTGAAGTACAAGAATTCCTGGACTTGTATGTGCAACGCAAATGGAACATCCCGTGGTTGTGTTGCTGCACCAGCACTGGCAAAATTTGCACCATTGCTGTAATTGGAACCCAAGACCTTCAAAAATGGGCTCAAATAGCTGATGTTCAAGCTTTCACCTAGATGCATTTTGCACAAAACTCAAAGTTAGAAGGAGAACGAGCTCTAGCATCAATTAGTGTCTCTCATGTACATGGAAGAGAAAAGCGATCAAATTGCAAATTTATAAGGTTGAAGAATTGAGCGATGTGAAAGTATAATGGGCTCAAACAGCTGATGTTCAAGCTCTCTCCTAGATGCATTTTGCACAAAACTCAAAGTTAGAAGGAGAACGAGCTCTAGCATCAATTAGTGTTTCTCATGTACATGGAAGAGAAACACGATCAAATTGCAGATTTACAAGGTTGAAGAATTGAGCGATATGCAATTGGTGATATGAAAATATAATGCAGTATTGCGCACCACATACTACCTACAAAGTACAAACCATGCATTTATCTGATGATATTGTGTGATATGATATGACTGCCAAGGTTTCTTTTACTATCAATTCTTGTATGCAACCCGGACAGTTATATATAACTCAATTGTACGCCTCGTATAAAAACTTCAGCACTGTTGCTGTACCTCTATATTCCAAAATGCTTACAGGATAGTATATAAAATTGCATGGCAGTTTATTTCGGGATTACTCTGAAGTCCCTAATGAACTTAAATCAGTACAGAAGAAAAGCATCTGCAGATTATAAGATGCAACTGCAGCAGGATGGTTTATCTCAGGATGAATTGGCAAACCACCATGTCAATTGGCAAGGCTTGCCAATTCGTGAAAACCAAAATAGTATCCAGTTCCTCATAAAAATTATCAAGTATCTTGAAAGAGTTGCTCATTGTTTTCTAGAAATCAACTTATGCAAGAAGTTGATTTCACCATTTTTTTTCTTGAGATAAGCAAGTTAAGCCCTCCACATAAGGTGCAAAACTATAATGTATACGTCATAATGATATGTAACTACTAACAAAACAATTATAATAAGTGCACCAAACAAGATGTTTATAGAGATGTTGGATACTATCAAGATATCACTTCTTTTATACTCTCTTGCATCAAAAGAAAAAAAGACTAGTTCGTTCGAGGAAAAGAAAACAAGTTCCTCCAAAGAAAGAGAAAAATTACTACTTTCCAGTGGGGTGCTACCACGAATGCAGCTGATGGCGTGTGCAGCAGCTGCACTGAAGGCGTGAGTGAATGAATGCTACCTGTCTATGGATGAAAGCTGCCCCATTCAAAAGGAAAGCTGGTGGCTGGTGCTGGTTTTTGCTGAGAGAAAAACACTGCTGGCTAGTTGGTGGCTGGTGGTTGGTGCTGGTTTCTGCTGATAGAAAAACACTGCTGGGCTGGCTGGAAACCATCTAGCCGAACAGGGCGATTGAATGCTTACAGCGAAAAAGTTGATGCATCACCGGCCTCATCTCTGCCCATCCTTGCAAAGTTAGGGCATGATTGACTCTGGTCACGCGCATCAGCAACGACCACCTGTATTAATAAATAATAACTGGAAATAGCTAGAGAGGGAACGGGTTACAGATCCTCCATTCCTCCTCCCTCTCCCGTGTCAAAGAAGCAGCAGCAGCTGGGGCAGCATGCTGTGGCCATGAATGTCCACAAGGACAGGGATTAAAAGAAATTAGACAATCAAGGACAGGGACCAGCTAAGGTAGACTGTTCCAGAATGCTTTTGCTTCAAATGACAGGCCTAGATGATCTGATCTTAATTAGCAGTGTTGCTTAGTGTGCCCTGGTGGGTGGGTAGTACACATGATTAAATCTGAGCACATAAACATGAGCATTTATAGCTGACACTGCGGACACAAGAGGATCCCCTACCGCATCTGCAGTTTCAAAGGACAACAGGTGCTGGCCGGCTGCTAAAATAAATGCCATCTCTGTCGGTGACTAGAAGCATCCAGCGAGGGCAGGAGCTATGCAGATATTGTTGCTAGAGATGCCATTGGATTCTTGTTTTCAGTCACAGTTACATGAATGATGTCATGAAAATGCAGAAACGGACTAATCGGAGGTAAAGACTGGGATTAAAGTTAAACAAAACCGAATGTTCTGCAAAGTGCTGGTCTGGGGATAGGATAAAGCTAGACTAGAGAGGAAATGGGTGGCGGCGGAGTGGACTGAGGAGTGAGGACTCACAGAGGAAATCGATGGTGAGGCGGCCGTCGCAGAAGCGGCCGGTGGGGCGCGGGAAGAAGGCGCGGCCCTCCGGCCGCGTGAGGTGCCACCCCATTGCTGTAATTGGAACCCAAGACCTTCAAAAATGGGCTCAAATAGCTGATGTTCAAGCTTTCACCTAGATGCATTTTGCACAAAACTCAAAGTTAGAAGGAGAACGAGCTCTAGCATCAATTAGTGTCTCTCATGTACATGGAAGAGAAAAGCGATCAAATTGCAAATTTATAAGGTTGAAGAATTGAGCGATGTGAAAGTATAATGGGCTCAAACAGCTGATGTTCAAGCTCTCTCCTAGATGCATTTTGCACAAAACTCAAAGTTAGAAGGAGAACGAGCTCTAGCATCAATTAGTGTCTCTCATGTACATGGAAGAGAAAAGCGATCAAATTGCAAATTTATAAGGTTGAAGAATTGAGCGATGTGAAAGTATAATGGGCTCAAACAGCTGATGTTCAAGCTCTCTCCTAGATGCATTTTGCACAAAACTCAAAGTTAGAAGGAGAACGAGCTCTAGCATCAATTAGTGTTTCTCATGTACATGGAAGAGAAACACGATCAAATTGCAGATTTACAAGGTTGAAGAATTGAGCGATATGCAATTGGTGATATGAAAATATAATGCAGTATTGCGCACCACATACTACCTACAAAGTACAAACCATGCATTTATCTGATGATATTGTGTGATATGATATGACTGCCAAGGTTTCTTTTACTATCAATTCTTGTATGCAACCCGGACAGTTATATATAACTCAATTGTACGCCTCGTATAAAAACTTCAGCACTGTTGCTGTACCTCTATATTCCAAAATGCTTACAGGATAGTATATAAAATTGCATGGCAGTTTATTTCGGGATTACTCTGAAGTCCCTAATGAACTTAAATCAGTACAGAAGAAAAGCATCTGCAGATTATAAGATGCAACTGCAGCAGGATGGTTTATCTCAGGATGAATTGGCAAACCACCATGTCAATTGGCAAGGCTTGCCAATTCGTGAAAACCAAAATAGTATCCAGTTCCTCATAAAAATTATCAAGTATCTTGAAAGAGTTGCTCATTGTTTTCTAGAAATCAACTTATGCAAGAAGTTGATTTCACCATTTTTTTTCTTGAGATAAGCAAGTTAAGCCCTCCACATAAGGTGCAAAACTATAATGTATACGTCATAATGATATGTAACTACTAACAAAACAATTATAATAAGTGCACCAAACAAGATGTTTATAGAGATGTTGGATACTATCAAGATATCACTTCTTTTATACTCTCTTGCATCAAAAGAAAAAAAGACTAGTTCGTTCGAGGAAAAGAAAACAAGTTCCTCCAAAGAAAGAGAAAAATTACTACTTTCCAGTGGGGTGCTACCACGAATGCAGCTGATGGCGTGTGCAGCAGCTGCACTGAAGGCGTGAGTGAATGAATGCTACCTGTCTATGGATGAAAGCTGCCCCATTCAAAAGGAAAGCTGGTGGCTGGTGCTGGTTTTTGCTGAGAGAAAAACACTGCTGGCTAGTTGGTGGCTGGTGGTTGGTGCTGGTTTCTGCTGATAGAAAAACACTGCTGGGCTGGCTGGAAACCATCTAGCCGAACAGGGCGATTGAATGCTTACAGCGAAAAAGTTGATGCATCACCGGCCTCATCTCTGCCCATCCTTGCAAAGTTAGGGCATGATTGACTCTGGTCACGCGCATCAGCAACGACCACCTGTATTAATAAATAATAACTGGAAATAGCTAGAGAGGGAACGGGTTACAGATCCTCCATTCCTCCTCCCTCTCCCGTGTCAAAGAAGCAGCAGCAGCTGGGGCAGCATGCTGTGGCCATGAATGTCCACAAGGACAGGGATTAAAAGAAATTAGACAATCAAGGACAGGGACCAGCTAAGGTAGACTGTTCCAGAATGCTTTTGCTTCAAATGACAGGCCTAGATGATCTGATCTTAATTAGCAGTGTTGCTTAGTGTGCCCTGGTGGGTGGGTAGTACACATGATTAAATCTGAGCACATAAACATGAGCATTTATAGCTGACACTGCGGACACAAGAGGATCCCCTACCGCATCTGCAGTTTCAAAGGACAACAGGTGCTGGCCGGCTGCTAAAATAAATGCCATCTCTGTCGGTGACTAGAAGCATCCAGCGAGGGCAGGAGCTATGCAGATATTGTTGCTAGAGATGCCATTGGATTCTTGTTTTCAGTCACAGTTACATGAATGATGTCATGAAAATGCAGAAACGGACTAATCGGAGGTAAAGACTGGGATTAAAGTTAAACAAAACCGAATGTTCTGCAAAGTGCTGGTCTGGGGATAGGATAAAGCTAGACTAGAGAGGAAATGGGTGGCGGCGGAGTGGACTGAGGAGTGAGGACTCACAGAGGAAATCGATGGTGAGGCGGCCGTCGCAGAAGCGGCCGGTGGGGCGCGGGAAGAAGGCGCGGCCCTCCGGCCGCGTGAGGTGCCACCCGCGCGCCGCCGCCATGCCGCCCGTGTCCGAGTTGGAGTCGCCGAAGTTGAACACCACCGGCCGGGACCCCGGCCGGCACCTGAAGCCGCTAGACGCTGCTTCCGCCGCCGCCGGCACCGCGAGCGCCGACAGCTCCAGCGCCAGCAGCGCCGCGGCGGCCACCACTGGAAGAAGCACGGCGCCGCGCCGCCGCACGCCGCTCGCCGCAGCCGACATTGGTGACCGCGGCTGGCGTGGCTTGACCCCTGTCCGCGGCACGTGACGCGCTGCGGCCGCGGAAGAAGGTAGTGACGGTGTGGTCGCTGTCTGGTACCGGATTCTGTGTGCTTTTGGGGAAGGGATCGTGGGGGGTGGCCGTAAGTATATATGCGATCATGACGGTGTGGTGCGTATGCAGTGAGAGGGAGGGGACGGATGGTGCTGCCCGGCTGCCCCGTCTGGCCATTTACGACACGGCTGCGAGAGGGGAGTGACGCGCACTGCAATCATGGCGGCGTGAGTGCCGTTGTCGTTTGTGCTCTTTGCTTACTCCACGTTTAACTTACTACGAAGCGTAAATCCTTGTTGTTGGCAATCATCTAGAGCTCTTTGCTTTTCTTGGATCAGGAAATCTCGCGTGGAAATTGGTCGAACTGTTTCTTATGCGTGGACTGTGCAGTTTGTGATTGCGTTGAGAACGGTCACTGATTTCTGGATAGGCCCAAAGCGCCGAGATCGCCATGGGTCCATCTTTCCCTTTCTTTACATGACACCAACGTGACCAGCCCTGAATGCCTCGCCTCCCATGGTCACCCGCCAACCAACTCCAACGACCGCGATCGAAGCCGCCCATGGTCACGAACTCGGTTTCATGAAGAAACAGTTCCGGAGGGAGACACTGATTATGATTCTCCTGAGAAACAAATTTATGTGCTTCCCTCCAAATCAGTTTCATCGGGTAGGGTAGGGATCCTTTGATTTGCAAGTTAAATCCCTACAAGCTGGTCCTCAGCTTAGCTAGCCACCACACTACCATGCAGCAACCCCGCCACCTCGCCATCACAAAGGTAATCCATCTATGGTGTTGAGGCAAGCCACAATAGTAAATCCAAACTCTTGTATTGTTTATTTTCTCGGAATTGGGATGTACTGTAGTTAACCTTCGGGAGGCGAGCAGATCAGATTCACCCACCAAGCGAGCAAACATCTCTGTCGGTGCGCACGGGAACAGTCCTAATATATTGCACGTGATCCCTTCTCCTGTGCGTCAGCGCGCGCCATGGATGATCGGACCTTTGTCGTATGCCTACACGTGAGCTGGTGTCGGTAGGATACGATGCACTGTCATGTTTCAGTTTTGGGTATAATATAATGCTAAGCATGGCATGGTACAGCATCTCGATCTGAGTGAATGAACGCGTGATGCTGCCATCAGCGATCGGGACAAGGTCGAGTTTGTTCTGGCAAGGGCGGCACTGCGGCAGAAGAACCATGGCCGTAGTTATACCGACAACTTCCCATCTCACTCCTTAGTGTAAAAGCTTCCCCAAAGACTGGACTGATATATAACTTATATTTGCCGTCAGCGACTGGGGACAAGATCGAGTTTCTTTTCTCTGTTTAATTTCTCGATCTGAACTTTTAATTTGAGTGCTTAAATGCTCAATGTTGAACCTTAGCAGCCACAAACATGGAACGTACGGGGCTTCGTCCCGGGAACGTGCAGTATTGTTTCTGAGGTCGACCGCATCACACGGTCGGTTGGAGAGCAGAGGAGAGGAGAGGAGAGGAGAAAGAAGGGAATAGAAGAGAGAAGAGAGAGAAGCAAGAGTTAGGGTTTCGGGGTTGGGTTGCCGGGTTAGGGGAGAAGGACCTGAACTCTATAGAGAGGCCGGGGGTGGTGGCTAGCCCTGCGGTAGTTGCGGGCGGCGGAAGACAGCAGGGAAGGCCGGTAGTAGAGGCAACGGCCGGCCGGAGAGGTTCGGCAAGGCGGGGTCATTGGCAGCGGGCGGGAGGAAGGTGTCCAGCACGGCGGCGATGTCGCCGACGGCCGTGGGGCGGTGCAGGAGGTGGCAGGGGAGGAGGAGACTGGACACGGCGGCCGGCCGAAGAGGTTCGGAAGGGCGAGGCGGCAGGCGGTGGGCAGGAGGTGGGCGGACGGCCGGAAACGGTCGCCGCGGGCCGCGGGCGGCGGTGGGAGGTAGGCGGCAACCATAAGTTTTCAAACTTGTGGTCGCCCGCAAACAAAACCCACCCTCGGAACATCATCCTGGTTTCTGGTCTTCAGAACAATTATGCTCCGTAGTATAAAAACCTTCCAAACAATATCATACCATGTTCCTCGTTTCACGTTCCCAATTATGTCGTTTTAGAGAAATGGCCGCTAAGTGCTGGACTAATTAAAGATTCTAGAAAAAAAAATATAAATTGTAAAATTTACATTTGAATCTACGGAGATGATTAAGTTGGCATATAAGTATGTCAAACTATATAAATACCTTAAAATTCATAAGTTATTAGTATCATGTTTCCTGCTAGTATCTTTAGAGGCATGTCATTATAACCAGGAAAACAAATTATTAAAAGAAGACGCCTCCCAGAAGTATGTTTTGAATTTTGCCACTAAAGAAGCGAAGTGGCTTGACAACCCTGGAGGAAAAGTCAGGACGTCATAGACAATTACTTATCCAATTTTCCTTCCAATCAAAGAGGACTAACGTATTTAGTTTTGTGTGTCCATATTCTAAACATTTGTTTTTCTATACATTAAGATTTAAAATTTAAAATCACATGAGTAAATTTACATAAAATAGTTTTATAAACATAATGTTTTTGTTGTTTAGTTGGTTTATTGTATTTTTAGAACTAAAAAAAGTCTGTTTAATTTACTACCATGAATAAAAGTATCAACATGATTTAATTACAAACTACTCAAATTGGTTCAATATATCCTATATCGAAATATGTCTTCTTTTCTGCTCATATGAAGTGTGTTTTGGGTTCAAATATTGTGAGATGGCATCCCACATCATTGCATATGTTAGAAAAATAGTTTGATAACTTTACAAGATTATTTTGCTTGAACCTAACTTTAGGTTTAAACTCATATCAAATGCTTCAAACAAATGAAAATCAGTAAGAAAATTATTGTGCTAAAAAAACAAGTTTTTTTTGTGAGAAATGATACAAGTATTGCTATCCATCCAGTCTCTTCTGTCAAAATATCAGAAAAATAGGAAAAAGGAAAGAATTGTGGATCTTGCACAAACACGCATGACACATGTATACTAACATGTTTGATGATTGTATATAAAGCCTCAAATTAAAGTCATCCTTGAGCTAGATAACCTCACCCTCTCCAAGATGCTCCAGTCCAATGAAGTTGAAAGAAGCAGTGTTGCCTTTGGCAAGAAATCCGAGAGCTTGGCAGGAGTTTTAGTGGGTTTGAAATTTCATTTGTACAGCGTGAAGGTAACGAGGCGGCTCATATATGTGCTAGTTTGATACCTAAGTCGTATTCGGTGGTGTCTTGGGTTGCTGATTCCCCGGATCGGCTACTCCGTGCATCCAAATCAGATTGTAATCCTGCTAGAATTTGATTATAG
Organism: Echinochloa crus-galli; assembly: GCA_900205405.1. Lineage (NCBI taxonomy): Eukaryota > Viridiplantae > Streptophyta > Magnoliopsida > Poales > Poaceae > Echinochloa > Echinochloa crus-galli. The sequence goes on along the minus strand of OAMR01000077.1, from coordinate 1,452,654 downwards.
CTCTTGTGATTTTTTTTTTTGAGAAATGGTACAAGTATTGGTATCCATCCAGTCTCTTCTGTCAAATATCAGAAAATTAGGAAAAAGAAAAGAATTGTGGATCTTACACAAACACGCATGACACATGTAGTATGCTAACACGTTTGATGATTGTATATAAAGCCTCGATCAACTTAAAGGTCCATTCCCACAAAAACCATTAGGTTGGGTACAAGTGTATATTGCTATACATCCAGTCTCTTCTGTCAAATATCAGAAAATTAGGAAAAAGAAAAGAATTGTGGATCTTACACAAACTCGCATGACACATGTATGCTAACATGTTTGATGATTGTATATAAAGCTTCAAATTAAAGGTCCATTCCCACAAAAAAAACACTAGGTTGGGTTGGGTCGTCACCCTTTTCTTTTTCTGCTATCTAGTCAATAATCAATGGTGTCACAGATCGAGCTGCTCGCTCCTTCGAGCTGCGAACGAGCTATCCATCGTTGTTGGGCAGCAGCGTGTTGTTGACGAGGCTGGCGATGGTGACCCTTGGCGTGGAGTATTGCCCGCAGGCCGCCGCGAGCTGCGCGTTGAAGCGCCGGGCGGCGGCGTTGTAGGTCTCGAGGCAGCCGTGGGCGTCGAGGCCGGCGGCGGCGTCGCCGCCGTCGCGCGGGATCGCGAGCTTCTGCGGCAGGCAGCCCAGCGCGCCCGTGCCGTGGATCCAGAACTTGCGGGCGCCGTATGAGTACAGGGTCTGTGTGATCAGATCAGGCAGCAATTAAGGTGTGTCAGCAGGTGTGAATCGTGTGATCAGATCATCAATTTTCTTTGACAGATCGAGACAAATTACCTCGATGGTGTACTTGATCTGGGCAACTATAGAGGGGATCTTAGCGACCACTTGATCGAAGGGCAGGTTCATGTAAGCTGAGAGATCGTTTTGCCCGATGTCGATGGTGTAGATGGCCCTTCTGAATCCGTCGCGGTCGATCGGTGGCCTCTGGCCTGCATCACACACACACACACACATCTCGCACCAAATTAACAAAGCTAGTTTACTTGCCAGACAGAGATTTACCACTATTACCAAATAATGATCTTTTGGGTGCTGAACTTACAATCTTTTCCATTACGAAAAGAAACTACAATAGTTTTGTGGTTAACTGCATGTACTTGTCACTGCCATTATACTGTACTGATGATGAAACTGTATTGTTGACAGACCTAGGTTGATCATTTCCACGGATCTGGTCCTGAAGTAGAGCCACTGGTGGAGCTGCACGTCCAGCGAGAATGGCGACCCGCCGGGCGTCGCCGTGGAGCCGCCGATGGCGAAGTTGACGCCGTTCCTAAAGTCGGCGCCCAGGGACTTGAGGTAGGGGCTCAGGTACGGCGTGTGCAGGCTCTCGCCTGCAAAATCATGCATGCCAAACCCCAAACAAACATCAACTCTGAATCCTTCCAGAAATAACATGGTAAAATTGTACTTAACTGAATGGAAAGAGGCAAAGAGCGAGCAACACTAGAAGTCACCACCAACAACAACAGCAACGCATCACCGACGCGCATGTCTTGTAGTATAATTTGGACATAAAACTTTTGCAATGGATTATCGCTTGGCCTGAGGCGGATCGATCGCTGAAATTATTTGCAGTGGATTATTTTTGCCCCCACAGTTGTGCTGCTTGGGGCGGTTCCTTCGTGTTGTGCTGCAGATCGAGATGTACATGCTACATGCTTGTACCTTTGGGCCGACATAAATCTCCTTTAGTGATCCCATTATGACGATGCCTGACACGTCAATATCCTCACCACCTTTTTCCACCATTTCCATCCCAAATGCAATCTTTTTTTTTTCTTTTCCTTTTCTATCTGGTGATTGCAATTCACTTTTTCGTGTGCAGGTGTATGGACTAACTAGCAGCATCCTAGCACCCTGTTATATAAAGTTCTAAGATTGTCTGTGGCTTCTGGGAGTTAATTTACGGTGAAGGATTTTGACATTACAGGGATGAAAAGTGATTAATTTGGCTGCATGTGTTGCTTATATAAAAGTTTTAATTCGAAGCGGCGTGGCGGGAAAGAAGTAAAGCACGGAGCAAGCTAGGATCTCACAGATGAAGTCGATGACGAGGCGGCCGTCGGAGAGCCTGCCGGTAGGCCGCCGGAAGAAGGTGCGGCCCTCGGGCAGGTTGATGTTCATCCGCCGCGGCGGCGGGCGGCGCGTAGCGGAGGCAGGCGAGCAGGACCGCGGCCGCCACCCCGGCCATGACGAGGTAGTGCTGCAGCCTCAGCGGCGCGACGGCGGCCTTGGCCCCTCCGCCGCCGGCGCCGGGCGCGGCGCCTGATCCCGTCATCGCGCCGGCACCACCGTACCACTGGTCGTCCTCTACTGCAGGCCCGATCGAGCTCGCTCGTCCTCCCTAGGACACGACCCTATCTAGCTCCCTCGATCGGCTCCACCTTGGTGTTCCCGAATCCTGGCGCCCGGCTGGCCGGACCAAGTATATAAACCCAACACCACCAGTACGTGCAATCGTGTCAGTGTGTGGGGTGTGTACCTGACCTGCAGCCTGCTGCGTAGAGTACTCACTCTATATGAAGAGGAAGGCTGGGGCAGTTGCGCTGGCCCTCGTCAGCCTTAGGTAACCGACAGTAGCTTGTCCCCGACTCCCCGGCCTTGTAGCGTCTCCTCCTCCTTGCTGGGAGATGACGAGATGGCACAATGGGATGCATGGAGCACCTGTCAATCTGTCACCAGTCTCATCACGACGAGGCAGGCAGGTCACAAACAAAAAAAAAGGCAAAGCAAAAGGCGATTGGCGCATTAACACAGACGCGCGTGTTATCATGAGTGCGCCCGGCCGGACGGGAGCGGCGCGCGCGGCGTCGTCCATCGATCGTCATCCCTCACGGCCTGTGCGCGCGCGCGGAGTCAAGAGGGGTTTGGTGAGCGGGGGCACATAATTAAGGTGCGAGCTCAACGGCGACGCCGCATCGGTTTCGTTTCGTTCGTTCGGGGACCGACCGACGGGGGCGGGACGGCATCAGGTAGGTGCCGGGCCGTGGCCACGGGAGGACCCCCAATCCCCCAAAAAAGCCTGGGCGCAGCAGGACCGCGGATGTCGCCGATCGGTCGGTCCATCGTGTACGGCTCGGCAGGTCCGGCTCCGGTCCATGTATAGGTAAGCGTAGCCAGCCTCTGTAGCGGGAGCAGCAAGGAAACGCGACAGCGGCCGTTCCCGCGGCGGCACTCGGACTCGGAGTAGGTTCGTAAATTAAGTATCGGCCCACTTATCCACACAGAAGGTGGTGGTACCAGTGAGCAAGAGTTGCGTGACAGCGTTCCGATATCGAACCGACCCGCTCGTCGTCGTATTCCGTTCGCCGGACTCGCACGGGCGCGTCGCGCTCGAGAGCGACCATTTAAAGCAAGCAAATACTCATCGCAGCCAGCGCCGAGTACCGAGCACGCAATGCAAGATGACAGCAGGCCGGTTCGTCTCCATCTTTATGGCTGCAAACGCAGAGCCGTAAATAGTGAGTCACCACATGCCCGCACGCACGAGCGCGCGCGCAACTGTGAAATGTCAAGTACAAGTACAAGGGTGACTGCACAAAGAGCTAACAAGCGAGCGAGCGGTGGCCACAAGGTGACGGCCGTGACGAGCACTCAATCCCCGGCGGCAGGTGCGATGTCACCGGCAGGCACTCACCACACCCGGCCGCCCCGCCCCGCCGGGTGGGAAGATGGAAAGGGACGCGCCGACGATCCACACAGGCTGGGGCTGGGATTTCAACCGCCTTGGCCCCCAACCGCAGCGCCAAGATGCGTCCACATCGCGTGCGGTGAGACGCGCCAAGCAGCCAACAGCACGAGGGCATGTGCTGTGAGCGCCGCGAGGGCGACGACCGCTACAGTGCCCCCCTCCTTTGGACGTGTCCAAAATCTGGAAAGATCATCGTCATCCTTCACTGCCCAAGCCCATCATCACAACCACTTTCCTCAACTCCACCAATCAAATCCGCGCTCAGTCTAATCTAACCCGGGAGTGTTTCCAAGTCGCATCAGGTTTCAGTTTTGCAAAGAAAAACAAATGCCCAGCTCATACATGGTCTGAATGTACAAGGCATCAGCAAACAAGCTACAGTAGCTAGACGATATGCTTCCTGGGCAACGCCCCGGGAACATACACGTTCAACATCGATCCATCACAACTAAACAAGAAACAATGCGATCTCAACACTGTCCGCAACGCCCGATTTTTTCTCCTTTTCTTTTAATGTCATGATAAGACCACATCTTATAGTCTCTTCTTTCTTTTCCAAAAAGAAACCCTTCAGCATAATGCTGCAAAACTATTTTCTCCACCAGAGGCAACTAGAACCTAACTATTCCTCTCTTGTTTTTTTTTTTTGGATGCCATATCAAAGCTGGGAAACCACCAACCAAGACATTTTACCAAATGAAAATTAATAACTAGGACCCAAAGTAAACCCTGACAGAGAAATTGTGAAACCAAAAGAAAAGCTTCCACTAGCCACTAGACCACAGAACTATCAACCCGGACTGGCATCGAGCCAATCGTGACCACACCAAATGTGCGGCTCTTTTGGTCAGCCTCCTCTGTCTTGGAAGTGATCTTGAGCGAACCAAGTTTAGCAGTGATCTTTTGCTCTTGGCTGCTCTCCAATACTGCGCCTGCAGAGGTACGGACTCCATTAAGACGCTTTTCAGGTGGCTTTGATGAGCCTTGGGCGGCGGTGCTATCTGTGTTCGGGCGTGGGTTCTCCACCTTCTTCCAGTATTGCTGCTTCCCATCAGCACCTGCCCTCAAGCTTGAAGTTGGTGGTTGGTTAACTGCAGTTTTTGCCGCATCCTCCTGCCTCTGATTGCCACTGCAATGGTTTTCTTGTTCTCCATTCTCTTTCCCAGCCTCAGTCACCTGTTTTTCACAGAGCTCTACACATGGCTCCTGAGGTTTGATTGCCATAGGATCATGTGGCTTCTCTGACACATTTTGTATCTCTGATGTTCTGTCAATCAGTACGCTGCTGGATTTTGTCTGCTGAGTGTCAGGCACATTCTTTGTACGCTGTGAGACAGGTACAAAATCTGGGGCATTATAGCTTAGCTTGCACCTTCTGTGTGGTTTATACTGGCCCTCTTCCACCTCATACTTCATAAAGTCATCAAACAGGCACTCTGTTACTTTGATGTTCTTGAAGACCTTGAGCACAGACATACCAGGGACGTATGGTATCTGCAAATGAGACATTGCAATAGATCATGAGAAGAGACATAGATGCTCATGAAATAGCAGAGCCATTACGGCATGTGGCCAGGAAAATGCTCAGGAAAGTTAAAGATTCTTTTACAGAACAAAGGAAAATTGAACTTCCAAAAATCAAACAATTAATAACAGTACTAAACAATTTTCAATGCAACAAATGACAATGGCACACTTACTTCTTGTGTATCTCGGCTGTGTGTGACAGGCTTATTTTCATTGTTCTGCAGTGTGATATGCTGCAAAGAATAATTTGGTATATCCTTAACAATGTGCCATCTCACAGGAAAGCATCCAGTCCATTTATCCTGACACCAGAAGTCCATGTCCTTATGAAAATCGACGGGGCCAACCATCTCAGCCATGCCACAGAAGTGCCCACTACCATTCACCTGGTAAACATAATTAAAAATTCAATAGATGAACTTTGAGCATAAATAACTGTATGGATGTTCAGTAGATAAACACTTACAGAGAAGAACAAGAAAACTGGACACTTGGTAGAATTCCTCCTTGATATCCTGTCGGCATCCCTGAACGCGCTATCCAGCTTGCTATTTCCATTGGAGGAACTTGACCATACACCATACTTGACTGATTTGTGGACATCTGCCTCACCAATTGACTTGATAACAAAGAACTTTGCATAAGTATAATCCACCGGAAGATCATCTCTGTTGTATTGGTCCGTTCTTATAACAATTGTCCCCTCGGGAGCACCGATAGGTAGCCTTGATGTATAAGATTTCACAACTATGGCAGGGTTCCTCTGATTGCTTGGTTTTCCGGAATCACCTGGGCTAAGTTCATTTGACAAATGAACCTTTTGGCCAGGACCATTCAAATGGGCACTTGACTTTGAAGAGGGCTGAAATTTCTCGGCAGCAGCCCACTTCTTAAGATCAGGTGCAGCATAGCCAAAGCAATTGTTTCCAGGCACTTTTGCCTTTGGTGAATGCTTGGCAGCAGATATTGGCCTTTCAAGCAAATGTGCTGGTGCCTGTCATAAACAAAAGATAAACCAGTTTGAGATGAGGCATGTACACAGCAGAGAAAGGAAAACTACTCACAAGGCCAACTTAACTCCATATACAGTTTCAGTTACATTAAGCTCCAAACAAAATAATGTAGAAAACACTATCCAAGATATGCTTGTAATTTCTGAAGTTCTTTAGCGACAAGTAGTCCCAAAAAGGAAAGAGTAATGACCCAATCTGAAAATCTAATTCTAAATTTCTCAAACTCTTGGACTTCTTTGCTAAAGATCAAACACCACGCGAAGCAATCCCAGAGAAAAATTCAATGTGACTTCATGCATTGAGTGATACTACCTAATACGCATTCAATTCAAATATGTCCTTTGATTACAATGGTGTGAACATGCCCATGAGGGGCAATGACGTGCATGAGGCTCAATAGAGGCACTATCTGATAAGGCTAATCTACAGGTTGTGCAGAAAAAATAAGAGTTCCTGACAAAAGAAGCCCAATAATGAATTTGCCTACCTGTGAAGCATGGGGGAGTTTAATAGGCACCATGGATCTATCTGGCAATTCTTGCTTCTGTGGAACTGAATTATGCAGTTGAACCTTTGGCGGTTTTGCAAGGCCCTGAAACTGCTTTGAAGAGACAATAGTAGAATGTACAGGTGGATTCACAGCAATGTCGCTTTTGGTGGTAAAAGGAGCAACTAAAGGAAATGCTGCATTTGCAGATGTTGCAGCATAACCTGGCATGCCAGGAAGAAATGCAACATTGGAGTGAAGAGGTGATGTTGCACTTCCTGGGACACTATCCTGTGCATAAGGAAGAACATAATAGGGTGTGGGGGCTATTTGGCATGTGGAGTTAGCAGGGTCAGCAACATATTCCTGAGGCACAAATGAGCCATCTGGTATGAAAGAAGGATCAACAGGGTAAGGACCGTAGGAAGAATGCATTGAACCATTGTCCGGGGCAGCATAGTATAAGCATGGCATGCCTTCGGTCTGCAAACAACATGAAAGGAAAACATTGTAAAACACAAACTCGAGAAAAGGAAGATTTTAAAACATGACTGTTTAATAAAGGCAGTAGTAAGTCAGACTTTTATATTGTACTCACCGGGTAAAAAATATCCTGACCATATCCTAAAGAGTTCAGGTGGTTATACCATTCCATAGGTGATCCAACTTCTGCATTTCACAAATTGGTTACAACCAATGCAAAAGAGGCAACCACTAAACAGACACAACACCAAGATAGGAGATCTCATTACCTGAGTAACCATATTGGTAGGGATTTGCAGTAGCAGGAACAAAAACATTCTGTCCATACATTAGCTCAGGGCTCATTCCCATCTCCATGTGTGACTCACTTTGGAGCAGATGCCTTGTTCAACTCCAATGTTCACAATCAGCTGGAATTGATAGTGTAAGTGTTATCACAATGTAACAATGTAATCCATGCAATCAATATAAAAACAAAGGTCGTGACATCTTGAAAAGAAAGGTGCGCCACTTATAATGCGACACATAATTGTTCATGATCATTCTTTGCCATTGCTTAATTGAAGGAAAGTGGCTGGTGAGTCTAATAGTCACAAAGAACAGGGGAACTGTATAACAATATGCAACCCAAAACAAGTAAAATAACATGTAGTGAGTTATGGAAAACAAATGCCTCACATCATTAGAGGTCTGATGTTGACTTCAAAGTATACTACAACAAGCAGCTAAAATCAGTACTCTATATGGAAAGTTAATGCTCATACTGTACTTTCAAACTTACATAAGAATAATGTTCACACGTCACCAACACGTGTTAAAATTAGGAGTTCGGATAATGGTTCATATTGCTAGATTAAAAACGCGTGGGTGCGCAAACAAATAGCTTAAAACTTCTCTAGCGCAAGCAAGGGCAGGAAACTCTTAATCTTAAAAGATGACAAAACCAACAACACTATGTTAACAGAGTAACAGCTCAGGTTAACAGTATATGATGGTTCCCAGATAAATTATAAATCGTATTGGAGTGTCTTACAGGATTGTGAAGTTGTTCATTCTTCATGGCTTCACTTAAAGAAATAATGATGGAACAATGATATGTCAATATTAGTCATTTCTTAATAGCAGCATGAATTAAGCATAAGACACCAGTATTTAATAATGTTCGATATCCATAGTTCGCAAACATTAGCGAATTTATGTGAATACCACGCATCATCAATAAAGCAATGAAAATGCTGATGGAAACTCTTACGAGGATCTGTCCGTGAAGCAAAATCAATTTGCCAGCGCAACCATGATGATCTTGAACGAACAGTAACCCAAAATCATGAAAAAAAAACTGGAACCTCATGCCAAATCGTCCACAGCAAAGCCTAAAGCAGACACCAAATTCAACAGCAGACCTCCAAATCACACGCCAAGACCGCGTCGAAACCCTAGATCCGAAAACCGACGGAGACGGCACCGCCGGGGATCCCGCATCACGTACATCGAGACGCCGCGCCCTGCCCCAAACCATGAGATCCCCTTCTCAGGTCTCAACCATGAAACACGGCCAGCAAACGACATCTCGAGGGCAACGACCAGGAACAGATCACAGGGGCAGAGAACGGAGGGAGGGACAGGTACTCACCGATCAGGACGCGATCCCGGTCGCCGGCGGCGGAAACCCTAACCCTAGGAGAGAGAGAGAGCGCGCAGGCCGAGCGCGAGGCGGCGGCGAGGTCGGGGTGGGGGAGCGAGGAGGCGGAAACAAAGCGGGAAATGCGAGCGGAGTCGGGGACGGGGAGGCCAAAAAAAAACAAACTCTTTTCTCTCGGCCGCGCCCCCTCTCGCTTGTTTTGCTTTTATTTTGGGATCTCTTCTGCGGTTGGACGGTTCTGCCCTCGGCTATAAGGCGGTTCGAGAACGGCCTGGGACCCGCCGCCGGATCAGGCCAGAACTCCGTTGGAGGTTCCTTTCCCTGGTGGGAATAGGCGGCCTGGAAGAAGGGAGATCGGCTCTTCAACATGACAGTGGGTCCAGTTTTAGGTTTTTTCAATAATGGATAATATATTACCCGGCCTTGACCAGAACGGCTACGGTCAAACAAAAAAGGCTCTAGTAGTCCTACGCGACCACCAAGATCGCTATAACAAGTTTACAGACCTTACAAAGAACTGAAAACGCTGGACACCAACCACCATTGATGCTTCTTCGAAGGCAACAGCACGAAGACTTGGCGCAGATACTGCTAACCACCATCCGAACTGTTACGCCATCCAATGCCTCCTCTGCCCTGCGCTGAATACCGAACATAGTGTCCACACGGGAGAACTGCCCAGCCTTGGCGACCAAAAGCTTCGACGACGCGCCTGCACTACCGCCGCCGGCCTGGAGAAACCAGGCTAGGTTTTCACCCAGTTATTGATCAACCACGGGCGCAACAGGAGACGGTCTTACCAACAACTTCAGTAGCGCCTTCAACAAGGTGTGTGTCACACACTTCACCGCCACCGGTCCGGCGTACAACATGCCGGACAAGGATTTCTCCTAAATTGCCGCCACCACCATCACCACGGTCGCCCTCACCAGAAGGACACCAGCATCTTCGCACAGCCACAGGACGCCGCCACCGCAAGAAAAGGCGCACTCCGACCGCCGTCGACGAACGCCGCCACCCGGAGCAAGGTTCCGCCGGCAAAGGAACGGCACCAACCCGTGGGGAAGACGGTTGCACGACAGCTAGCGAAATCCGCCCAGATTGCCCCCGTGAGGGCGAGCGGAGCAATTAAGGCGTTGGATCTATCTCTTCGTAACCTCCGTGGAACGCGCCGGATCTGGCACGAGGCTGCCGCCAGATCCACCGCCGACGCCATGGCGCCATTGCCGGTCGGGCCCGCCTCGCCTGCGCGAGAGCGCAGCCAGACGCGCGCCATGGCCGCCACCCAGATCTCCCCGGACTGCCGCCGCCACGACCGGATCCGGCTACGGGAACCACATCCGGCGGCATCCGAAGGCTCACGAGCCCGGCAGGTCGCAGCTCCAACCAAATCCCTGCTGGAGGAGATGGATCAGGACGAGGGGACGCGCGGAGTAGCCGGGATTCAGCCTCCGGCCGCCGGGAACCGACCGCCGTGCGCCGAGCCCCCGTCGGTGTGAGGGAAGAGCGGAAGATGGCCTCGCCGCCGCCTTCCTTGCAGACGGGTGGACTTCCGTCGGCCTACTCAGGCAGCGGCAGGTGCGGATCGAGGGGTGACGGCGCTGCGCGGTGCGTCCGCCGAGTCGCCCCGAGGGGAGCGACGCGGACGGGAAAGTCGCAAGGTCCAGTTTTAGGTTGGGCCCACGTGACAGTTAGCGCAGTTTTTGTTGGGAAAGGACCTGCTTTGCTACGGAAAAGTCACTTTACTTAGGCAAAAAAAAATTAATCTTTATTTTCTCTCTTTCTTGTCTTGAAAGGTCCCTTCCCTGTGGTGGGGCCGGCTGCGGAGTGTGAGCAGTGGATTCCGGATACAGCCAGTGACATGTGGGCCTCGACCAAGGCTGGACCCAGCTACCAGTGGCGAACTGGTTTGCTTCTACGCGACGTTTAGGCGTACTGTAGCTTTTGAAAAATCAATATTCCCTTTTTTCCTGCCGGCTTCCGCGAAAAGGCCCCGAAATTTAGACGGACGTGGGAGGCGCTGACGTGTGGGGTACCCCGTAGGGCCCACGCCGTCGTTGGAGACCAGAAGGCGTCTGCTGGCGACGCGCCGGTCCTGCCGTGTTTAAAAAACGTCCCTTCTGGCTCGCGGCCGGACGATTATGCCCCTGGTGCGCTTTGAAATGTGGATGTGATCATGTGGCAGCTGTGGATAACGGAACGGCGCCAGCGGAACGTGCTGTGCTATTTTCTGACTGGCACGCGGGGCCGCTGGCAACCTGGCATGCGGGGTCTACATGGCAGTGTGGGATTTACATGTGAATGCAGGTGTTCACCGGTTTGAAATTTCGTTTTAAAAAAACCTCGGACCCGTGCGAATCGGGAGGCTTCCGGAACCCGCGAGCTATCGGCCGGCAGTGGTGGTACGGGAGTAGTTCAAAGAATTTGGAAACGGAAGTCAGAGCATACTGTACATTTAGGTTGTTATAAATCAAACCATCTTATGTTTGACTAGAAATTTTCTTTTTTTTTCTCCTTTTATTCTCTTGAGTACTTGAGTCATTTATTTTAGTCATCATTGACACCTCGTTGTCGAAGGAGATATTTTAGTCATCATTGACACCTCGTTATCGACGAGAACGCCGCTTAGCATCTCACTGGACCGTCTATCATTGAACTACAAGCCAATTCACGAGTGCTCGAGTATGTGACTAGTACTAGATGACGAAAGATCCACACGGGTTTCAAGCCTAGCCCAGAAAATATAATTGGGCCTAGTATGACCCGGTGAGCAAGGCAAAAAAAAAAAGAACAGAATGTGTGGCAATGGGGCGGTTTTTGTTCTGGCCGGGCTAGGCTCCTTGTCTGATTTTCTGTCTTTTGGTGAAAATCAAGTACTAGGATCTCCTGGGCCACTTTCACATTGTGGGCTTCGTTCTTTTATTGCATTGAGGTGTTTCAGAAAAGGCTTCCATGTTTTTCCTCAAAAAACAAAAAGAAAGGCTTCCATGTAGTTTGATTTAGTGTTTGTTTTTTTGGTGTTCTAAACTAACCATTTTAAGGAATCTAGAATCTTAGCTTTGTATTTGTTTTCAAGGTGTCTATGATTGCGCTCATGCACACCATTTCCAACCTTTTTTTATCGACACTAACAGAGTGATAAGGTAGATATTTATTATTGATGGAGTCACCGTAAGCATTTACATTAAACCTAAACAATGTTCAGTTCACTCTCATTGTGTATACTAAAATCTTGAGTATTTTTAATATGTTCATTTATTTGTTTATCTGTTGAACTATAACTAATTGGTTTTGGAATATTTCATACTCTAATGATGATTCCATAGTTACTAGTCTTGATAGCATAGGTATATCTCTGGGTGCTAATGATTCTAGTGCTAGGGCGTCAGTCAACATAATTAAATTGGTAGAGGGGAAGAGACCATCTGAGCAACCTGCGAGGCTGCGAGGGACAATTTGGTAGATATTTTTAATAGAGAAGGAAAATGTTTGGAGGAGAAACAAGAGATAGATAATTTTATTCTAAGTAACTTGTGTGGAGAAATTATGGCTGAGGTGATGGATTCCAGTGGTGATTGGTAATACCGCTAGGCTGTCAACACAAGAATCACCAGCATCTAAGCAAAATAAAAAGTTATCCACAGCAAGGAAAAAAAAACAAAAAGAAGTCTAAATGAAAGGGATTTTTTGGAATAGAAATGGGTTCAAGGACCCAAAGAAACATAGATTTTTATCTGAATTAACTAAGGAGCAGAACCTTAGTTTCATTGCCATATTAGAATCAGGGAGGAGGAATTTTTCTGATCCTTTCCTGAGAAATCTTTGTGGTGGAAAGAATTTTATTTGGCATTGCAAGGAACCAAAAGGGCGATCGGGTGGTATTTTACTTGGGATAGACTTAGACGTGCTCCATATTGGAGCAATAGATGAGGGGGAATTCTATGTTAAGTTTCACTTGTGTAACAAACATGATAACTTCAAGTGGGCTTTAATAGCAGTTTATGGCCCGACACAAGGGGATTTCAAGGAAAGTTTTTTATCTGAGTTAGCTTCTATGTGTAGTCATGAGTCCTTACCAGTTCTCGCGGGCGGTGATTTTAATATCTTACGTAGCCTGAATGAGAAAAACAATGACAACTGCGACCATCGTTGGTCTTTTTTATTTAATGCCGTAATTGATGGCCTTGATTTGAGAGAACTCCAGATGTCAGGTAGACAGTTCACACGGGCAAACTCACTCCAAATTCCAACATATGAAAAGCTTGATCGTGTTTTGATGTCAACAGAGTGGGAGCAAAAGTTTCCTCTATCCACTGTAGTAGCTCTTACCCGTGATGTTTCTGATCATACCCCGTTACTCTTAAATACCGGTGAATCAGGATCGGGCAATATTCAACCTTCATTTAAATTTGAATTGGGTTGGTTGCTCCGAGACGGGTTCGCGGATATGATAAGGGATATATGAATAAACAAAAACTCTGGTAACACACATATGGAACGTTGGCAGTCGAAAATCCGTAGGGTGCGCCAATATTTACGGGGTTGGGCGAAACACACAAGCGGCTCATACAAAAAAAAGAAGAAACAGTTGCTAGATAAATTGTCTGTTTTAGACAAGAAGGTAGAGCCTAGTCTCCTGTCGAGTCAGGAAATTGATTTCAAACATTGCCTTCATAATAGATTGGCGGAACTGCTGAGAGAAGAGGAGATTAAATGGTACCAAAGGGCCAAAGTGAAAGGTTACTAGAGGGTGATGCTAATACCTAATATTTTCAACTAATAGCAAATGGTAAGCACAGGAAATTAAGGATTTATCAGTTGCAGGGTGGGGATCAAACAATATGTGGTGATGACGAGCTGAAAAGCTATATCACTACGTACTATCAAGGTTTGTTTGGACCCCCTGAGGAGAACAATTTTCAGCTGGACGAAACTCAGACTGATGATATTCCTCAGGTTTCTGCAGTTGAGAATGAGATTTTGGTTTCCGGGTTTTCTGAACAAGAAGTAAAAGAGGCCATTTTTCAAATGGAACACAACAAAGCCCCAGAGCCTGATGGTTTCCCTATCGAATTCTATCAGGCCTTCTGGGATCTAATAAAAGGGGATCTGATGCTCTTATTTCAGGAGTTCCATGATGGAAACTTACCACTTTATAGTTTAAATTTTGGTACAATTATTTTACTACCAAAATGCCATGAAGCAGTCAAAATTCAACAATACAGGCCTATTTGTTTGCTTAATGTAAGTTTCAAGATTTTTATGAAGGAGGCAACAAATAGGATAACGCAAGTGGCTCAGAAGGTCATTAGCCCGACTCAGACAGCCTTCTTGCCAGGTAGAAATATTATGGAAGGAGTGCTAGTGCTCCATGAAACAATTCATGAACTTCATAGGAAAAATTTGGATGGGGTTATTTTAAAGATCGATTTTGAGAAAGCTTATGATAAGGTGAGATGGCCATTTGTACAACAGATATTAAGAATGAAAGGTTTCTCGCAAAGATGACGACAGTGGACTGAGGCTTTTACTCAGCATGGTCATGTGGGTATAAAGATAAATGATCAGGTGGGCTAGAATTTCCAGACATGGAAAGGGCTTCGACAGGGCGATCCACTTTCCCCCATCCTTTTCAATATTGTTGTTGATATGCTAGCCATTATCATCAACAGAGCAAAGGAGGGAGGACAGATTTCAGGGGTTGTACCGCATCTTGTGGATGGAGGGTTATCTATCCTTTAGTATGCAGACGATACAATCCTGTTTATGGAACATGATTTGACAAAGGCTACAAACATGAAGCTCCTGCTATGTAGTCTCAAAAAAAAGAAGCTCCTGCTATGTGCTTTTGAGCAGTTATCTGGTCTTAAGATAAATTTTCACAAAAGTGAATTATTCTGTTTTGGACGGGCTAAAGACTGTGAACAACAATACGCCAATTTATTTGGATGTCGATCTGGGACTTACCCATTTAGGTATCTTGGTATTCTAATGCACTACATGAAGCTTGGTAATTCTGATTGGAGAGTTACTGAGGAAAAATTTGAGAGAAAACTTAGTAGTTGGAAAGGAAAGTATATGTCGGTAGGTGGAAGGTTAGTTTTAAATAACTCAGTCCTATCCAGCTTAGCGGTATTTATGCTGTCTTTTTTCGAGGTCCCAAGAGGGGTTCTGGAAAAATTGGACTATTATAGATCAAGATTTTTTGGCAAGCCGATGAACATAAAATGAAGTACAGACTAGCTAGATGGAATATTCTTTGTCAACCGAAAGAAACTGGAGGGCTCGGGATTAAAAATTTAGATTTACATAATCAATGTTTATTGAGCAAGTGGTTATTTAAGCTAATTAACGAGGATTGTATATGACAACAACTTTTAAGAAATAAATATTTGCGATCTCAAACCATTACTCAAATAGAGAAGAATTCAGGTGATTCTCACTTCTGGTCGGGGCTGATGAAGGTGAAACGGACCTTTACTAATTTTGGCACTTTCCAGCTGAATGATGGCAAACAAGTTAGGTTCTAGGAAGACAAATGGTTAGGGAATTTCACCTTGCAACAAGAATATCCATCCTTATATCAGATTGTTCGGAAAAAACATGACACTGTAGCTATGGTTTTCTCGAGAATCCCGCTTAATGTGTCTTTTAGAAGATCATTAGCAGGTCCAATTTTAAACTCATGGCATGATTTGGTGAGTCGTATTAGTCATATTCAGTTAAATAAAAGCAGTGATAAGTTCCGGTGGAATCTAACTCAATCCGGCTTGTTTTCTGTTAAGTCAATGTATATGGCTCTCATTAATAATGGCAATGTGCAAAGAAATACGACAATCTGGAAACTGAAACTCCCTCTAAAGATTAAGATCTTCCTATGGTACTTAAAAAAGAGTGATTTTGACAAAGAATAATTTAGCTAGGAGGAACTGGAGTGGTAGTAAACTTTGTGCTTTCTGTTCCAATGAAGAAACAATTCAGCATCTATTTTTTAACTGTCATATGGCTAAATTCCTATGGAGATCCGTTCAGTTTGCTTTTAACTTACAGACACCCTATAGCTTTAATCATTTATCTAATACTTGGATTGTAGGGATGGATAGGAAGTTAAAGAGTCAACTGTTGGTTGGGGCTTCCGCGCTTTGTTGGGCTATATGGCTCAGTAGGAATGATTTAGTCTTTGACAATGCTCCTATGAAAACTTATTTGCAGGTACTGTTCCGAGGGACATACCGGCTCCGGTTCTGGGCTCAGCTACAACGGCATGAGCAGGATAAACAAGCAATAAAGGAGGCGTGTCAATTGTTGGAGACTTTGGCGATGTGCTTTTTTGCTAGCCATGGATAGAGATTTAGCAATAGGATTGCAGGCTAATCTTTTCCAATCTTTATGGTGTGGTTTTTTTGATTTGTGAGTGAGCAGACGGAAGGGCTGCAAGTTTGTAAACCTTGGCCGTAGCCCCAGGGGGTCAAGGCTGGATTAATTTCCATTATCTAAAAAAAAGATGGAAAAGAGTAAATTGCACCCAGGCCACCATGCAATAACTTGTATGCTTGTATCATTTTGGTCCAACAAGTAGCTAGCAAGTTGTGTAAATGGATACATAAACTTGTTCGATATGTGTATATATATACAGTCACATGTACTCTATGTAGATGTCTTTTACTGTCATGGTTGGTGACATATATGGCTTTATACAGTAAATCCCTTCCAAACTGTTGATCGTCTGAAAATATTTTAATCTCCAGATGCTAAACAAATACTTTTACACTCGATCTGTTATCGCATACATATGCATGTCTCTTCTTTTCTTTAGTCCTACAAGCACAACTCATCCATACGCAGTATATAGTTAGCGCATGCAAAATTCTTGCTTGCTTTTCATTATCCTCAATGCAAGCAATCAATAGTTGTTGCATCTGGAGTCCAATCTAAGATAAATAGTTAATCCAACATATGAGTCTATCAAGTCAACTCCTGTGAATACTTCGAATCCCTTTCAACCAACAAACATTTTTCATTCATGTGTCAACTCCACGCAATCTGGAATTATAATGATATACTTCCGTGTCAATATTTACTGTTCGTTGAATAATTTGCTACTCCCCCATTTTAAAATGTAGGTCGTTTAACTTTTTTTACCAAGAGTTTGACCGCTCGTCTTATTTAAAAAATATAAAAACATAATCAAATTTAAGACATTTTTAAAGATTTTATATTAATAAAGCAAGCCACAACAAAAAATATGATAATTTGCACAAAATTTTAAATAAGATGAGTGGTCAAACTTGTGATGAAAAAAGTCAAACGACCTAAATTTTGGAACGGAAGGAATACCTTGTTTCCCTCGTTGCTAGGTTATTTTTTTATTTATAAAGACACTTTTTCGGACCATATTTTACTCTCAACGCATGGTTAAAATTTAGATGAGAAGCAAGGAGAGGAAAAAAATATGTGCTAATGTGCAGAGAGAACTGTCCACGTTATCTGTCAAACGGACAAAATACATCTACTTGGCATATATGTGACTATATATGCACATATTTGACAAAGTTTGTGCATCTACTTATGATTTGCTCATTGTTGAATCAAAGTGATACGCACAAGTTGTTGTACGGTGAAAGTAATTTGCTCAATAGAAAATTTAAACATGGACATATGAATTGAAAGTAGCCATACAATACAACTACGCAAGGTTTCCAGCTATCGACGGCATCCATTATACATGATTGAAGCCTGCTCTGATATACAAAACAAAGAAAGTAATTGATCTAACAGTTTTTATGTAAGAAGTGTTCATGCTAAGAGCCACCCTAAACCCTCCACGCGTGTTGGGGATGTGCCTTGGGCTGCTAGGGCCCAAGGCCCACTATTGTGTGCAAAAAGAGGCCCAATCTTGGGTCCAAGGACCTAATTGTAATATTTAAGGGTTCTCTTTGTAAACTTCAGGGATTTATTTGTAATATTCGGTCCCACCAATGGAATAAATGTAAACATCCATCTCCTCCACTATAAATAGAGCCCTAGGGCATGGGGGAGAGGACTCTTGGCCATTTGCTCATTTGATCTCTTGCTCATTCGGTTCTCTCTTGTTCCTCCTCTATATCTCTCTTGTCTGTTGGGATTTTGTACCCCAACAGTTGGCGCCCACCGCGTTCGGCACGCACTTTTCTTTTTCCTAGCTAGAGAGATATCGAGGGAAAGAAAACTAGAGAGAAAGTGCAAGGCAGAAAGCGCATCAGAGTTAATGGCACTTCTTTCGCGTCAATATCTCATCACCAGTACATGCAAGCCAACATCGAAGCACACACGAAGCTGCTGTATGTTGTCCAAGGTGGAATTCGAGGCAGATAAAAGAGACAAAGCTGTCTCACAATTCCAAGTTGCTCTTCTGGATAGCCAAGGAACTTAAAATTCTCATCGAAGTTATGGGTTACCCCTTCAGACAAATTGTGCTAATCCGGCCACCTTCGATTGCTTTTGCAAGAATACCATGCGAAGCTTTTCCAATAATCATTTTGTACCTTGGATGGATCGTTACCATGCGAAGCTGCCATGCGAGATGACAAGCAAAGCTATTACGCCTGTGTGGTCCAAGAAACAAAGCTAACAATCTATGGCATGAAGCTGTTACTCCAACACATAAGCTGTGGTTTGAGGCGAGAGCCGCGAGAAGCTGGCGGAACGCGACACAATCATGCAAAACCGCTCAAAGCCAACCAACAAAGCTGTGGCTCAAGGCTGCAATTCGAGATGACATAAGCAGTCGCCGCACAAGCTAACCCATCGGAACAAGTCATGGTTGCGAAGCAGCCACATCCATGTTGCCGACACTGAGCTCCTGGACCACCATTCAGAAAAGCGGCTAGGCCTGGCACCGCCGCTTGTCACCTGGCACTGAACTGCTCCGAAGCTCCTCATAAGACGTCATGCACCAAACGCTGCTGGGTCCGAAAACAAAGAACAAATCGAAGTTGGACCATATCCATTCATGTGATATCTGATCACCTTATCTTTCTTCACCGGCATGCTAGGAAAAGTTAACCGACAGGAAGTCATCAAGCAAGTGGATTTGTCAAAAAAAAAACTTTACTGCAACGACACCACTAAGCAACTCATTGACTCGCACGCAAGTTGCCAAACAAGACCAAGCAGGGAGCTCACACGCAAGTTTATGAGCAAGAAGCTACTAAGCACAAGAATAAGGATCTCACTTCAACAACGCTGCCGTCCACACGTAGACGCAAAGTTGTCGAACTCCACGATAGAAAAGCTGCTGAGAGGAGCTCTGAGACAATTTCTGTTCGTTTCACGCCAAAACTCCAAAAGGTTCATCAACGCAAGCGAAGCTGTTTGTTAGTCGTAAAGTTTGGCTGCGGCTCTCTAGGGAACCGTGAAGCTGGCGCTGACCTTCGGCACATGAGAATTCACGTGATCGAAGCTGACGTGCAAGCAACTGCAGGTTTCTACAGCGCTGCGCTAACCAGCAAACAGCAGCTCTGTTTTTGCTTCTATTGAATAGTAGTCTGCATAACTAGAGAAGCAGGGCACCAGGGGCTGCAGTAAATTCCATCTCACCGTGACCACTTTTTTCTACCAAAAAACACGATCGAAGCTGACGGGTGGCCAGTATACTCTCCCAAGCATCCATGTCACCTTCGACTATCATGAAAACAATTATTTTCTTCAGTTTTCCATTCCTGGCCAAAACACCAAGTAACATGCATGCTGCTGCCACCAGCGACGAGGTTCACCAGTTTCTATTTCACAGCCAACCTCTATAGGTATTCAGGTGACTGAACCGAGCGAAGGTTCCTAATCATATCGATGGTGCCTACAGGAACGAGCACACAAGAAATGAGCTCAAGCAAAGATCACAGTCCACGAGTTTCTCAGCATGCTAAGTTTCAGCAGCATGCTGCAACCCATCATTACCGCTGTCAGGAATTCATGCAATCCAATCATCTGTCAAGCCAATCGAAGCCACACAGGCACCTTGTGTAATGAAGCTGACAGGGCCTGAGACCGACCCTGGCATGGCACCAAAGCTGCTGAGCACCATCTTGTCGATGAATTAATCAGTCAAGCAGAATCGACGTCCATCATTCCTGTTCAGCCGAGTCACAAAACTTGGCTTCACCTTTGATCGAGCTTCCAAGTTCCAGAGACCAAACTGCCGCACGCAAAACGCGGAGCTGCTAGGCAATATAATAATTAAGCGGATCATGTACTCGTATGCAAGCTCCTCCGGGTATACAAGACCAAGCAAAGCTCATAGTACTGACCTCTGTGTGCACGAGCATTCATGCGAAACTGGCGACTCAGGCCAGACGTTCGAAGCTAGCAGGACAGATCAATATTTTTTCCTAGCATATCCAACACCTTCGATTTTCAAAGAAGGGGCTACTTTCTTTGATTCATCAGTGTTCTCAGCAATATTAAGTATATCACACAAGGTGCTATGGCATCCTCACCTCCATTTGTTTTACCTCCCATGCAAGCTCATTTACTCGCATGCCAGCTCGAGACATACAAGACCACGCAAGGAGCTCATGCAAGTTCATCCCTGTGTTCCAATCTCAAAAAGCCGAAGAAGCAATCTCCGCGGAGGTAGCAGATTCGGCACATGTCCGCAAGTCCAGACGGAGATTACAAGAGTAAAACCATCTGGACTTCTATTTGGCCGCAACAGCGTTTCACTCAGACGACTCGGCGTATTTCCAAAAATGAGTTCAAAGCTCAAACGAAGCTCACAAAAGAGAAAAGACCGGGAATGGCCAGATGCTAGCGCCATATTCGAAAGAAACACTCACGAAGCTAAAAATAAGTTCAAAACAGCTTGCGCGGAGATTCAAGTATTTCTCTTTGCCTCGCTGAAAAGGGGAGGTGACGCTTTCCAAGCTTAAGAACAAGCTCGTAGAAGAGAAACGCCCAGCGGAAAACCCATACTGGGGGTGATTTTCTTCAGACGATTTTCTTCTGGCAAGTGAAGCTAGCTACTCTTCATAATAAATCGATGCTGATAAGCAAACACACGGGCATCCCGGGCCTCTTGTATTCACCTTCGATTGTTTAATCATCGTTCCTTTGATGGCTTATGAATTGTTTTGGCAAAAAGCTCACTCGTCACCTTGAAGCCAAGAAGAAGCTAGCAGCTTCATTTTTCAAACGTGGACAGGCTCCAAGCTCCAATCCGATGCAGCAGCTGATGTCACCTGCTCATGCATGCTCTCATGCAAAGCTGCCAGAGATCAAGCTACTAGCCTAGTACTAATCTAAGAAGGAGCGCAGGATTCGCACAGTGCTTACAAGATCGAAGGTGGCAGTAGGCTTCCTCGGTATCGTCATCATAAAGGGCCACCTCCGACAGGCAAACTATCTCCCATCGCTTTATGTTGTAAGCAGGTCAAGATTGTCACTAGCAAACTCTGATAAGAGAAGCCCAGCTATGGTTCTTTCTCTCCGTCAAACTCGAACAAGCTGAGAAATCCAGAAATTAATGGTTTTTGGTGTGCATCACCTGTACCGCAGTGAAACAAGGTGAGGCCTGCAGTCAAAGTGTCAAACACACGTTCTAAGCTGGGAGGACTGGCCAATATATTTCTCGATCATCTACAACACCTTCGATTTTCAAAGAAGCCGTGATTTTCTTCAGTATTACCCTCTCAGCAATATTATGTATTGTGCAAGATGGGGCAGCAGGTTACTCATTTTTGTTTGATTTATTACTTAGAGTTCAGTAAGCTCTGACATAATTAAGTCGTAGTATGAAGTTTTTAGTAAGTTAAGGGTCTCTCTCTATATGTGTTTACAAGCCGTAAACCTACATAGCGGCTCCAGCACCAGATGGCTTAAACTCATTCTATTACCTTGTTATCAACGGAAAGTACTTTGGGCAAAAGACACTAACCTCTATGTTTGAAGGATGTATCATTTAAAGCACTTATTATTTGCCTATTGCCATGTTTTCAAATTACCTTTGTTTTCTTCCAATCATTTTACAACTATGCTAATCAAATATATTGAATTTGATTATACAACTAAGCTAAAAGGTCGAAAGCAACTGCGTGATAATGCAAGCTCTTGGGGGGTGCTTGTTACAAGGACTCGCCAGCTTATTGATCTTTAGAGAAGGTCAGGGTAGGTATATTTGGAAAAGGTCAGTGACGAAGGTCATGACCTTATCGGTTTCTTCTCTCTATAATGTCCTTCGAGAAGGTCAGGGTTTTCAAAGAAGGTCAATGACGAAGGTCATGATATCGTTGGTTTTTAGTCTAGCATATTGATCTCTGGAGAAGGTCAAGGTTGATATCTTTGGAAAAGGTCAGTGACAAAGGTCATGACCTCATCGGTTTCTTCTCTCTGTAATGACCGTCGAGAAGGTCAAGGTTGATATCTTTGGAAAAGGTCAGTGACAAAGGTCATGACCTTATCGGTTTCTTCTCTCTATAATGACCAAGAAGGTCAGCAATTTCAAAGAAGGTCAATTACGAAGGTCATGATCTCGTTGGTTTCTCGTCCGACATATTGATCTTTGGAGAAGGTCAGGAACGGCATTTTCAAAGAAGGTAAATGACAAAGGATTGGTAACCTCGTGATGTTCTTATGCAAATTTATCCATATCATCAAATGCATCATACATCAAAATATTTCATCCCATGAATGCATTACTTTCATGCATGAATAAACAAAGACCCACAAGATGGGCAAGAGGGTCATGACCTCTTCAAGAAAGAGACTTCGCCTTCTCAAAAGTAGAAGCGAAGGTTTGCAACCTCAAAAAAGAGGCAAAACAACTCTGAAAAAAAAGATATTTTCAAGAAAGACTTCGCCTTCTTAAAAGTAAAAAGAAGGTTGGCAACCTCAAGAAAGAGGTCATACAATTCTGAAGAAAAAGAAAGAGATCATGTCCTCTTCAAGAAAGAGACTTCGCTTTCTCAAAAGTAGGAGCGAAGGTTTGCGACCTCAAAAAAAAAAGGAAGAGACCAAACAATTGAGAAAAAAGAGAGAGAGAGTCATGACCTCTTCAAGAAAGATACTTCGCCTTCTCAAAAGTAGAAGCGAAGGTTTGCAACCTCAAAAAAGAGGCCAAACAACTCTGAAAAAAAGATATTTTCAAGAAAGACTTTGCCTTCTTAAAAGTAAAAAGAAGGTTGGCAACCTCAAGAAAGAGGTCATACAATTCTGAAGAAAAAGAAAGAGATCATGTCCTCTTCAAGAAAGAGACTTCGCTTTCTCAAAAGTAGGAGCGAAGGGTTTGCGACCTCAAAAAAAAAGAAAAAAGGAAGAGGCCAAACATTTGAAGAGAGAGAGAGAGAGAGAGAGAGAGTCACGACCTCTTTAAGAAAGAGACTTCACCCTTAAAATCTTGGGTGGCACATCTCAAACTAAGATGTATCACCTGTAGATTTATTATTTGAGGCCAACGGCCTCAATGATCATTTTCAGGATTTTAGGGGCTTGCCATCACCTTCTCCACCCTGGCAAACATTGCCTCCGCTACTACTTCGGCTTAAGGGGCTCGCCTTCATCTTCTCCATCCTGGCAAACATTGCCTCCGCTACTACTTCGGCTTAAGGGGCTCGCCTTCACCTTCTCCATCCTGGCAAACATTGCCTCCGCTACTACTTTGGCTTAAGGGGCTCGCCGTCACCTTCACCATCATGACTGACGTAGCCTCGGCCACTACGTCAGCATAAGGGGCTCGCCGCCACCTTCGGCATCACCATCAACTCCGCCTCCATCTCAACTTCAGCTTAGGAGGTGTGCTATCACCTTCAATGATGTCACCTCTTTGTGGCCCTAGGGGCTCCGTACCTGTATCATCTTCTGCCATGACTGTTTCATCCACTATGTGGTCTACTTCAACTACCCTCATCACACACAAAGCTTCAATCACCAACGCTGGCCAAGAGGGGTTAACGGTGTACTGGAGGACCAGTGCATCCCGGATTGTCCATCGTTCGTGAGTGAAGATTCGAAGATATTTCGAAGGTCACCACAAGCGAAGGTGGCAAGCCAAAGTCTAAAAGACACTTTGGCCAAAAGATCAACCTTGGATAACTCGTCATTCCAGAGAAGGTCATGAAGTGTCTGTCTTGATGCACTCGATCAAGGAGTTACCTTCGTCATCCAAAACGGAGAGCCGAAGCACATGTTCAAGCATTCTGGTTGAAGAGGAGTCAGGCAACCTCTGTATGAAGGTCACCACAAGCGAAGGTGGCAAGCCAAAGGCTAAAAGACACTTTGGCCAAAAGATCAACCTTGGATAACTCGTCATTCCAGAGAAGGTCATGAAGTGTTTGTCTTGACGCACTCGATCAAGGAGCTACCTTCGTCATCCAAAACGGAAAGCCGAAGCACATGTTCAAGCATTCTGGTTGAAGAGGAGTCAGGCAACCTCTGTACGAAAGTCACCACAAGCGAAGGTGGCAAGCCAAAGGCTAAAAGACACTTTGGCCAAAAGATCAACCTTGGATAACTCGTCATTCCAGAGAAGGTCATGAAGTGTTTGTCTTGACGCACTCGATCAAGGAGCTACCTTCGTCATCCAAAACAGAGAGCCGAAGCACATGTTCAAGCATTCTGGTTGAAGAGGAGTCAGGCAACCTCTGTACGAAGGTCACCACAAGCGAAGGTGGTAAGTCAAAGGCTAAAAGACAATTTGGCCAAAAGATCAACCTTGGATAACTCGTTTCCAGAGAAGGTCATGAAGTGTTCGTCTTGACATACTCGATCAAGGAGCTACCTTCGTCATCCAAAACGGAGAGCCGAAGCACACGTTCAAGCATTCTGGTTGAAGGAAGGCAAGATGACCTCCGGTCTAGCTAAGGTCTTAAGCCGAAGGCCAAAACACATTCTTTCACAGAAATCTGCCTTGGGGTGGCCCACTGTTCCAGAGAAGGTCACGTTGCGTATCCCTCAACGAGCCTGATTAATAAAGTACCTTCGTCGATCAAAACGCATGAGCAAAGCATAAGAACACGCATCCTGGTCAAAGAAAGGTGGTGTGACCTCCGGTCGAAGGTCCGGCGAAGCTAAGCAGTGTGCACCATGAAAAATGTTGTTTTTGGGCCTCTTTTTTATAAGTAGCTATTGGGCTTTATTGTATCCACTAAGTCCAAATAGCTAAGGGGCTACTGTTGGGGATTTGGGCTGCTAGGGCCCAAGGCCCACTATTGTGTGTAAAAAGAGGCCCAATTTTGGGTCCAAGGACCTAATTGTAATACTTAAGGGTTCTCTTTGTATACTTCAGAAATTTATTTGTAATATTCGGTCCCACCAATGGAATAAATGTAAACAGCCGTCTCCTCCCCTATAATATAAATAGAGCCCTAGGGCATAGGGAAGAGGACTCTTGGCCATTTGCTCATTTGGTCTCTTGCTCATTCGGTTCTCTCTTGTTCCTCCTTTATATCTCTCTTGTCTGTTGGGATTTTGTACCCCAACAACGCGTGCTGCCAGTACCGTATAGAAGTCGATCAGTGTTTCAAAGTAATGTGCTACCTATCGTATAGAAGTCGATCAGTGTTTCAAAGTAATGTTTTGAAAGTGACCGAGTAACCCAAAACTAAAAGGGCTTTTCCTTTCGAAAAGGACACCTAGCACCTAAAACGGTCGCCGATTTTCTTTGACAGGAATTTTAGAGGAACTGAGAAATCGAAATCGAGTCTAGAAGGTGACTGTTCATGCGGAGCACAGGCCATTCGATTCAGCGCGTCACGTGATCCGTGGTTGCGCGGCTCTCACACACAACAGAAAACAAAAGGGAGGTGCCCACCAACCCTGTTTGACCCACGCGGCGAGGCTGACAGCAAGGCTCAATCGACGCCGGACACGTGCCCCGGGCACGCCTCGCTGGCGCCTGGCGGAACCCCACCTCAGCACCACCGGGGCCTTCCCGGCCCACGCACGAGGCACGACTCCTCCTCCAGTCCTCCCTTGAAGCAGGAAAAGCGAGAAACACCCACCACACGGTCCACCCGGGGGCAGCGCGCTCCGCCGGGCGCCGACCCGACCGTGCTGGAAACTTCCGTCCAAACCCCTAAAAATGACCCGAGGTGGCGCACCCCAACAAACTTGGCTCGGTGGCTCCCTCCCCCCTTCCTCCGCCGCGGCCGGTGCCTTGCATTCTTTTCCCCGTGCGCATATTCGCTCGCGGCTCGCCCCGCCCGCCCGCCTCGCATCGGCGGCCGACACCACTCGCCGGAGACGCGCACGGGAGCACCCAACGCCCGCGGGCGCGTCGTCTCCTCTATTTATTCCTCCCGCGGAGCCCTCCTTCCTCGGCGGCTCGTCCGTGTGTAGGCGTAGGGCGAGCCCATGGCGGCGGCGGCGGCGGATACCTCGGAGGCGTCCGCGGCGGGGTTCGCGCTCGCGGAGGCCAACATCAACTGGGAGAGGTACGCGCCCCACGGCACCCTTCTTGTCCAGTGAGGAGGGTTACATGTCTCCGAGGAATCTTTTTCTTCGTGGCGTGCGGGGGTGGGTGTTCAGATGTTCTCACCTTCGAGTGCGCGGCGTGGGGGTAGGGTTGATCGAGGAATGGGGAACCGCTGGGGGTGCGGGTTGTTTCAAGGAACCTGATTCACGGGCGCATTGGATCTTTTTTCGCGTACGCTTTTGGTGTGTTTTTGGCTACTAGGGGCGTGCGGTAGAGGGGTCACGAGGTAACTGCGGTGGATTTGGACCGGGAACAAGCTTTGTTTAGATACACTTAATTAACAAGTAGAGCCAGATTTGTGGTCTGCTTCCCTTGCGCGTAACAGGCCAACGAAGGCTGCTAGTTCAGGAATCAGGATAGCGATTCTAGTTATCGGCGCGGAGCATTAGTGTGAACGACAATCTTGAAATGGCAGTTCGATTAGCTGGTGTAGAAGTTTTTCACTAGCAGAAGAAAACCAAATTCTTGGTTCGTTATATACACGAATTGTTAGGACCAACTATACTCGTGTCCTTAATTTTCAAACTTACAGGAATTTGTAGAGAGCTATGTTATGTCTGTTTTCACTGAGTCACTGCACAGTACTAAGCTTGGCACTTAGAAAAGTAAAATTCATTCATAAACCTTGGTTCATCTACACCCTCATTCCTAAAAAAATTGTATGCAAACTTGCAAAGTTCAAGTAAAAATACTTTCATTTGCCCATTGTGAAAGAAAGAGATGAGGCACAATTGAACAAAAGATAATCTGGATCACTTGTTTTGTGTATAGCATGCGATAAACATATTTTTTGCACAGATTTTGCATTTGTGAATGATGGTGATGCACATGTACGTATTTTTGTAGAAAATATTGTATGTAGAAGTTCATATACCCTAATGGCGGTGTATGGTTGTAGACATGTGTCATCAAATAGATCACAATTTAGCACTGTGACTGTTTCTTGCGTCTTCTTTTTCTTTCATCTGTGATGTAAGCATCAGTGATTTTATATATAAAAAAAAGGCCATGCCTTTCCTGTGCCAGTTTGTGTAAATTATACATGTCAAGATCTACAAAGAGACTAGTTCACATTCTCTTGGAACTCATATAGCCATCTTTTTGTATCACACCGAAGGTTGGACAAGACAAGGTTTCATGTGATTGGAGCAGTCCTGTTCACAGCCCAGCAAGGTGCTCTGCACCCAACAGCTGTTGTGAAGACTAGGATGCAGGTTGCTGAAGGAGGGCTTGCACACATGTCTGGATTTGCCATTTTTAGGAGGATACTGAGAAGTATCATGGTGTGGATTTGGAACAAAATTTTATGTGCACCATTGACACTCTCAGGTGGCGAAATTGAAGATGGCATCCCTGGTGCTTTCAGAGGCTTTGGCACCACTGCAGTTGGAGCTCTACCTGGGCGAGTACTAGCTCTAACATCACTCGAGATCTCCAAAGAAATGACATTTAAATACTCAGAGCGCTTTGATATGTCAGAGGCATCAAGAATTGCTTTAGCAAATGGCGTGGCAGGCCTGGTTTCAAGTATCTGTTCAAGCTCGTATTTTGTGCCTCTAGATGTGGTGAGCATTCTTTCTTACTAGCTCTATATGCTTAGTGCCTTTGAATCAAATAGCTAACATCACTGTTAACTTGTTCTTTGTATGCTAATATATTTTTATTCGAAAGGAGGAACCATAACAACATAAATATGATCAACAATGAAACTCAGGAGACTTTGCCTTTCAGCGTGTGATAACTTTCTAGTGAAGCCGCTCATGTGCAATTTCTTGAACCCCTATGAACGGTTAATATTTTCTCTTCAGATAGTTCTAATGTTTAAGAACCACAGAGTAGTTACATGCACATCATGACCATTATGCTGCATCATGGAGTTCCTAGATGCTATGTCTATTTTTCTGCACAGAGCAAGCGCTGACCACTTCGGGAAAGTTTCTCGAATTAGATCCATTCTATTCGACATTTCTCTCAAGAAATATACGCAACGACATTTTTCTGCATGGTATCCTTATTTTGCTATGTAGTTCACACAATGCTCTCTCATATATCTGAACTTACAGATTTGCCAAAGACTCATGGTTCAAGGATTGCCAGGGATGGCAACATATAGAGGCCCATTTGACGTGATAAATAAGGTTGTCAGAACAGAAGGGATCCGGGGGCTTTACCGGGGTTTTGGAATCACGATGTTGACTCAGTCGCCAGCTTCTGCCCTTTGGTGGAGTGCATATGGTGGTGCTCAACATGCTATCTGGAGGTGTGTTTGTTTATCTAACATTTATTTTTCCTGGTGTCCACAAATGTATTAGTGCCATGCTTGATTGATATTCTTGGAATCCTAAATAGGAGCTTGGGCTATGGAAATGACTCGCAAACAAAACCTTCTCAGTCGGAACTTGTTGCTGTCCAAGCAACAGCAGGAACAATTGCTGGTGCTTGCTCGTCAATTATCACCACGCCAATAGATACCATCAAGACAAGGCTTCAGGTAACTTTATTTGTTCTTCTGAACAAGTGGTTATGTATCTTTGCAGGCTGTACTTTTCTGTGGCATTTATCACATTTTCTTAGTGACAGTATGTTATTTTCTGATATTTCAAACCTAGCATCCCAACTGTTTGTAATCTTCTGTATTAGACAATATTTTTGGACTAGGAAGTTGATTCATTTTCTGAGTGCCAGAAGATCACAGTGTTTGCTAGCAGTGGTTCCTCCTGATAATTTCTCTGTTCACATATCACAAGATGTAGCAAAATTATGCTTGCAATCCCTTTTTAGTAGAGAGACATACCGCACAACAAAGGATAGACTTCATTCGAGGAAAAAAAAACAGAGGATAGACCGATAGACTTGTGGATTAGTGATGTGGATGCAAAGTGTTAGTAAGATACAGTGCTGTATTTCCTGCCCTGTGAAATATAGCTTTAATGTATGGTTTCACAACTACCTTTAATCTTAATTTTGGATGGAGAAGGAAAACATCTGTTATTCTAGGTAGCTTGCGAGATGGTGTATTTAGCTCTTGACTTGGGTGAATTTGATTGTGTTTTTAGCTTATTGTTCCTCTGTCCAGGCTGAGCCCGTAACACCAGGCCAGTGCCTCAGTTTTGCAACCACACTCCTATACATCAATATGACATTTCAAGTCTGGCACTGCAACATTTTAGTTGTTGTCTGTGCTAGCGGATGATGTCTACGGTACTGAGATGATCATATCATACCTTAGGTATGCAGATTGTCTTTGAGTTGGATTTTTGAAGTACCACCTTTGCTATGATAGGATATGTACCTGAAACTTAATGTTGTCACAGACTCGCAGCTAATTACTGCCTTAGAAGGATCTGTTATTATGCATTGCATCATCAGGTGTTAATACCTGCATGCATTTTCAGGTTATGGATAACTATGGTAGTGGTAGGCCATCTGTCATGAAAACTACCAGGCTGCTGCTAGATGAAGATGGCTGGAGGGGGTTTTATAGAGGTTTTGGACCAAGGTTTCTTAACATGTCTCTCTGGGGCACATCAATGATCGTGACATACGAGCTGATAAGTAAGCCATTGTTTTATGAT
This sequence comes from Echinochloa crus-galli, assembly GCA_900205405.1. Lineage (NCBI taxonomy): Eukaryota > Viridiplantae > Streptophyta > Magnoliopsida > Poales > Poaceae > Echinochloa > Echinochloa crus-galli. The sequence continues at coordinate 1,422,728 of OAMR01000077.1, read as the reverse complement.
TTTTTTAAGGAAAAATCATTAGCCACTGTTTTATGATTTTTTAAGGAAAAATCATTCTCTGATAGATATTGAGTTTTTAGGTATATTAACTGTTATTTCCTATTCCAAAACCTGCAGAGAGGCTCTCGGTAAAGTCCGAATGATACTCCTTTTTTGGGGCTTCTATCCCAGCTGAGGTGGTTTAAAGTTCAAGGCCGTCTTTATCTATACTAACAATCTAGTGAGTTTGCTGCACGAAAAGTATCGGCGGGTATTATGATCAAGTAGGATGCAGATTTACTGCTTAGATACATAACATGCATGCTTCTGTATGAGACACGTGATGTATATATCTATGCTAAAGGCTAAAGGCCCTCCTTTGAGTATGTTGTAGCCAGCCTCTTTATAGGATGTAATCAAACGCGGGCCCAGAGGTTTGTTCTGGCTGATGGGGCACCTTACAGCTGTACCTGTTCGTGGTTCAGCAAAATTTTGGCAACGAATTTAGCATGCTTGTTCAATTCCAGATTCTCCAGATAACTTTACATCGTCGCACAGATAACTGAATTCTTCAGTCGTCGTGTCGTCCTGCTTTTGCAATCTACCGAGATTGTTCGTTCTGATTCTTGTGTTTTTGTACTAGGATGACGCACAGTTTTTTTTTTTGAGCAATATGACGCACAGTTCAATTCAGCAGATTTCTTTATAGTTCAAAGTTTGAGGGTTTTGGGATTGTGGCTCGATTTTGTTTGTCACCATTCACCCATTGCAACTGAAATTTCACCTTTCAGATGTTCACGAGGCGTGAGAACCGCGAGAAGCGTTCTATCGGGGAAGAGGCATGGTCGCATGGACGTCCCATAGTTGCACGGTAGTTTCACAAATCTCACCCATTAAACCTGTCAAAATTTTTAGCTCTCATCCGCATCCATTTTGAGGATTCAAAGCATGTACAGTCGAGAAACTGTCGCGTTGTTTACGTATTTTGCAATTTAATATATGCAATACCATGAGAATTAGCATGTCCTATTGCAGAAAGGCATCACACAAGAGTGAGCCCCGACCCTTGAAACTTCTCCCTAAGAATCGCATCCAAACGCCCTCCCATCTCAGGTGTCATGTAGTCCTTGCAGTCCCCAACCACCCCTTTCCTGAAGCAGGAGTCATGCGAAAACTTCATCGACACGCCCTGAGACCCTTCCCTGTTCGCCTTCTGGCCCCTCAGGCTCTCAAGGCTGCACAGCTCGACGACGCCGGCTTCTTCCTCCGCGGCGGAGAATGGCTGCCCGACGAACCGTGCTAGCTGTTAGAAATTTAGGCAATTTTCGGTACATTTTAATTCTAGAAATTAACAATAAATTTATGACATATGTGAGTGATCCAGTGAGAGCAAAGCATGTGCTGGTGTTCAAGTTAAACCTCAAATAAAACAAGAACAACAGACATAACTAGAAAGAGTTTAGTGTGTACCCAGAGGCGGAACCGGAACCGGAGGCACCGAGATCGCCATTACCAGTCATTGTGACTAGCCTGTTTGAAGTAGTCGATCTGATTCGGTGCAGTGACGAGTTGCTGCAGTGGCGTCCCTCGAACGACCTTCTGGAAGTAGTCGTTCGGTCGAGGAAGAACAGGGACGTAGTCATACAGCTTGTGGTCGCCGGGTTGATGAAGATGGCAGCCGGGAAGTAGACGAAGTAGTCGTTCACGGCAACGAGCAGGCGCGTACGAGTACGCTCCCCAAAAACCTTATCGCCTGCCTATCCCGAGCAAGATCTCAAGGCAGACGGGGTTCGGAGGCAACTGCTCACGCAAGCAGAGTGCGCGCAAAGCTTGCGTTGGGAATGCGAGAGAGCAGCAAACAACAGGGAGAAGAGAGTGGTCTCCTGAAAGGAATACCAGAGAGAGGGAGCTCAGGTGTGTCTTGCCTGGGAGGAGAGGCCTCCTCTTATAGGCGCTCAGGGGAGAAGGGGGGATGAACCTGGACACCAGCCAGCCAGCGCCATTAAACGTCAGTTACAGGATTCATGACAGTAACGTTACTAGTCACTCATGAAGCAATCAGTAACGGCTGTAACGTTAATCTTGACTGGCAAAACGGTCATCACACAGCACACGCGGCACGGCACGGCCACGGCGAGGCGAGCGAGCGCGCGCGCGCGTGCCACGCCCTTCTCCTTTTACCAACTTTACAAGTGGTCCACCTTTGGTCCACCATTTAAGTTAGTTAGGATTCTTCTTGACTCTCAATCCGGGATGGTTCTTTCTTTCGGCTACTCCATTTGACTCAGGTCAGTACTAGGCTGTTGTAAGCATCCCCTCGGGTTGGAGCGTATAAGTCATACTCCGTGCCTTTCATGGGTATCTAGAGATCACCCTATCTCATAGATTGTTACTAGCAATCGAACCCATAGAGGTGTAGTCCTTTAAGATGTTATGTAGGTCAACATCTTTGCCCTTATTGAGCCACTCGGATCACATTAAGGTTTTCACCAACCTGCCATACAGACTTAGAAGAGAAATGCACCTCCATTGGAATGAGCCCTTTTCAAAGGTTCTCTTCTCTCAGTTAAACAGTAGCTTGTTTCACCATCCTGATTCACGGGATCTCCGATCACATAGGACAGGTTACCACTACTGAGTAACACTAATGGGTCTCAAGCCCAATTCCCTGGATGCATTGTCTATCACATTGCGTGAAAGACCCTTTGTGAATTGATCTGCCAGGTTCTTAACCGTCTGGATATAATCCAAGGCAATCACTCCGGAGTTTCTCATTTTCCTGACAGATTTTAGCCGCCTCTTCACATGCCTAGATGACTGCATGTTGTCCTTTGAACTGTTCACCTTGACAATCACCGTTTGATTATCACAGTTCATGAGGATAGCCGGTATCGGTTTTTCAACTACCGGCAAATCCATAAGGAGTTCACGAGGCCATTCAGCCTCAACAGTCGCGGTGTCTAATGCAATGAGTTCTGCCTTTATAGCTGACCTCATTAAGATGGTCTGTTTGCAAGACTTCCAGGAGACAGCGCCACCTCCAAGTGTAAACACATATCCACTTGTGGCTTTAATCTCATCTGCATCAGATATCCAATTTGAATCACTATAACCCTCTAGGGCCCTAGGGTACCCAGTATAGTGAATCCCGTAGTCCACAGTACCTTTCAGGAAACGCATCACCCGTTCGAGAGCTTCCCAATGAGCCTCTCCCGGGTTAGACACAAACCGACTCAGCTTGCTCACAGCATACGCGATGTCGGGTCTAGTAGCGTTGGCCAGGTACATTAGTGAACCAATGATCTGGGAGTATCTCAGCTGATCTCTCATTATTCTCTTGTTTTTCCGTAACACTTTACTAGCATCATAAGGTGTTGGAGCTGGCTTGCAGTCATTATAACCGAAACGACTCAAAAGATCTTCTCCACATAGTGGGATTGTGTAAGAACAACCCCACCATCACCTTCTCTCACTAGTTTAATGTTCAGAATCACATCAGCCTCTCCCAAATCCTTCATTTCAAAGCTTTGGGACAAGAATTCTTTGACTTCCTTAATCGCATTAAGGCTTGTCCCAAATATCAGTATGTCATCCACATACAGACATAGGATCACTCCTTCGCCCCCACCATAGCGATAGTACACATATTTGTCAGCTTCGTTCACAACAAAGCCGACTGACGTTAAAGTTCTATCTAACTTTTCATGCCATTGCTTAGGAGCTTGCTTAAGGCCATACAAAGACTTGACTAACCTACACACCATTCCTTCTTGACCTTCTACTACAAATCCATCTGGCTGATCCATATAGATCTCCTCCTCCAACTCTCCATTTAGGAAAGCTGTCTTAACGTCCATCTGATGGACTATAAGACCATGAGAGGCTGCCAAGGAAAGTAGTACTCGAATAGTAGTCAGCAAGAACACTTGACTGAAGAAGAAAGTACAACTCAAGAAGGCAATCCTAGTTCCATTATGACAAAGCTACACTCTACCCACTGTATTTTCTAGCTAGTTACTTCCTATATGAAAAAAGTTACTTCATATAAACAGTTCCATTATGACAAAGTTACTTGTTGTCCAAATTTAGGGATGGGATTATTTGACCTCAACATAGCTGCATCAGAAAATGATTGGGAACACCAGCAAATGAAAAAAGTTTAAGTCAGTTGTTATTTGAACAAGAAGCCGCGGCTTTAGTTTATAGGACTACTTCACAAAACACAGGGAGTACGATGTTATGCGCGAAAGCTAATGGAGAAACATTACCAAGTGAGGAATCAGATGATGACGACAAGATTCAGTCTCAGAATGTGTTGTGTACACCCCAAGATCCATTTGCATTGTCCACTATAGTTTATGATTCGTGACAGGAAGCTAAGGCTTGTTGCAACAAGTATGCCAAGTGAAACGAACAATGTTATATTTTTGTGCAACAAGAATGGCTCCAACCCGGTCAATAGTGAAGGTCTTGTTCTGAAGCAAAGGAATAGGAACAAAACAGAGAAGACTGGTCGTATGACACGGATGAAAGTGAGTAAAAGAGGATGCAAATGTCATGTTAGCTACCTTCCACGAGGACCTTCACCATCCTGTTTGTGAGAAATTTCAGCTAAAAAAGTAGCACATTCACACTCTCCACACATGCAACACGCACGCAGCTCTGCTCAAGCAATAAGCGCCAGGAGCTTTGTGCTGGATAGTTCCCAATAAATGATGCTACTGGGATGCATGACGGCGGACTGACATCGACATGACATGTAGTCAATATAGCCTCACCCCACCATTTCTTGGAAAGTCCCGCTGTGTCTAACATGGCATTAACCAAATCAGTTAGAGTGCGGTTCTTTCTTTCGGCTACCCCGTTTGACTGAGGTGAATAGGGAGGCGTCCTCTCATGAATTATTCCATGTTCCTCACAGAACACAGTGAAAACATTAGAAAAGTACTCTCCACCACGATCACACCTAACTCTTTTGATCTTTCTCTCAAGTTGGTTTTCTACCTCAGCTTTATAGACTTTAAAATATTGCAACGCTTCATCTTTAGACTTTAACAAATAAATGTAGCAAAATCTAGTTCAATCATCTATTAGAGTCATGAAATACTTTTTACCACCTTTTGTCAACACGCCATTCATTTCGCACAAATCGGAATGAATTAATTCTAGAGGTGCCAAGTCTCTCGCCTCAGCCGCAGAATGAGGCTTGCGATGTTGTTTTGATTCAACACACACATGTCACTTGGAATTTTTGACTAAGGTAAATTTCGGAATTAAACTCAAGTTTGCAAGACGCATCATACAAACAAAATTAACATGGCAAAGTCGCGAATGCCAAACATTAGACTCATCATTAACATTTGAAACTAGTTCACAACTTTATTACAATCATCTGACAAAGAAAAGCGGAACAAGCCTCCGCTATCATAGCCCTTTCCAATAAAACTTCCAAACTTAGAAATTACACATTTATTGGATTCAAAGACTAACTTAAAACTGTCTCTACACAGAAGAGACCCGCTGACTAAGTTCTTCTTGATAGTGGGGACATGCTGCACGTTTTTCAGTCGAACGGTCTTTCCCGAAGTAAGCTTCAGATCGACCGAACCAGCACCAAGAACACGCGCATGCGATCCGTTCCCCATCAACAAGGAGGAAGTCCCGCCTGCCTGGTAAGAAGAAAACAAGGAAATATCAGCACAAACATGAATATTAGCACCAGTGTCAATCCACCAATCAGGTGAATGACATACTGAAAGAACTGTAGGTAAAAGATTACCGTACCCCGACGTTCCACCAGTCTCACTAACAACCATGTTGGCACTGTTGCCATCTTTCTTATCCTTGCGATCCGGACACTTTGCAGCAAAGTGTTCGGTACTACCACAACAGTAGCACTTTCCAGTTGGCGGCTTCCTCGGCTTGAACTGAGTTATCTGTTTAGCCTTTGTTGGATTCTGATGCGGCTTGTTCTTCCTCTTGTTGGATGCATTGTTGTTCTTCTTCTGCACCAAATTGGCGCTAGAAGTCCCAACAGTCCCTTTACCACGTTGGTCCTTTGCCCTCGCCTTCTCTTCAACATCAAGAGAGCCGATAAGATCGACAACAGTAAACTCCTGTCTCTTGTGTCTCAGAGAGGTTGCAAAGTCCTTCCAAGAAGGTGGTAACTTGGAGATAATACCTCCAGCCACAAACTTGTCAGGCAACATACATGGTGCATCCTCGCTATAGTTCTCAAGGTCTCTAGCCAGCGTCTGAATCTCATGGGCCTGCTCTACCACAGGACGGTCTTTAACCATCTTGTAGTCATAGAGCTGTTCCATGACATACAGCTCACCACCAGCATCAGAGACCCCAAACTTAGCCTCTAGCGAATCCCAAACTTCTTTGCCACTTGGCAGCAAGAGGTACGTGTCCACAAGGTTTTCAGCGAGAACACTCACAATGGCGCCACGAAACAGGTTATCGGACGCCTCGAAAGCTTTCTCATCCTCTGGAGAGAGCTGTTCGGGCTTCCCCTGTGCGACATGCATAATGTTCATCGCTGTCAACCACAGCGTAACTCTCGTCCGCCAGCGTTTGTAATTTGAGCCATCAAATACATTTGGTTACCGAAAGCCTATTAAGAACATAAGGTTTTTGGATTGTTAGAAATCTAGGCAATTTTCGGTACATTTTAATTCCAGAAATTAACAACAAATTCATGACATATGTGAGTGATCCAGTGAGAGCAAAGAATGTGCTGGTGTTCAAGTTAAATCTCAAATAAAACAAGAACAACAGACATAACCAGAAAGAGTTTAGTGTGTACCCAGAGGCGGAACCGGAACCGGAGGCACTGAGATTGAGTGGTCTCCTGAAAGGAATACCAGAGAGAGGGAGCTCAGGTGTGTCTTGCCTGGGAGGAGAGGCAGAGAGTGGTCTCCTGAAAGGAATACCAGAGAGAGGGAGCTCAGGTGTGTCTTGCCTGGGAGGAGAGGCAGAGAGTGGTCTCCTGAAAGGAATACCAGAGAGAGGGAGCTCAGGTGTGTCTTGCCTGGGAGGAGAGGCAGAGAGTGGTCTCCTGAAAGGAATACCAGAGAGAGGGAGCTCAGGTGTGTCTTGCCTGGGAGGAGAGGCAGAGAGTGGTCTCCTGAAAGGAATACCAGAGAGAGGGAGCTCAGGTGTGTCTTGCCTGGGAGGAGAGGCAGAGAGTGGTCTCCTGAAAGGAATACCAGAGAGAGGGAGCTCAGGTGTGTCTTGCCTGGGAGGAGAGGCAGAGAGTGGTCTCCTGAAAGGAATACCAGAGAGAGGGAGCTCAGGTGTGTCTTGCCTGGGAGGAGAGGCAGAGAGTGGTCTCCTGAAAGGAATACCAGAGAGAGGGAGCTCAGGTGTGTCTTGCCTGGGAGGAGAGGCAGAGAGTGGTCTCCTGAAAGGAATACCAGAGAGAGGGAGCTCAGGTGTGTCTTGCCTGGGAGGAGAGGCCTCCTCTTATAGGCGCTCAGGGTAGAAGGGGGGATGAACCTGGAGACACCAGCCAGCCAGCGCCATTAAACGTCAGTTACAGGATTCATCGGCCTCGGCGAGGCGAGCGAGCGCGCGCGTGTGGCACGCCCTTCTCCTTTGACTAACTTCACAAGTGGTCCACATTTGGTCCACCATTTAAGTTAGTTAGGATTCCCGTTGACTCTCAATCCGGGATTTAGACCCCTAGCATTTATTAGTGGACCTTTAATTTCTTTTGATTAATTGAGACTAAAATGGGCCAATGGCCCAATTAATCCAACACTAGCTTCCTACGGCGTCCGCCGGGTCCTGGAGCACGTCCTCGTAGGTGAGGAACAGGACCCTGTGTGGCTCCGCCTTGCTTGCTCTCCAATAGCTGAGGTCCGAGGATGTGGAATGTGGTCCCAGACAGACCCGGAGATGCAGGTGCCGTTGCAGACGGACTCGTACATCTCGGACAGGGAAACGTCTGCCTGGTTAGTTTACGCTTGAGGAAGTGCCACATGGAGACCATTGACAATTTGACACTCTCCGGTGGCGAAATTGAAATTGAAAACCATCCAAAAAAACAGATGTAAGTGTTTCTTTGGATGGGGGAAAATTTTGGCAGCCCTTTGATAAATAATTAAAAGTATTAAATAAAATCAGTTTACAAACTACCTTCACAGCATTAGACTATTTCGTGAGACCTTTGACCGCATAATTAGAGGATGGTTACATTACTGTTATAAAACATAGATTAATTAGACTCGTTAGATTCGTCATGCAAAGTTGCACTCATCTCTAAAAAAATTTTATAAATAAACTTCATTTGATACTCCATACATGCAAGATTCCCTCAGGAAAAAAATTTCCAAGAACTCGTGAAACACGGCCCAATTAACAAATCCTAGCGCGGGGCCGGTGCAAGTGCGCCCGGGCGGCCTCCCGATGCAGCAGCCTAGTACACCGGGCCGCGCGCCGCCACCCGGATCTCACCCTCCCCATGCCCCAACACGAGGTCATCACCTCCCTCGCCTCCCGCTCCCGCTCCCTCCCCAGCCCTCCTCCTCCGTCCCCGCCTCCGCCAAAGGCCCCACCCGGCGCAGCGCTGGAGGCCCCACGCCCCCGCCACGCAGCAGCAGCCGCCCCCGCCCCGGAGTTGGAGCGCATCCACCGTGCCAGTCGCCTCCTCTACCTGCAGCGCTCCGATGACCTCGGCGTTGCGAGTCGTCGTCCTCTGCGTCGGGCAAACTCAGGCATGCCCAGCGGATAAGCGGAGCGACAGCTCGGCGCCTCCTGCATGAGCACGTCGAAGCGGAACAACGCGCCCAGGAACCAGCCGGAGGTTGCATCAGTCTCCACGATGCGTGACATGATGCAGGCGCCCCTGTGGTGGAGGCCGACGGAGCGAGAGAGCGCGTACGCGGCGCGACGGCGGCGAGGCCGCGCTGGTCACCTACGGGTGTTCATCCTCGCCTTGGCCCTAGCCCTCGAGCTCCGCCTCGTGTCGGAACACAAGGCCGGCTAACTCACTCCATACCTTCTCATCTACTTCACCCTACCCCACGGCACGGTGGCTCGTCCGCAGCGTTCATGGCGGTGCTGGGCAAGGCCGGTCGTTACTCACCTTCCCCTCGACTTCCTGCTGCACCAACACCTTCGCCTAGTTCTAGACGCCGGCGTGCTTGATCTTCACGCGGATGGAGGGCGTCGGCTTCACGTTGGGCGACAGCTCGTCGTTAGAGAGCCCGTGCCGCGCTTCCGCACTAGCATCCCGCCCGGTCGCACCTCCCACACCTCCTCCGCCAACACCTTGTTGTTCCCTCCTCCCACCGCCGCCACTGCCACCACCAGCGGCGGAGCCCCCTTCGCCGACCCAGCTTCGCTGGCGCATCTTTGAGAGTGGAGGTATAAGATGATGGGTGGGTCCCACACAGTCATAAAGAGAGAGGGAGAGAGAAATCGGGAGTGTTAGATGAAGACAGGGGTATTTGGGTCATTTTGCTAGTGTTGGCCACGTCGATTACACCGTGGAGCGCTGACATGGCGTGCCACGTCAGCTAAAGTGGCAAAAATGTAGAGTTTTGAGCGGGGCAGTGGTGACAACGTAGGTGCCATTCTAAAAGTGGTTTTTGAAGGAGCGTCATCCGTAGCGGTGGTAAATAGTTAAATATCCCCTTTTCTCCCCTCGCGTCGCTCCCCTCGCTTCCCTCGGGCGACTCGAGGGGCGCCTCCGCCACCGCCTCAAGGCACCGCACCGGCCCAGTGACGTTGGTCGTTGCCACTGCCGCGAGGCGGCGGCGGCGGCCCCTTGTCCTTCCCCTTTGCCTCCCGCATCGGCTTGGTTGCGCACAGCCGCCGCAGCCGCCGATTGCCCCGCCCCGGATCCGCCGCCCTTGCCCGGGCGCCGCGCTGGATCCATCGCCCCCATCGCAGCGGTGCCGCCCCTGGCCTGGATCCGGCGCCCCCGCCCTGGCGCCGCCGCCGGCCCCTGGAGATCCACGTCGATACCACCGTCGCCGCCCCTTTGGCCAGATCCGGTGCCCCCACTTGCCCATCGTCACCGCCACCGGTCGCCTCACCCCGGATCCGTCGTCCCCGCCCAGGCACCGCGTCGGATCCGTCGCCCCCTCCTCCCTATCGCGGCTGCACCCCCTTGGCCCGGATCCCGTGCCGGGACCACAGGCGCCGCCCTTCGGGCGCGATCCTACGTCCCTGTCCTGGTGCTACCGGTGGTCCTCGACGAGCTAAACCGCTGCCGCCGGATCTGGGCCGGCTGCGCCACTGGCCTGATTCTTCTGGGTTTGGGGCGCCCCACATCAACGTCGTTGGTCGCCTCCGCGCCGGGGCTGCTGCCGATAGTCGCCCCCACATTGATCTCTACCACCAGCCACCTCCACGTCCGACACCGCCCACGCGCACCCGCTCCCCACATCGTTGGTCGCGTCCCCAACTCGTCGGCGTTTGCCCTTGCCATATGGAGGGTGGTCGTCGTCTCAAGTTTTCTTGTGTGCTGTTATGTTGCCTCTGTTGCCGCGGGACTTTGTTGTGTAGGGTACCCCTAGCATTTATTAGTGGACCTTTAATTTCTTTTGATTAATTGAGACTAAAATGGGCCAATGGCCCAATTAATCCAACACTAGCTTCCTACGGCGTCCGCCGGGTCCTGGAGCACGTCCTCGTAGGTGAGGAACAGGACCCTGTGTGGCTCCGCCTTGCTTGCTCTCCAATAGCTGAGGTCCGAGGATGTGGAATGTGGTCCCAGACAGACCCGGAGATGCAGGTGCCGTTGCAGACGGACTCGTACATCTCGGACAGGGAAACGTCTGCCTGGTTAGTTTACGCTTGAGGAAGTGCCACATGGAGACCATTGACAATTTGACACTCTCCGGTGGCGAAATTGAAATTGAAAACCATCCAAAAAAACAGATGTAAGTGTTTCTTTGGATGGGGGAAAATTTTGGCAGCCCTTTGATAAATAATTAAAAGTATTAAATAAAATCAGTTTACAAACTACCTTCACAGCATTAGACTATTTCGTGAGACCTTTGACCGCATAATTAGAGGATGGTTACATTACTGTTATAAAACATAGATTAATTAGACTCGTTAGATTCGTCATGCAAAGTTGCACTCATCTCTAAAAAAATTTTATAAATAAACTTCATTTGATACTCCATACATGCAAGATTCCCTCAGGAAAAAAATTTCCAAGAACTCGTGAAACACGGCCCAATTAACAAATCCTAGCGCGGGGCCGGTGCAAGTGCGCCCGGGCGGCCTCCCGATGCAGCAGCCTAGTACACCGGGCCGCGCGCCGCCACCCGGATCTCACCCTCCCCATGCCCCAACACGAGGTCATCACCTCCCTCGCCTCCCGCTCCCGCTCCCTCCCCAGCCCTCCTCCTCCGTCCCCGCCTCCGCCAAAGGCCCCACCCGGCGCAGCGCTGGAGGCCCCACGCCCCCGCCACGCAGCAGCAGCCGCCCCCGCCCCGGAGTTGGAGCGCATCCACCGTGCCAGTCGCCTCCTCTACCTGCAGCGCTCCGATGACCTCGGCGTTGCGAGTCGTCGTCCTCTGCGTCGGGCAAACTCAGGCATGCCCAGCGGATAAGCGGAGCGACAGCTCGGCGCCTCCTGCATGAGCACGTCGAAGCGGAACAACGCGCCCAGGAACCAGCCGGAGGTTGCATCAGTCTCCACGATGCGTGACATGATGCAGGCGCCCCTGTGGTGGAGGCCGACGGAGCGAGAGAGCGCGTACGCGGCGCGACGGCGGCGAGGCCGCGCTGGTCACCTACGGGTGTTCATCCTCGCCTTGGCCCTAGCCCTCGAGCTCCGCCTCGTGTCGGAACACAAGGCCGGCTAACTCACTCCATACCTTCTCATCTACTTCACCCTACCCCACGGCACGGTGGCTCGTCCGCAGCGTTCATGGCGGTGCTGGGCAAGGCCGGTCGTTACTCACCTTCCCCTCGACTTCCTGCTGCACCAACACCTTCGCCTAGTTCTAGACGCCGGCGTGCTTGATCTTCACGCGGATGGAGGGCGTCGGCTTCACGTTGGGCGACAGCTCGTCGTTAGAGAGCCCGTGCCGCGCTTCCGCACTAGCATCCCGCCCGGTCGCACCTCCCACACCTCCTCCGCCAACACCTTGTTGTTCCCTCCTCCCACCGCCGCCACTGCCACCACCAGCGGCGGAGCCCCCTTCGCCGACCCAGCTTCGCTGGCGCATCTTTGAGAGTGGAGGTATAAGATGATGGGTGGGTCCCACACAGTCATAAAGAGAGAGGGAGAGAGAAATCGGGAGTGTTAGATGAAGACAGGGGTATTTGGGTCATTTTGCTAGTGTTGGCCACGTCGATTACACCGTGGAGCGCTGACATGGCGTGCCACGTCAGCTAAAGTGGCAAAAATGTAGAGTTTTGAGCGGGGCAGTGGTGACAACGTAGGTGCCATTCTAAAAGTGGTTTTTGAAGGAGCGTCATCCGTAGCGGTGGTAAATAGTTAAATATCCCCTTTTCTCCCCTCGCGTCGCTCCCCTCGCTTCCCTCGGGCGACTCGAGGGGCGCCTCCGCCACCGCCTCAAGGCACCGCACCGGCCCAGTGACGTTGGTCGTTGCCACTGCCGCGAGGCGGCGGCGGCGGCCCCTTGTCCTTCCCCTTTGCCTCCCGCATCGGCTTGGTTGCGCACAGCCGCCGCAGCCGCCGATTGCCCCGCCCCGGATCCGCCGCCCTTGCCCGGGCGCCGCGCTGGATCCATCGCCCCCATCGCAGCGGTGCCGCCCCTGGCCTGGATCCGGCGCCCCCGCCCTGGCGCCGCCGCCGGCCCCTGGAGATCCACGTCGATACCACCGTCGCCGCCCCTTTGGCCAGATCCGGTGCCCCCACTTGCCCATCGTCACCGCCACCGGTCGCCTCACCCCGGATCCGTCGTCCCCGCCCAGGCACCGCGTCGGATCCGTCGCCCCCTCCTCCCTATCGCGGCTGCACCCCCTTGGCCCGGATCCCGTGCCGGGACCACAGGCGCCGCCCTTCGGGCGCGATCCTACGTCCCTGTCCTGGTGCTACCGGTGGTCCTCGACGAGCTAAACCGCTGCCGCCGGATCTGGGCCGGCTGCGCCACTGGCCTGATTCTTCTGGGTTTGGGGCGCCCCACATCAACGTCGTTGGTCGCCTCCGCGCCGGGGCTGCTGCCGATAGTCGCCCCCACATTGATCTCTACCACCAGCCACCTCCACGTCCGACACCGCCCACGCGCACCCGCTCCCCACATCGTTGGTCGCGTCCCCAACTCGTCGGCGTTTGCCCTTGCCATATGGAGGGTGGTCGTCGTCTCAAGTTTTCTTGTGTGCTGTTATGTTGCCTCTGTTGCCGCGGGACTTTGTTGTGTAGGGTTGGGATATGATTCAGGTGTCACCGAATGAAAGCTCTGCTCGATATTTATCGATGCCGATGACAGCTACGGTCTCGGGCATAGTTACCTTTCTAAAGGCGTCGTCGTCGTGACCTGAATCTCTTTGGCTTCGCAGGGTGAAAACCTTGTTGGTTCTTCGCGGGCGGACGAACTAAGTTGACGTTCTCCGCTCGGTTCTCAGTCTATTAGGTCGTTTGTGCGGGTTGTGGTGCATTTTGGGTTTCTTTTTTCTTGTTGCTGCGTGCACAGTTTAGATCGCTGTCTTTGTCTTAGTTCTTCTCAAGGATGTTTGGTTGTAATTCTCTTTTTGTTAATGAAAAACATGCTCAACATGTTTAAAAAATATTCGGGAAAAACAGAGTAAAATTAACAAATCCTAACGCGGTGTCGCCTTTGGGGGGTGAAGTGTTCCAGGCCCAATAGGTTAGGGGGTTATGGAGATTTCTTCCTCTGCTTATCGGTTTCCTTGGAGCTGCCCTTCCCTCACACTAGAGCGTTTCACGAGTATTCTTTTAAGAAAAACCGCTTAGCTTTCTTCAGAATCAGTCATACCTAAAATATATATGATGATAAAGTAAGCCACAAATAAAATAAATAACACTTGTAAATTTTTTTGAATAAGACGAATGGTCAAACATTACGAGAAAAAAGTCAACAACTAATAGTAATATGGAACAGATGTATTAGTTATCAGGCTATAGGGCAAACAAAGCAAAGGCTTACATATGAAGCCACTTAAGACTCCAGCAGACCCACACAACCAAAAGTAAGGATTTGGCATTGTGATGTATGTGAAGAAGTGATCTAAATGCAACGTAAAATGGCCATTGGATGTTGGAGCCAGTTATCTAAACAGTTCGAAGCTTATTATTATTTGTAATCAGCAGGGGCACTTTTTAACAGTAGCAACCAGCAAGCAGGGGCAGTATAAGTAGGCAACTGATCAGATTGGTCTATTTAGGGCACCAGCAGAATGTGTCACATCTACTATAGACAGTGTTTATAGACAAGTCACCCAACAGATCTTACTATAACACTTAATGAAGTGGGTCTCACATATGGGATTTTCTTTTTTCCCATGCTCTTGCTCGCCGACCACTCCGCCCTGCGAGGAGAGAGGATAGGATGTAGGGCCCGCGCAACATGGGGACGCATGCTGGCGAGAGTCTCCAGGTCTAGCGACGTTTGCTTCTCTCTCCTTCTTTCTCTATCCTACATGGCACCTTGTAGAGAGACTAACGGCACCCGTTGCGCGCGGGTGCCCTTATTCATGATTGTGTCACTGTTTTCGTTTGCAATAAATATGCTTTTACCTAAATATCCACGCTATCAATATGTGCTACTTAAATGTGCTTTGCCTTTATCATTGAAAATTTTGATGGATATTACCTTACTTAGCTTAAAATGTTCTTGCATGTCAAGGACATTGCACTCAAAATTCTTATGCTGAATAGTTTCTTGAGCAATAATGTAACGTACATAACATTTTTGGTTCTCGCTCTGGGCAATTTTAATCGCTGCAGGCAATAGAAAGCGTGAAGATTAAGGGGAAAAAAAATGCTTGCTGTGTTTAGGGGAGGGGCCGTTGCGGTTGCTGGTGGTACGATGTGATATTCTGATGGATGTAGTTTGCACCATAAGAGAATAGCTATGATATAATTCTATGTTATTTTTAGGCATACAGACATGACCGATATTTTATTATTATAGATGTTTCATGATGTTGGAAATGTCAAAATGATAGAGCGCGCAAAGCGCGCCTAATGTTCCAGTGAAAGTAACAAGAACTTGTACATGTTTGTGAACTCGAAACTTGTTTGTGGCTCTGCTTATGATGACGTGATAGGTAATACCATGTCAGTGGTGAACTATGTGTAAATTATTGATGCATATGATAATATGTGACTATATCGATTCTGTTGTGATGTGCAAGTTCCTCTGTAGTCGGGTAGCAACTAAAAACCAACTGGGTAGATTAATCTACAATGGTACCTTTGGTTTTTTAGGAACTAAGAAATGTATATAAATCTAATGGTGCAGTCAATTTTCAGCACCAACCGCCTACATAATTAATAATTATGTTTGTACCGTTGGTTTCTCACCAGTCCACAGAAATAGCTATTTTGAGCAATAGCTGATTGGTTACCCGGCCAATTAGTGCAAATGGCCCAGAACAAATTAAACTGTACAATGTTATTGTGAATTAATGGTGCATGTGTTTTAGTGTTTGCGTATATACCATATTTCATGGAAAAAGTACATTAGCCAAATGATATATTACAACAGGTAAAATAAACTTTGAAAACATATATTTGATATGAAACCAGCCGAGAACCAGTACAAATGGTGATTACATGACTGGGAAAGCAGAGAAAAATGACAGATTACAAACAACAACACTAATCCTGATTAAACCCAGCTCGACAGTACATGTACATAAGTGTGTACGTAATGTTCAGGAATAGTGATCTATTTGCCAAAGCACATATTAAAGATACCACACATACAAGTCGAATCATTTGTTCAGTAATAATTCACACATTCAAAGTTCAGTTTTCATTTGCCAGGAGGGGAGTTGATCCTCTCTGGCTATAACTGACTTCTGCTTCTGCCCAAGGTTTTGGACAGACAGTCCAGCAATCGCTTCGATCAACGGGATGGTGTTTACTCCTGATCCTGTGGCACTGCTTCTCATTGATTCAATTTCTGAACGCACTTCAGTAGTCGAGTCTGGACGCTCTTCACTTGTGTCACTACTGCATTCCAAACCTAGGTGTAGCATTTTCAAAGTGTCTAGTTTAAACCTGTCCTCTATCTTCAGGGTTTTATCGACGAGATGTTTTAATACCATCTGCATTTGCTTTTGTTCTCTTAGATTTTTGAAAAGTTCCAGTTTCTGAAATACATGCTCTCTTAACTTTGGTGCATCCTGTCCTGTAACTAGCTGCAGCAATATGATACCCAGAGCGTATATATCAGAAGAAGGGGTTAATTTTCTTGTCTGTAGGAATTTTGGGTCCACATAGTCCTGGGTACCCTTCGGGTCAGTTGTAATATGCTTAGGTTGTCCTGTGGTATAATCTAACAGCCGGGAGATTCCAAAGTCCCCGAGCTTGCAAACATCATCTGCATCGAAAAGTATGTTGCTTGGCTTAAGATCACCATGAGCAATTGCTTTAGGCTTGGAATTGTGAAGGAATTCAAGAGCTGAACATATGCTGATGGCTACTTGGACTCTCTTTTCCCATGAGAATGATCCCTTCCGTTCTTCACTCAGGCGATCTTCAAGGGTTCCATTAGGTAAATACTCGTAAACTAGCGCGAGTCTCTTGTGGCATGCTCCTACGAGAATGACCAAGTTCTCATGTCGTGTACTTTTGAGGATCTCAACCTGCATTTTAGGAGTTATATATATATTATCATGAGAAGAGATACATAGGAACGGTAAATAAAATGATTAAATGAATGCATAATATATTTGGTCCTTTACGGCTTTGATGAAATACGGTTAGTATTCAGATAACCATAGTTATTCTCAAATGGAAAATTTCTACATACCCCCCAACTAGCGAGGGTTGACTACTTTGCCCCCCAAACTACAAAATCGGGTATTCTACCCACTAAACTTTCCAAAAACATTCAAATAACCCTATAGTGGTTTAAGAGGTGGTTTTGCAACCGTGGTTCCTGACGGGGATGATGATGTGGCAAGACCCACATGTCACCAACATCATCCACACCATTTCTCTCCCAGTCACAACATGGTTTCTCTCCCCCACATGCACCTATGCCCCTCTCTCCCCAGCCCTCCTTGAGCGGACATGAGCTTCACAGCCGACCATGGAGCTTGATGGGGTCAGAGCTTGTCCCGCCAGCCATAATAAGCCCATGCCGGCTGTAAGCTCGAGCGGCGCTTGCTGGTTCCTCCTCCTGCGTAGGGGCCACAGGCCGCCCGAAGCGCCACCTAACACACCTTCCCAGTTCCCACCTCCTTCCATGGGCACGGTGCAAGGGCACATCAGCCTAGAGCCCAGCGATGTGGCGTGATGTGAGGAAGAGCACCGGTGAGATCCTGATCTGAGGTGCGGGAGAGCGGCCGGAGATGGAGCACCGTCAAGTGGGGATCTGGGGCTCGACGGAGAAACGGGAATTGCGAAGTAGCACGGCACGCTGCGCGGAGCTCCCCGACGTGGATCGGTTCCTCATTTTTCATCGTTTTGGTGGGAGGTGAGTGCCGCCGTGGGTGCCTTTGCCATTGCCGCAGCACAGGTGATAATGGAGGACGACCCGAGCTTAGGTGTTGATGGACGGGCAACGAGGATAATCGGGGGAGAGGGAGGGAGAGGGAGAGATAGAGAGAGGATGATGTGGCTTACAAGTGGACTATTGCCATATCGTCATCCATGCTAGTCACCATGGTGACAAAACCACCTCTAAACCTCTAAAGGGGGTATTCAAACGGTTTTGGATATTATTGGGGTAGAATTTCCGGTTTTATAGTTTGAGGGTTAAGTTTAAGTAGTCGACCCTCGACAGTTGGGGGTTACATAGACTTCTCAGGTTGAAGAGAAGTCATTTGGATCATTGGAATCTGTCCGAATTAGAATCATTTTCCAAGACCGAAACGGTGGCTTAGGGCAAATTCAAGGCCTGTGAAATGAAATAGTAAACAAAATTCTCCATTGCTCACGCCTCCCTCCCGACTTGCCTGATCTCCCTGAGCCATTCTGCTCTTGATTCTCCTTCTAAGCGATAGTGGGTTTCCTAGCGATGCCCCTCCATCACCCCTAGCCTCCACCTTCTTCACGTTCCTTTCGTCTTTAGTCCGGCGCTCGGCATTCTTTGCCCCCTCTTGTTCTTCGCATCCGGTTGATGTTCTATGTCGCCCAAACGAGTTCCCCCAAGATTAATTGCCAGTTGAGTCTTCCCTTCATCCCTCTGATCTATGTGCTTGTTGCGGTGATTTGTAAACTGATCTATCGCAACAATCAAGATCACCATGAGCAATTGCTTTAGGCTTGGAATTGTGAAGGAATTCAAGAGCTGAACATATGCTGATGGCTACTTGGACTCTCTTTTCCATGAGAATGATCCCTTCCGTTCTTCACTCAGGCGATCTTCAAGGGTTCCATTAGGTAAATACTCGTAAACTAGCGCGAGTCTCTTGTGGCATGCTCCTACGAGAATGACCAAGTTCTCATGTCGTGTACTTTGAGGATCTCAACCTGCATTTTAGGAGTTATATATATATTATCATGAGAAGAGATACATAGGAACGGTAAATATAAGGGCGTATTTAGTAGAGCTTCATCTGATTTTGATTCTACATGGGAGTTGATTCTGTGGCTGATTTTGATTATCTTGGGCAGGGGCGGAGCGCGGAGCCACGCCCCGTGCTGGGCGTGCTGCAGCCCGGGTTCAGCTATGCTCACCTTATAAAATCTATGCATTATTGAGAGCCTAAACACTAAAATTTAGTGTATTTTCAACCAGTTCAGCACCTATCTACTAGGTCAGCCCTGGTTGGCGGCCTGTTCTGGCTCCGCCCCTGTCTATGGAGCTAATTTTTTTGCTGAAAGTGATTCTCTTTAATTCTCTAGCATAAACTCTCTAATTAGGATAGAGAATCACTTCACGGATCTAGATGTGTATAAGAGACAGCATAGGAACGGTAAATAAAATGATTAAATGAATGCATAATATATTTGGTCCTTTACGGCTTTGATGAAATACGGTTAGTATTCAGATAACCATAGTTATTCTCAAATGGAAAATTTCTACATACCCCCCAACTAGCGAGGGTTGACTACTTTGCCCCCCAAACTACAAAATCGGGTATTCTACCCACTAAACTTTCCAAAAACATTCAAATAACCCTATAGTGGTTTAAGAGGTGGTTTTGCAACCGTGGTTCCTGACGGGGATGATGATGTGGCAAGACCCACATGTCACCAACATCATCCACACCATTTCTCTCCCAGTCACAACATGGTTTCTCTCCCCCACATGCACCTATGCCCCTCTCTCCCCAGCCCTCCTTGAGCGGACATGAGCTTCACAGCCGACCATGGAGCTTGATGGGGTCAGAGCTTGTCCCGCCAGCCATAATAAGCCCATGCCGGCTGTAAGCTCGAGCGGCGCTTGCTGGTTCCTCCTCCTGCGTAGGGGCCACAGGCCGCCCGAAGCGCCACCTAACACACCTTCCCAGTTCCCACCTCCTTCCATGGGCACGGTGCAAGGGCACATCAGCCTAGAGCCCAGCGATGTGGCGTGATGTGAGGAAGAGCACCGGTGAGATCCTGATCTGAGGTGCGGGAGAGCGGCCGGAGATGGAGCACCGTCAAGTGGGGATCTGGGGCTCGACGGAGAAACGGGAATTGCGAAGTAGCACGGCACGCTGCGCGGAGCTCCCCGACGTGGATCGGTTCCTCATTTTTCATCGTTTTGGTGGGAGGTGAGTGCCGCCGTGGGTGCCTTTGCCATTGCCGCAGCACAGGTGATAATGGAGGACGACCCGAGCTTAGGTGTTGATGGACGGGCAACGAGGATAATCGGGGGAGAGGGAGGGAGAGGGAGAGATAGAGAGAGGATGATGTGGCTTACAAGTGGACTATTGCCATATCGTCATCCATGCTAGTCACCATGGTGACAAAACCACCTCTAAACCTCTAAAGGGGGTATTCAAACGGTTTTGGATATTATTGGGGTAGAATTTCCGGTTTTATAGTTTGAGGGTTAAGTTTAAGTAGTCGACCCTCGACAGTTGGGGGTTACATAGACTTCTCAGGTTGAAGAGAAGTCATTTGGATCATTGGAATCTGTCCGAATTAGAATCATTTTCCAAGACCGAAACGGTGGCTTAGGGCAAATTCAAGGCCTGTGAAATGAAATAGTAAACAAAATTCTCCATTGCTCACGCCTCCCTCCCGACTTGCCTGATCTCCCTGAGCCATTCTGCTCTTGATTCTCCTTCTAAGCGATAGTGGGTTTCCTAGCGATGCCCCTCCATCACCCCTAGCCTCCACCTTCTTCACGTTCCTTTCGTCTTTAGTCCGGCGCTCGGCATTCTTTGCCCCCTCTTGTTCTTCGCATCCGGTTGATGTTCTATGTCGCCCAAACGAGTTCCCCCAAGATTAATTGCCAGTTGAGTCTTCCCTTCATCCCTCTGATCTATGTGCTTGTTGCGGTGATTTGTAAACTGATCTATCGCAACAATCATAAGGGCGTATTTAGTAGAGCTTCATCTGATTTTGATTCTACATGGGAGTTGATTCTGTGGCTGATTTTGATTATCTTGGGCAGGGGCGGAGGCGCGGAGCCACGCCCCGTGCTGGGCGTGCTGCAGCCCGGGTTCAGCTATGCTCACCTTATACAAATCTATGCATTATTGAGAGCCTAAACACTAAAATTTAGTGTATTTTCAACCAGTTCAGCACCTATCTACTAGGTCAGCCCTGGTTGGCGGCCTGTTCTGGCTCCGCCCCTGTCTATGGGAGCTAATTTTTTTGCTGAAAGTGATTCTCTTTAATTCTCTAGCATAAACTCTCTAAATTAGGATAGAGAATCACTTCACGGGATCAGGAGGAGTGCTGAGTTGCCAAATTGGATTGTCCTGTAGCCTGAATATGTGTAGTGCTGATAACCACATTTGCCCTGTAGCCTGAATATGTGTAGTGCTGATAACCACATTTGCCCCTGTTGGATCGGAGCGGAAGTATCGGAATGCATGTGTTGGGTAGCTACATAGTCAGCGAAGAATACATGCATTTGCCTACCGGCCATGAGAGTATCAGGGCAGAGGGTGTTGTAGTACGCGGTGGATCGCATGGATGTGAGAGTTTAGTTGACAGTTTATTTGCAATTTAAATCTGATGCTTCAAGTCCGACAGTACTTAGAGCAACTTTGTGCGACCTGTGGTTGCGGTGTTTGGGGACCATTACTTGAGGCCACCTACTACCGAGGACTCTGCAAGGTTGATAGCTGTGAATACTGAGAGGATAGCCTGACATGCTTGGTTGCGTCGATTGCATACATTGGAGATGAAAGAATTTCCCAACAACATGGAACTGGTGGTATTCAGGGAATCAGGGCATGTGAAGATGCTTAAGCTGTTGCATCTAAAGATTTGTGGATTTGGCATTTTTTCTTTCTTTGGTTTACCAGGTTCTCTAAATGATATCAACATGTTGCATAGGCCGCCATTTTCAGAGGCCAACTTCAGGTAACAAAGTGTATCATGGGATGCTATATGGCAGATGTGATCTACTATTCCTACACAACTTTTGTGAAGAATTATAGTAGTCCACAAGGAAACACGAAAGTTTATTTCTGTAACATCCCGAATTTTTTTACGTAGGAAATTGTTGAATGCAAAAAAAAATCCGAGTTTAAAATTTTTTGGTGAAATTGATTGCATGCCAACAAATATATAAGGTTGTCTTCTATTTTGCTCCCTATATTCCTAGGCGAATTTAATTTTAAATTAAAATTTGAATTGAAGTGCTAAGGATAAATTTAGAGGTGAGTTGGTTTTTATTTGGCTTCTTGGTTCTTTGTTTGGATTTAAATTCAAATCTTAGATTTGAATTCAAATCAATAATCAAACTAATCCCTAACCTTTCTAACTCTCCTGGGCCAAATCTCTTTCCCGAAGTCTGCTGAACCTCCCTGAGCTTTTCCCTTTGTTCGCAAACCAACCCAGCCCGCCAGCCTTTCGGCCCAGCACCGGCCCTCTCCCGCACACCCCTTTCCTTTTTCAGTCGCTGACCAGTGGGTCCCACGACCACTATTTCCCTTTCCCATTCCTCATCTTCTTCTCCGAGCGCGGCGTGAGGCAGAGCCTCGGCCAATCTCGACGCGTGAGCTCCGCGGCCCGTCCGACTTGCGCCATGTGGAAAGGGCACTGACGCCGAGCATCCCTAGCCGCCCGCGCCCAACAAACCCTAGCCCACACCGTCCTACTTATACCCTGCTTCGGCTGCCGATCCCCTGCTCAAGCCGCCACCCCCGCTGGGGTTTTCCTTCGCTTGCAAGACGAATTGAGGAGAGGGGAAGAGAGGGGAGGAAGAGGGGAAGCACTGCAAGGAAGAAGAGGAGACAGACCGGAGCTGGAGCGCATCGCCGCCGAGACAACGAGAACCGCAAGCGCGGCCGCCATGGAGCCGACGCCATCGCCGGAGCCGGACCAGGGAAGCTGCTTCGTTGCGAACCGCAAGTCCACGTCAAGCTGCAGCGCACACCTATGCTAGCCAAGGTGAGCCGCCTTGCCGCGCCTCTGCTTCCTTCCCCTTGCGCCGTCGTGGTCCTCTGTTTTTCCCTGTGCCGTCGCCGCGCCGAGCGCCGCCGCTGCCAAGCCTCTGTGTGGCCGGCCTTCGAGCCGAGCCCTTTCTTGCAGGACCCCGTCGCGCCACTAGTTATATTCCACAGACCGCTGTCGCCCTTTCACCGCAGCCGAGGCCGCCGCGGACCGGAACACCGGCCTCCGCGTGCGTGCCAAGGCCGTGTCGCGTCCATGGATTTCCGTGTGCCCACGCACGCGCACCCAGCCTAAGCCACGCCGTGGTGCGGTCCAGCACTAGCTGGAGCTAATCAAGCCAAACCAGCGCCGCCGCGGAACCGGGATACCGGAGCCCCCGCATGCGTCGCCGCCGTGCGCCGCATTCGCCCTGTTGAGCACCGCCACCCAACCGAATCCCGTCTCGACCATCGCCGCCGCAGGCTCGAGATGTTGATGCCCATGTGCAGAAGCCAAGCCAAGCCGACACCTTCACCAACTCCCGTCCTTGCCGGAGCCGCCGTTGTGCTCCCGAGCCGTGCCATGCCGTCGCGCTCGCTTGGATTTTTGGTTGGTTTGAATTCAAATTCTAGATTTGAATTCAAACTCTAACTAGCCCAAACTAACTTCCAACCAGCTAACTCTCTTTGGGCCGAATCTCCTAACCAAAGTCTGCTTTGCCTCCCCGAACTTCCTCCTAGTATAACCCATCACACCAGCCTGCTCCGCCTTCCGGCCCAGCTCCGGCCCAAAAACGAAGCCGCGCCCCCTTCCTCTCTTTCCATCTCTGACCAGTGACCCCCCCCTCCCCCGAGCGCTGTTCTTCTTCTTCCTCCTCCCTTCTCATGTACCGCGCGCATGCCTGTCGCTTTCCCGCGGCGCCGCCCAGCCAATCCCATCGCAGGAGCTCCGCGGCCCGTCCGATTCGCACCACGTGGAAAGGGCACGGACGCCGAGCATCCCTAGCCGCCCGCGCCCAACAAACCCTAGCCCACACCGTCCTACTTATACCCTGCTTCGGCTGCCGATCCCCTGCTCAAGCCGCCACCCCCGCTGGGGTTTTCCTTCGCTTGCAAGACGAATTGAGGAGAGGGGAAGAGAGGGGAGGAAGAGGGGAAGCACTGCAAGGAAGAAGAGGAGACAGACCGGAGCTGGAGCGCATCGCCGCCGAGACAACGAGAACCGCAAGCGCGGCCGCCATGGAGCCGACGCCATCGCCGGAGCCGGACCAGGGAAGCTGCTTCGTTGCGAACCGCAAGTCCACGTCAAGCTGCAGCGCACACCTATGCTAGCCAAGGTGAGCCGCCTTGCCGCGCCTCTGCTTCCTTCCCCTTGCGCCGTCGTGGTCCTCTGTTTTTCCCTGTGCCGTCGCCGCGCCGAGCGCCGCCGCTGCCAAGCCTCTGTGTGGCCGGCCTTCGAGCCGAGCCCTTTCTTGCAGGACCCCGTCGCGCCACTAGTTATATTCCACAGACCGCTGTCGCCCTTTCACCGCAGCCGAGGCCGCCGCGGACCGGAACACCGGCCTCCGCGTGCGTGCCAAGGCCGTGTCGCGTCCATGGAT
Organism: Echinochloa crus-galli; assembly: GCA_900205405.1. Taxonomy (NCBI): domain Eukaryota; kingdom Viridiplantae; phylum Streptophyta; class Magnoliopsida; order Poales; family Poaceae; genus Echinochloa; species Echinochloa crus-galli. The sequence goes on along the minus strand of OAMR01000077.1, from coordinate 1,398,531 downwards.
TTCCGTGTGCCCACGCACGCGCACCCAGCCTAAGCCACGCCGTGGTGCGGTCCAGCACTAGCTGGAGCTAATCAAGCCAAACCAGCGCCGCCGCGGAACCGGGATACCGGAGCCCCCGCATGCGTCGCCGCCGTGCGCCGCATTCGCCCTGTTGAGCACCGCCACCCAACCGAATCCCGTCTCGACCATCGCCGCCGCAGGCTCGAGATGTTGATGCCCATGTGCAGAAGCCAAGCCAAGCCGACACCTTCACCAACTCCCGTCCTTGCCGGAGCCGCCGTTGTGCTCCCGAGCCGTGCCATGCCGTCGCGCTCGCCTTCCCGTGCGGGCGACCGCATAGGAGACCACAGCCGCACGCCCCTAAATCTGCCGCAGAGAATCCCGATTCGGCTGCAAAACGATCCCGTGCACCCGGCTCACGTAAACCGCAGACACGGTGCACTGTGGACCCAGTCCACCGCGTCGAACCCAGCCATCTCGCGCTCGTGGGCCGAAAGCCCATTCCTGTTGGGCCGGCCTAACACTTTCGGCCCAGATCCGGCCCAAACCATCTTCTTCCTTTTCTTTTTCAACGCTGACAAGCCGGCCCCACCTGCCATAGGCTATGTGAGACCGACCAGTGGGCCCCACTAACCCCGCTGACTGTTGACTGGTCAATGTTGACCAAGTCAACGCTGACATCAACCGGGCCCACGCTAACGTCAGCCTAAGCTGACCCCACTGATGACGTCATGTGTCATGGTGACGTTAGCAGACCGATTTTCTGTCTATTTTTCTTTTTCAGAAATTATTTAATATTTTTAGAAAATGGTTTAAACTTTGAAAATTAATAATAAATTAACCGTAGCTTAGAAAAATATGAAATCAGTTTTTATATTTTTTCTAAAATCATGACCTACTCGTTAGTGTAGAGTTTGGTGTTGTTTGGGTCTTCTTGCTTCACCGTTTTGGTGTTTGTTTGCTTGTAGTTCCCGTCTTTATTTTCTTTCCGCGATCTTAGGAGGTCCAGAGAGTCAAGAGGAGGACGTCTACTACCTCAACTACCTCTACAAAGTGGAAGAGCAAGTCCCAGGTTCACGCCCAACCATTCTCTGAAATACCTAGTAGACATGCAACTAGTATGCTAGCGCTTTGTTTTACTCGCATGATGATGATATGCCTGCACTGTCATTTATCTACCCTGTTTTCTTACTACCTACTATCCACTTTATGAGAATGCTATGCTTTTGCATGTGTTGGGATGGATGTGATTGATCTTCTTGGCGTGAGTTGGGTGGCTTATGAGGAGTAGTACAGCTAGGACGTGGAGGCGAGTGATGACAACCCGGTCGTTTGATCGGGGTGCTTGGGAACTGCACTCGAACAGTTCCTAAGGAGTACCTGTTGCAGGTACATGGTTACTTTGGATACTTTTGAGGAGTTAGGACGGCCATACTTGTAACGGGTGCCGATTGCGGACCATTGCGGCGGATCGCTTTGACACTAATACTCGCCTTACCGACAATTAAGGGCCGTATCGGGATGACCCGGACGTTGGAATTTACAGTGCTCACCATCTACCCAGAATGGGGAGGGTTCCAGCAAGCCTACTGAGTGCGGTACCAGGACTGTAGGAGATTCGAGTATGTTTTGTGTAAGGGGGACTCGTTGCGGCGTACTCTCCCTGATTTACCACGGCCCCCGACTGGCCCCGGTGGGAAGGTTTCACATCCCTGGGGCAGATGTTAGCGTGCAGATGTTTCCCGAGCCCAGGGAAGCAGGATGGTACCGTTACCTTATAGGGTCTTTGCTGTGGGCTGCGTCTCAGGTTGGTTGCGGACTAGCCTTGCAGCCCGGACGCGCCGAGCGCCGCCGCCGCCAAGCCTCTGTGGAGCCGGCCTTCGAGCCGAGCCCTTTCTTGCAGGACCCCGTCGCGCCACTAGTTATATTCCACAGACCGCTGTCGCCCTTTCACCGCAGCCGAGGCCGCCGCGGACCGGAACACCGGCCTCCGCGTGCGTGCCAAGGCCGTGTCGCGTCCATGGATTTCCGTGTGCCCACGCACGCGCACCCAGCCTAAGCCACGCCGTGGTGCGGTCCAGCACTAGCTGGAGCTAATCAAGCCAAACCAGCGCCGCCGCGGAACCGGGATACCGGAGCCCCCGCATGCGTCGCCGCCGTGCGCCGCATTCGCCCTGTTGAGCACCGCCACCCAACCGAATCCCGTCTCGACCATCGCCGCCGCAGGCTCGAGATGTTGATGCCCATGTGCAGAAGCCAAGCCAAGCCGACACCTTCACCAACTCCCGTCCTTGCCGGAGCCGCCGTTGTGCTCCCGAGCCGTGCCATGCCGTCGCGCTCGCCTTCCCGTGCGGGCGACCGCATAGGAGACCACAGCCGCACGCCCCTAAATCTGCCGCAGAGAATCCCGATTCGGCTGCAAAACGATCCCGTGCACCCGGCTCACGTAAACCGCAGACACGGTGCACTGTGGACCCAGTCCACCGCGTCGAACCCAGCCATCTCGCGCTCGTGGGCCGAAAGCCCATTCCTGTTGGGCCGGCCTAACACTTTCGGCCCAGATCCGGCCCAAACCATCTTCTTCCTTTTCTTTTTCAACGCTGACAAGCCGGCCCCACCTGCCATAGGCTATGTGAGACCGACCAGTGGGCCCCACTAACCCCGCTGACTGTTGACTGGTCAATGTTGACCAAGTCAACGCTGACATCAACCGGGCCCACGCTAACGTCAGCCTAAGCTGACCCCACTGATGACGTCATGTGTCATGGTGACGTTAGCAGACCGATTTTCTGTCTATTTTTCTTTTTCAGAAATTATTTAATATTTTTAGAAAATGGTTTAAACTTTGAAAATTAATAATAAATTAACCGTAGCTTAGAAAAATATGAAATCAGTTTTTATATTTTTTCTAAAATCATGACCTACTCGTTAGTGTAGAGTTTGGTGTTGTTTGGGTCTTCTTGCTTCACCGTTTTGGTGTTTGTTTGCTTGTAGTTCCCGTCTTTATTTTCTTTCCGCGATCTTAGGAGGTCCAGAGAGTCAAGAGGAGGACGTCTACTACCTCAACTACCTCTACAAAGTGGAAGAGCAAGTCCCAGGTTCACGCCCAACCATTCTCTGAAATACCTAGTAGACATGCAACTAGTATGCTAGCGCTTTGTTTTACTCGCATGATGATGATATGCCTGCACTGTCATTTATCTACCCTGTTTTCTTACTACCTACTATCCACTTTATGAGAATGCTATGCTTTTGCATGTGTTGGGATGGATGTGATTGATCTTCTTGGCGTGAGTTGGGTGGCTTATGAGGAGTAGTACAGCTAGGACGTGGAGGCGAGTGATGACAACCCGGTCGTTTGATCGGGGTGCTTGGGAACTGCACTCGAACAGTTCCTAAGGAGTACCTGTTGCAGGTACATGGTTACTTTGGATACTTTTGAGGAGTTAGGACGGCCATACTTGTAACGGGTGCCGATTGCGGACCATTGCGGCGGATCGCTTTGACACTAATACTCGCCTTACCGACAATTAAGGGCCGTATCGGGATGACCCGGACGTTGGAATTTACAGTGCTCACCATCTACCCAGTATGGGGAGGGTTCCAGCAAGCCTACTGAGTGCGGTACCAGGACTGTAGGAGATTCGAGTTTGATATGTGTAAGGGGGACTCGTTGCGGCGTACTCTCCCTGATTTACCACTGCCCCCGACTGGCCCCGGTGGGAAGGTTTCACATTCCTAGGGCAGATGTTAGCGTGTAGATGTTTCCCGAGCCCAGGGAAGCAGGATGGTACCATTACTCTTTAGGGTCTTTGCTGTGGGCTGTGTCTCAAGATGTCTAGCTACCGTCTGTAGCCCGGGTGGTCCCTGGAGCGCAACCTCTGCAGTGTGAAAACTATACGTATAGCCGTGTCCACGGTCACGGACGATCCTTCATCTGGCTTTTCCTGATTAGCATGGGATTCTGCTTTCTTACCTTCACCTTGATCTGGGACCTGAGAGGTTGGACCAGCGTTTGTTGAGACAGGTGGGGAGGGAGCTCACCGTGTCGACTAGTGAGTGAAAGGAGTTGGCGGATGATTATTGCGGGAACTTGTTGAGGCAGGACGAGCCCGATGTGGATGTGAGATTGATGGATGGTTTTGGGGAGTGTATGTGCTGGTGAGGAAAGGTGTTTGGAGCTGAGATGAACTTGGTTATTGCTGCTGCTCGCGCATAGGAATCCCCAGCTTAATATCCTTGAATAGTTTAGGCCACTTTAAAGCATTGCTGCATATTATGGTTGGTGACGTGGACCTGTCCCATTTCCTTGGGGACAGTCTTTGGGTACACAGGAGAAGACTCCGAGTACAAGATCAACCACAATGGGTGAAGTAATTGAGGGCTGTGCGCTGCGCTCAAGGATGCCTGTGGAGGTGAAGGCTAGAAGCACCAGAAGCTTATAGCTATCCACTGCGTAGTTGTTTCCCTTCTGTCGTTTAGTCCAGTGGGCTTGTACCATATCGCTATGTATTTATATCATGTTTGTGGACTTTAATTGATGTATGGATGTGATTTCTACTGGAATGAGTTCTGTACGTGATAGCTGCTATTCCTGGGACTATCATTAGGATATAGAGAGTCGGATTCTCGTATTTGGGAATCCGGTTCGTTTCAATTTCACAATGCAGCAAGAAGCATTGAGGAAAGATATGGAGAAAATTTGGTGTTCTACAAGCTTGATTTGTCATGTTGAGGGGTCCGGCTAGATTTTGGGACAAATACACCCTATGGTACATAATGACAGTCACTATTATCATGCATAACATGATCATTAAGAATGAGCGAGATGAAGGAGTGGATTATGACTATAATCAAGATCGGCGCGAGGTCCTAAGGCCTAAGGAGTACTAACGACGTGATACAATTTTACTCGATGAGTTTCTCAAGATACATCACTAGATTGAGGACAAACAGATGCATGAGAGATTAATTTTAAATGAATTAGTTAAAATTTTAGATTAAATCAGTTTTTTATTATTCAAAAAATGAAAAAACACGCTTGAAACAATTCAAAGGGCCAAATTTATCTAGTTTCAATAGTTGAGTCGTTGTTCTTTGTATCCTGTTTTGTACTTAGGGTTGAAAGTCAAACTATCATACTACCTCCATTTTGAAATATATGTCGTTTAGGACAAACTATTTAGTTTAAAAATGAACTAATTTGCTTGTCCTAAATGTCATATATTTAGAGGGTGTAAATTGGACCTTTTCTCATATTACTTTCCATACTGTTTTACTTGAGATGGACTAGATACCTTTCATTTTAAGCTTTTTTATTCACTTGATATGGTTGGAAACATCGAATAATTACTTAAAGTTCAGTTTTAGGAAACGATGGCCAAAAGCACGACACATTTGCATTGCGATTTGAGGATCTAACTCAATAGCTTTTTTACAGATGCAAGATGGAATTAGACACTTTGTTACTTCTTTACAGTTGTTGGATGGTCGCGGGGGTTACATATATCCGTAAATCGCTCACATATATCTTGCATATAAATCTTTTCACATATTCTTCGTATTATATTTAACAATGTTTTGTATAAATTACTGGCACTTACCTCTTGTTTGAACGCCCGCTCTTCCTGTCTATTGTGGATCTTTACAGCAACAGTCATGTCACGAATTACTGCCTTGTAGACGCTCCCAAATCCACCACTTCCAAGACGTTCCTTCCCTTCGATGGAATCATCTATCTCTGAAGGGTTGAATTCGGTGAACATAGCACTGAGCTGCAGGCATTAAACATGCATAGGTTTGCTTATTTTCTTTTAATTAAAGAATGAGTAAAATACATCATTAGTATATAAACTTAGCGAGTGAGTGCGTTTAGATACACCATCTCTCTAATTACTTATTTAGAAGTAATAACTTATTAACTTGGTATGTGGGTGCAAATAGGTCACAAAACGACACGAGGCAAAAGGACGCCACGTAGGCAGCTGATGTATCAGCTGATATTTTTTTTTGGAAAAGACCTTACCTATTGGGGAATTATCCTTTTTGGGTTTTGTTTGTAGGATCTTGTTGCAAAATAGTATGGCAAATGTTTAAAATCATATATTTTACAAAAAATAATTATTTTTTGCTAGGTGAAATGAAATAATAAAAAGAGCAAGATATATATTTCACGGCATGGAAACGACTGGCTGGTGGCATGGGACACGGAAATGACCGGCCGGCGGATTGATCGGCACAAAAACTTGATTTGATAGAAAATCATCTATTACCTAGTTAGATCTGCTGTATAGGCTAGACAGTAGAAAAGCTACGCGTGAGTTAGGAGAACATGTGTTTGAATCCTTGCAGTGCACATGTGCGTAGGCCTCCCGAGATTTAATTCAAAGTATATTTAAAATTTTACTTTATTGGTACTTTTAAGTCTGGATTGCATAGTATCAAGACTTTTTAGTCTTGAGATTAAAGTGTTTTTGAAACCAATAGTAATAGGGTATTCTCTGATAGCTAGAAAAGTCTTGCACATAGTGTCCAGCGCACGGCCATGTTGCTCCCACGTATTGGGGGCAATCATTTTCTTGGGAGCTAAAATGGAACCACCAAGAATGATATTTATTTCCTTGACATTAACCAGCCACGTCTGTAATAGTTAAAATATAATTAACTTTGTACTCACAATGTGGGGGCTAATGGCTGTTCCTTGAGCCCATGTCTCACTTGCATGTGGAGCCGGTCTATGGACCTCATCCATCCACGGTTCAACGACCAGACGTTCTTATCGTCGATCTCATCCAGTCATCCACATCAATCCACTTGACGACGGAGACAAGGTCGTCTCTACAAAGCCCAGTTCGCTGCTGGAGGAGTTGCGGTCCCAGGGCCACAACACCTACGGACCTAAGGTTGACATTCAGTTTTTTTGTTTCGGTTCCTCGGTTTTTGATGAAATTAGATTATAAGATAATAGGAACTGATCGGTTTTAAGAAATAATTCTAGGAACCGAGCATTTTTGTTTTTGATTATTTCGGTTTGGTTTCCTTTCTGACGAGAACTAGCCGAAATTTTTGAGTGAAGTCTAAGACAACAAAAAGTATGGAAGTTTTAAGTAAATTTAGACAACACTTATTCTTTATAGATAATAACAATTGATAAGAGAGCAATAGCAATATATTAACACAAATACATAGCAATTCAAATATGACACATCACATGTAAACCAAACCTAGTCTTAAAAAGTGCAATTTTTCATGTAACTCGGTTATTTCGGTTAATCCGGTGAACTTACAGTAGGAAACAGAATAACGATAGAAATTTCGGTTCCATATTTCCTATAACCGAAGAGAGAACCGCTTTTTTCGGTTTCGATTCCAATTATTTTGGTTCGGTTTTTTGTTCTCAGTATTTATGCCAACCGCCCTGACCTACGGTGACACTCATCTTTCCACACCCGGCTTCGCCTTCTACCTCAACATGGGGACGTTGTTGGTGTCGGGCGGCTACACAAGATGCTGGCTCGCCGATGCCTGCAGGCCGGAAGCTCCCTGTTGTGGGCCGTCTGCGCGGACCTGTCCTTGGCCTAGCAGCCTGCGCGAATGATGCTAACAACGCTGACGAGGACAAACAGCAGCACACGGAGGGGATGCACAGCCGGCGGCATGGATGTTGCTGCAAGTGAGAGATCTTAACTTTCCGTTATGAGCGTCACAACGGAGGCGCCGCGTGGTTGCTGACAAGCGAGCCAGGCAGCCCTTTGGCTAGGGAGCAGCCCTTGGGTTTCTACCTCTTACCAAATGGAAATCATGGTGAAATGGATTCAATTAGGTTTTCTTTGAGAGATAATGTCGAAGAGTATCGAAGGGATTGTAAGGGATTAAAGAATATTTTGACTTGTAGAAAAAGTTATTCCACTCCAAACCCCTCCAATCAACTTCAATACTCCATTTTCCAAACAAAACTTTAGGGGAAGTTCTTTTGGCATGGAGCAAAACAGTAATTCAAATGTCACATGGCTTGGAAACTGTTAGTAGGCCAAAAGATCAGGGAGGCCAGGGGCTTATCAATACAAGAATTATGAATGAATGCCTTTTAGTAAAATGGACATGGATGACAGTTCTCCGATGAGACGTGGTTTAAACTTTTAGAGACAAAATATATGCCTGAAAGAAACTTCTTTTCTTGTAAGACCATAGGTTCTTCTTAGTTCTGGCAGGGTTTACAAAAAGTTAAGCATTTATTCAAATGGGGTGCTGTTTACAAAGTGAATAATGGGAACAAGATAGCTTTTTGGGAGGGTGTTTGGCTACGTCAGACTCCTTTGAAAGTTCAGTTTCTGGATTTGTGGAAGATTTCAAATGATCCTAAAGTATGTGTTTCTGATTGTTTTGTGAATGGGGAGTCGGTGTCAGAAGAAGCCTTTTCTAATGCTGATGTAGTACAGTGGGACCTCTTTATTCAATTGTTGCGATCTGTTCATTTAGATAAGAAAGGATGTTGTAGAATGGGCTATAGAGAGACCAAAAGTGTTTTCTACCAAATCTCTTTATAGGTTCTTAACAAAAGGGGGGGTTAACCAAATTCTTGTAATTTGTGGAAAATTAAACTTCCTCTTAAATTACAAACTGTTCTGTCCTTTGAAAAGTAGGGGGTGGAAAGGAAGTCCTAACTGTTGTTTGTGTGGAAAACAATGGCATGTTTAGTTCCCAATCACATCACCAAACTTTAAAAAATTCTCTCTCCAAACTTTACTATTCACCTATCACATCAAATTTTTCTCCTCGTGCATGGAATATTAAATGTAGGTAAATAAAAAAACTAATTACATAGTTTTGATGTACACGACGAGGCGAATCTTTTGAGCCTAGTTAGGTCATGGTAGGACAATGTTTACCACAAACAAACGAAAAGTGCTACAGTGCCTTATAGTGTCCGATGTGACGTTTTCACCAAACTTTATCTTCCTCTTTTTGAACTAAACACACCCAAGATGTTCATCATTTTTCTTAGAAGTTCTCTGGCTACTTTTATTTGGTGCTGTGTTAGGGATTATTTTAAATGGGAAGGGTTCCCAACATCTCGACGGACCTACAGGGCAGTTGGCTGTCTGGAAAGCTTCACAAATCTAAAAAAACTTAGTTACTTGCAGGTTTGGTTTGGGCTATATGGAGGTCTAGAAACAAACTGGCAATCGTGAAGCCATTTCCTAAAAGTCCAATTGATGTGTTGTATATGGTGTATATTTTGTACAGAAATGGTCCCAGCTGTTGAAGAAGGAGGATCAGGGAAACGGTCAAAAAGCTTTTGGAGGGAATGGGAAGCTGGCTCGGCAATCTGGCGCTTAATGTTAGTGTAGCCTCTGATATTATTGTTGAGTCGTAAGGTGCCTTTTGTCGTAGCTGGTAGGTTTAGAGTTCTGGATCATCTTTTCAAACTGGGTGTTCCGCTGAACAGTTGTTAGACAAATTATTAATTGCATTCTGGAAAAGAAGTATTCTCATTTCAAAAAAAGTTATGGTGCAATCAACTCGATAAAAAACATATATATGGTCTTTTTCAAACTTTGCAATGTGTGAAGTTAGTATAAGTCGAGTTTCAAGAATCCAAGTGCAACTTGAGAAAAATATATGATGCGTGAGGATTTTTTCCCCTTCTGTTGCGAAACAGGGGCAAATTTGCTAGTTATAACTAGAAGACATAAGCCTGCTGGTCTAGATTTTGCACCCAGACTCTTTCCTTCTCTAGTCTCCAGATTATTTCCTCACGCAGTGCTGTCCCTCTTCGGAGTTAGGACAGAACCTAAAGTTGGATGCATAGAGGAAGTGCAGTTGGGATGATGCAACTCTTGTTTCCCTCTGTCTAAATTACATTTATCAGGTGGGTAATCAGAGTTGCTCAACAGAAGTAATGCAGTTGCAACCCAACCATTGATTTTGAGAACCCAGCTGACAATTTGTAGCCCCTCTTTCCATTGGTCAAATGAATCGAAGAATGAGAAATTTGGAGGATTTGGATCATATGTATATGTGGGGAAAAAACTGAAGGCCAACAAGGATTGAGTTCCTACTACAAATCATATGAAGAAATTCCTATGGAAAGACTTGTTCCACACAGGAATTTTCGCAGGAGGTTGAATCTAATCAGAAGCTTTCTATGTGTCACTCTCTCATCAAATACATATCTTTCTCGCGCACGCCATCGAAGTGATCATCCCCATAGCTTTCCCATATTTCTCATTCCTTAGGGTTCCTATGTGTTTCCTATTCCTGTATGGAGTCCCACGTTCCAAAAAGCCCGAAGATATTTTAAATTGTCACTGAATGGTGTATATTACTGCTGGGATTACCCCCGCCCTTTGGCTAAAATATTTTTCAAGTGACTGTCCTATAGCTAGCAACCATTCATCAGAAAAAAAGTAATGCCAGATTTTCAACATTAATGATAGAAAAATACGAATCGTGTTAGAATAATGAATATAATTTGACTAAAGCAGCTTTACTTACTATCGATCTTTCCATGCGTTTGTAGAACACGCCGATGTGAAGTTTTTTCAGCTGCCCAGTACCTTCGTTAATCTTCACCACATCATAGTATATTGCACCTTGTGCAAGAGTAAAATCCCCTGTACCACCAACAATGGCCCACTCACCCTGGCGACGTTCATCGATGCTGGTCCCTATAACTACAAGCGTCGAACCGTGATGGCTTCATCACATGCACAACAAAGCAAAATCCATTATTAAGATAGAAAAGGCAGAAGTCTTGCATTAGAGGGAAGAACCACTATAAATTTATGCTTTTATATAAAACAAAAGGAATTATATATGAATTTAAGTACGTACCAGGAGTCGGCCGTGAAGACTATGTTGCATGTGTGGAACCACTGGCCTTCCTTTTCGTCCTTGCCTGACTGTATATGATGGCCTCGTGCACGAGCAACCACTGTCGCTTTAGTAACGTCTGGGCCATCATATAGAGGCCAATCATTAACCGCTGTTAGGCCAAAATTATTTTCAAATTCTGATTTAATCACTGTCTCTTGGTTTATCCTGTCGCCGCCGTAAGCCTGGTCCAAATACAATACGAGGTAGAGCTGATCCTGCCCAAAAGCATGTTGTAGTGGAACAGTTTGGAATAGCGGAGTAGCCATTGATGAATTGGGAGGCTCGCTAGGCTTGCCGGCCAGTGCGAGTGGGGGAGAAACTGGGAAGAACTAACCGTATCGATGGAATGCTGGTTTAGGTCGTGGGATATGGGGGTAACTTCTTATAGAAGCAGATTCGTAGACACGGTCACATGATGCGAGCATAAACTAGGACATGCTTTGACAAATCAACATTTTTTTTATATGTAGTTGCTTTTAATTAAAACAGACAGGAATCTTCGCACTTTGATAAACTCTGTTTGTTTTATAATATGTGCAAGTGTTCTCCTAAGAAAATAACTCGCAAATAATTAAACCAGTGCCTAACACCATGACTTCTCTTTCCAATGCTAACCTCCATATTCATCTCAATCTCAATGTACAATTTTATGGCACAGTTATCTAGACCAGAATAACACAAATTGATATTAAAAGTAATATTTTTAATACATCTTCTTGTTACAAATTGAGATTAAAGTTATTTTGTCTTTAATATCAGCACTTTTAATACCGGTTGGTTTTATAATCCATTATTAAAGGATTTCTTAATACCGGCTGATGTTAGCACCCAGTATTAAAGGAGTCTCTACTAGTTAATTGGAAAGAAAAATATCTCTTACCTAGTTAGATTTGTTATATAGGTGAGACAGTAGAAAAGCTACGTGTGAGGTAAGAGGTTATGTGTTTGAATCCTCTCATTACACATGCGTAGGCCTCTCTAAAATTTAATTTAAAGTATATTTAAAAGAAATTACATTATCGATATTTTTAAGTCTTGATTGCCTAGTAACGAGACTTTTTAGTCTTGAGATTAAAGTGTTTTTGGAACCCGTACTAGAAGCAACTCTAATATACTAGCTAAATCTATTTGGTCATGTAAAAATGAAAAAAGCAACAAAAAACTCAATTCAACAGCCTCTCCGTTTCCCTTGGTTCGCTATCTGCCTAGCTATCCCTCTCCCTCCGCTTGGCAAAGATACGGAGCGTGTTGCCTCGCCATCTCTCTTCCCTCATGCCCGCGCTCCTTCTCCCGCGCACCGGCTCCTCTCCACCTGCCTCGCCCCGCGGTCGCGGCAGGTCCGGCTCCCGCCCCGTGCTCGCGCATCAACTCCTGTGGTGGCGAGGCCACCGCCGCCGGCCTCCCCGGCTGTGGGCAGCGAGCCTCGGCTGCGCCGGTGGGCCGCTCCACCCTAACCCGGCCGCATCGCCGTCTTGCACCGACGAGCTCTTCGTCAGCGGCGTCATCGTCCGGCCCCCTGTCCTACCCACCGAATGCCGCGGAGGAAGTTGTTGTTCTGCCCTTCGGTCATGTCGATGTCGTCAATATCGTGGATTACACCGGACTTGAGAATGAGCTTGAAGCGCGTGAGTCGGGCGTCGTCGTCCTCCCCAAAGAGCGTGACGGGCTCGCACAGCACGCCGAGGCACGGCACCACCTCGTGCCGCTTTTTCTCAAGCTCCCGCTTCAGCAGATCCATCGCGCCCCGCCCCCTTGGCTTCGATTCTCCCAGAGGCGCGAGAGGTGGTGAGGTCCTCCGCGACACGACTTCGCCAGCGGGTCCGGGACAAGGGCGGGGTCTTGGATCCGGCGTCGGTGGGGACAACAGGGAAGAAATGTTAGCTAAATGGATAGCTAAATTGAAATATAGAGAGTGAAATTTGGCTAGGAAAGTCTTGCACCATATAGTGTACGTCAGCGCACGGCCATGTGGCTCACCCATGACCCAGCACATGTGCAGAAGAGAAGACCAACATTTTTTTTTTGATTCAGTTACCCTTTCTTTTGAGGAAGCACAACGCTATGTCTCTCATCCCACGGTTGTACTCCGTAAGAAGGAAGCCGGCCGCCCAATAAATGTCCAATTTCTTCTAACGATATCCCTCTTACGGAGTATTTGCTAATTTCTCCCATGACTGTTTAATTACCAGCAGCAGACTCTGCCCATATGATACTGCCACATACTAACATGCGCTAAGAACTTAAACTGCAGTAAATTCAATTGTTCGAATAGCTTGGAAAACATCGTCTAACTAATATTGTCTCAATTTTAGGGGTGGTAAAGGGCCCTCACTTTTGTCTAGAAATTTTAAGGATCGGGCCGGATTAGAGCCGGGTCAAAATAATACTCCCTCCGTCCCACAAAGACTGTCCATTTAGATTTGTCCTAAGTCAAACCATTTTATGTTTGACTAAATTTATATAAAATTATATCAATACTTTTGATGTGTATCAAGTTTCATTAGATTCATTATGAAGTATATTTTCATACTATACCTATTTAGTATTATAAATATTGATAATTTTTGTTGTAAACACTTAGTCAAACATAAGATGGTTTGATTTAGGACAAACCTGAATGGACAGTCTTTGTGGGACGGAGGGAGTACTAGTTTTTGAGCTAAATTTTGTTAGGACCAAGTTAGATTGTGAAGGAACAAACGGGCCATGATCCGTTACCACCCCTACTCAATTTATATCTTTTCTTCAACCACCACTACATATTGGTGGCCAATCATTTTCTTGGAGCTAAAATGGGACCACCAAGAATGATATTTATTTCCTTGACATTAAACAGACGCGCCTATAATAATAATTAAAATATAATTAACTTGTACTCACAATGTGGGGGCTAATGGCTGTTCCTTGAGCCTTGTCTGACTTGCATGTGCAGCCGGTCTATCGACCTTATCCATCCACGGTTCAACGACCAGAGGTTGAAATCGTCGATCTTATCAAGTCATCCACGTTCACTTTTTTTAAAAAAATCAAGTCATCCACGTCAACCCACTTGACGAGTTGACGGAGGAGACAGGGTTGTCGAGACAAAGCCCACCTCGCAGGCCACGACACGTCAACATCTACCGACTTACCGTGGGTCGGCTATCTATTGCTCGCGCGTGTGTTGTGAATAGGTCACTACGAGTGCTAAAAAAAAGGTCACTACCATAAAATGGATATTTCGTTAGAGACGTGCTATTTTCATGAGAGAAATTTACAACTGTTACGAGAATTTCAATTTCCGTGGAGGTGATCTAAGAACTCCCACAAAAAATATATTTTCGTGAAGGCATATCTGGACCGCCACGAAAATGGTTAGTTTTCGTGAAGGTATTGCAACTCACGAAATGCTATTTTCGTGAAGATATTTATGAACCGCCATTGAAATAAATATTTTTATGAAGGTCATCTCTCACGAAATCTTTAGATTTCATGAGGGTGTGCCATAAACTCTCATGACATATTGCATCACTCTACAGGTAAAGGGAGATTACAAGAATCAAGAAACAAGAAACTCTCTTCTCTCAGCGCTAGCTCTAGCAAGATTTAAGGTGATCAACAGCTTCATATTAATTTCCACAGTATACATTTTTGATAACTTATATGTATTTCTTCCAATTTATTGGAATTACTTGACATTTGAACTACATGTGCTGTAAAAAGTAATATTTAAATTGCAAACAAACTATATGTGAGTATATTTATACATTTCAATACACACGCATATTTGGAACGAAACATTCAAATGTCTGTATATACTTTACACTCTCTTGTTTTCATAGTCATTTTATAGTTTCTGAAATTTTATAATACTTAGATTCTCTCATAAAATTCCAAAATTTGGTTGCGGACCAAAATGCATCTTTATAACACCACAATAAATGTTTCACATAAAAATCAAATTGAGGTAATGGTTTTCTTCATTTGATGTTCACTCAAAGCAAATGTTCATAGTGAGTTCTCTTCTCTCTAATGAGATCCAAGGTGATCAATAACTAACTTTACCTTTTTGGTTAGAGGATTCAGTGTAACATTGATTTAGTATAAGCATGTTCAAGAAAATAATTTCAATATAATTTTTAAGCAATAACGACATAGCTTTTTCATAGTTTAATTGTATTTATTTGTGCTTATAAAAAGGTAAGTACACCACTTTGTAGTTTTTGTTAAACAGGCACAAAAACTTGGGCCATTTTTTGGGCTCACCAGACGGCCTACAGGGCCAACTATCTCTGTCCGTCCATCTTGCGATCCGACGGTCAATTCCCTCAGAAACCCTAGCACGTCCTCCTCTTCGGTCTTCACTGCCGTGGTGGCCGCACCATCCAAACTTATTCCCCCAGCGGCCAGCGCCTGCCCTCTCCCCTCCACAAGGCCCCGTGCCCCTGAGAAATTTACCATTTCACCATTGTTAAAAGTGGGTTTCACCGTAATGCCATTCCGTAATTGGGTTTCGTCGGTTTACCATTATGAAACAATGGCAACACGCTAGAATGCCATTTCATCATTTTTTTATTTTCTTTTCTCTTTTGTTCTTAATTTAGGCACGTGATCTGACCAATCTACCCTTTAGACACACATGCGTATTTTTTCACGGTCCTATCGTATTCTCTGCCCTGTACGCCACCCTTTCTTCCTTCTCCTTCGGTCTCGTCCCACCCGCCATCTCCTCGAGCTATTAGTACCCTCCAGGCCACCGTCCCCCCTTCGCCGCCCTGCCTCTCTGGACTCCTCGCCACCTTCATCCACCCACCTCCAGCATCGAGCCCACGACGGCTACGATGCCGCTGCCTCTCCCGAAGCAGCAGTGAAGCTACACTGGGTGCCATAGGTTCCGCGCCGAGGGAGCCCATGAAGCAGCAGGTGAACAGCTGCTTGCTGCAACCCTCGGACCAGGACACGGAGGCAATGGCGCCCGCGAAGCTCGACACCATCGCGCGCGAGCTCGACGTCAACGAGCTACCGGTGTTCATGGCCGTGGTCTCCGACGCCCACCCCACCGACCGGACGCCACTGTGCCGGCACTCGCTCCGTCTGCTCGCGCTCGTCGCTGGCGAGCACCCGCGGGACACCGTCGCGTCGCTCGTGCCCAGGCTCGTGTCCGCCACGTTGCGGCGCGTCAGGGATGATCCAGACTCTGTTGCCACTGATCAATCTTGTTCGTAGAGTTCTAGTATTTAGTTTGTTAGCGTGTCAGGTGTTCCAGCATGAGCTCACGATGTGTGTGTGCGGCCGTGTCTGTTAGTTTGGCAAGATCTAGTGTTGGCGGTCATTACAATCCAATTTCGACCACCAATACTCGGGATTCGGGAATAAATGAGAGTCTATGCAACATTCCATGTACTTAGGTTTTATTTCTAATAAAGTTCCACGAGTTTTGGTGAGTGTCACTTGTGCAGGTACAGTAACAAGAAATACATGCTATAGGCGTCGGAATTGACTAAATCGGCCGAACGACTCCGTTCGGTCGGTTACCCCTCCTTAGCCGAACATGACACCGGGAGTCGTCCACGTCAACGATGACTAAGCGACAACCGTGCAAGCCACTTGGACCGATGCCACATCACCTCTAGGCCTAAACCAACACGAAGACCACTTGGATCAAGTCATCCACGAAGCCTAGGGAGCAAAGGCGGTGCAGGGGGGCAGGCCTGGTTCTCCGGCCCAGCTCGGCCGAACCAATCAGTTCGGCCGAACTGCCTCCACTGCCCAAACCACCATAGGGGAGAAATCCTGGCCCTGGCCCTGGCCCTTGGTGGCCAGGTCGGTGGATCAGAGGGTTCGGCCGAACTGCCTCCTTCGGCCGAAGCGGCGGGCAACCGCCTCTGCCTCCCCCTTGGTCGTTACTCCATCCAACCGCCTTCACTTGCTATAAATATAGTGGTCCAGGCCTTCATTCAACACACACCAAGCCAAGGAGCTCATTTCCACTTTCATTCTAGTAGAGTTAGGATAGTTTAGTTGGGAGTTAGAGTTGAGTCGAGTTTTGCCTCGGAGGTTCCGTAGTTGTCTTCATAAGCTCTGGTATAAGCTCTTGTATCTTTTCCTTTTCCTTTTGTAAGACTTGAGTTATCAATATAGTTATCTTTATCACTTTGCCTTTGTCATTTATATCTTGTCTCTACTTTATTCTAGTTGCATCTATATCGTGTTTAGACTATAGTCAACTCCAGTTCCAGTGCTTCTAGTTCTTGTTTAAGTCTTTATCTTAGTTGGTTCTTCGATGGTTGGTTCTTCGATCTTGCTTGATACTGGAGGTGAATTGTCACCAAGAGTATTGACAAGGTTGCTTGCTCTTGCTAGCGGAGTAAGTATGTCACGCCCGGTTTCAAGGACAAACTGAACGCACCCTTTATGCATGCCCATGATCAATTTTCATGCATAAAGTGACATCATCAGTGAATATCACATATATCAATTAAAAAGCGTATATTACTACAAAATGACAATAGGGTCTTAAAGAAAATTACATAGCGGAAATAACTAATCACAGCGGAGGGCTCCATCTTCCACAGGAACATCGATCGGGGGCATGCCAACCTAGATCTCCACGTCTTCATGAGCAACTTCGTCTCGCCAAGTCTTCATGCAGTAGATCCTTCTCATGGTACTATCTGAGCAGCATTTGGGGGAGACACAGCAGGGGGTTCAAAGGAAAAGGGTGAGTACACCTGGAGTCGTGTACTCCGCAAGTGGGGAGAAATATGACATGACGGTCTTATGACAAGGAAGGCTTTATTTAGTGGACTGCAAAGCTCAAGTTTTAGTGTTGGTCACATTTTAATTAAGCACCTAAGATTATATTGTGAACAAGCTTCCCATAACCCAAACAAGGCACAGGTCACCCACATGTCCTGATCCTAAGGTTTAACATCTCATTATCCAGCCCAATTCCCAAACCACAGTCACCCTTCTGTGATTCACCCAACCCAACTATCCATGGTAGGGTCCAGGCCGCTCTTGACCGTGAGCACGGCTGTTATAACAGTTTTACACTCTGCAGAGGTTGTACACTTTCACCATGAGTCATGTCAACACCATTCGCTGGGGGCCGCTAAACTCCCCTCACATTTCCGAGATGTGAGTGCTACGCGGTGCACTACGAGGCCTTTACATAGGTTCTCCAGTGCGGACTAACCGGGTTACGGCATGCCCTGGCGAACCAGCGACACCCGAGATTCCTTGCCAAACTCTTGGAAACGCAACCCTCATTCAGCCCAGACAGCTTAGCCCCATCCACTGGATTACCCTACTTAATTAGCCAAGACCGTTGCCCATACGGTTCTCATGGCTGCACTGTAAGTCCTGGGTGGTCACTCCATAGACCGGTCCTTTAAAACTGACTCATGCAAGACTACCATACAATCACAAAACAATCCATCATTCCACTTGCCCGAGTCACCTAGGGGTTCCATGTTTCTAACCAATCCCGCATTAACAAGTTGCATATATCATTAGTCAAGATTAAATTATCAACCAACTCTGTTGAGCAAGCGAGCAAGCTAAGGATATACTACCCATAACAAAGGTACCACTAGAGGCTTCAAGGAATGATCATGAAAATATAGTAAACAACCTATATAGGATTCCCATCAAATTGACATCTAAATGCAGAAAGCATAAATAAAATAGTGATGATGTAAAATTAATAAAGGCGCAAGAGTCAAGATGATCAAGACACTTGCCTCTTTTCCAAAGTCCCACTGCTCAGAAGCGTTCCTCAGCGTTAAACAATCAACTGAAATACAAACAATTTACAACTAAGACAATACACCACACATATATAAAATAAGCGCATTATAAGCTAACGCTAGCTACAACGAATACAGGAGCACGAAGAACGCTAAAACGAGACTACGGTTGCAAGAGATGGCTATCTGATGATTTAGGTGATTAACGAAAGAAAAGCGACTATGTGCTGGATTTATTTTAATTATAAAATCACATGCATAGTTGGAATTAATTCAAATAGCATTTAAATTAAAAATAAGAGATTAAACCTACTCATATTTTACTTATAATATATTTCATATGAATTATTCAATTTAAGCAATTAACTCTAAAAACAAGACATATGTGACAGCAACTAATCGACTTATGCCATATCGTGTTGAACTAACAAATTAAATTAAAAACAGATTCAAGTTGATATTATTCACATTAATTCTTTACTTAAGAAAATACGGAGTATAAACCTATGTTTCATTTTATTTAAGAAAAAGGTTAAATTGATTATTAACCAAGTTAATATTATAACTAAATTCAGAAATATGTAGCTGGGTGAGCATCACTGCTAACACGTAGCTAACGTCGACACGAATCTAACGCAACTTGAATGGATCGAAACAGAGTTGGGACGATGAAATGAAATGAACATTCGTCAATCGGCCGACGATTGCCAATGGATGGCACGGATGGGTGGATGCATGCTACAAGGAGATTTTGATAGGATAAATGTAGTATGATTGTAGAACACGGTGAGGCAAGAACGTTTCAGGTGATAGGAATTGCAGGAGCTTGCCAAGGGCGAGGCAATTGGCGAAGAGCTCTTTTACGGTGTGCCATACTGGCCTTAAAAAGGACTAGTATGTAAAGATCGGAGGACTAGCTTGTAAAGATCGGACGGACCAAATTAATTGTATACTACTGTAACCGTTTTAGTAGTATGGGTAGTATGAACTCAGTAGTATAGGTAGTATAAGGGTACTATGGAAAAAAAAATAAAATAGCAGATATGTAATTTTGACATATAAGTTTGGAATCGCAGATATTTAATTATGGCATATCTTTTTTGGATCCGGCAGCTCGGACGGGCGAGACAGGGGTGCGCACACAGGCGAGACAGCACGGATCCGGCCGCCTGAAAAAAATTAGTGGGGATTTTTTTATGTTACCATAATACCCCTGTCATTATCTAGTTTATACTACCATACTAGCAGGTGCTAGTGGCACACTGTAAAAGAGCTCGTGAAGAGCTCTTTTACGGTGTGCCATACTGGCCTTAAAAAGGACTAGTATGTAAAGTCATGTGGAGGTGCTGAACATGTTTATCGTGTGCTGGTGGTTCCTTTATAGATATCATGGATTCCTTTTGTGGACATGTGCAGGGTACATGGGAACACATTATGACCAAAGGGTGCATTGAGAAAGTCAAGGAATCAACGGTAAACACAGATACAATTTTAGGCGTTCATGCCCGACCAGAGGGACAGCAGGGCGACGAGAACTAAGAGCATCAAAAGGTTAATGTATACTGATCCTATTGACAAGCCACTTTGTGGGATCATGCGCAACTATGAGAGGCACAATTTGGTTGAAGGGTTCACTTATTTTTCATCTGGATCAATGGGGAACGCGATCCAACTGCAGCACATGTAAAATGGGACCGACGAGAGAACAGCCGTAACTCGACTGCTATAACTCTATTTTGGTTGGACCACATGAAGATCTGTTCCTTGGGATTGATGAGGGATATGAGTGCTACACGCTGACCAAAGGGCATGCCATTTGGTGCACTCGTTCTTCAGGGAACGTGAAAGCAAAATGAAACAGCGCAGCTGTCTTTCAGCAGGAGTAGCATTCACGATAAAATTAATAGCTCTCAAACTATAGAACAAATGAAGGATTCCTCTGGGCGTGTGCAGGTACATGATATGCAATCTGGTACAAGGATTTGACAATCTGAGGAGTGAATCACCGGGGAACGTGATGCCAACAGACAGC
Source organism: Echinochloa crus-galli (assembly GCA_900205405.1). Lineage (NCBI taxonomy): Eukaryota > Viridiplantae > Streptophyta > Magnoliopsida > Poales > Poaceae > Echinochloa > Echinochloa crus-galli. The sequence goes on along the minus strand of OAMR01000077.1, from coordinate 1,377,891 downwards.
AGGGTGGCTGGACGCGAGAACATCGACATGATTCATTGGGAAACTATGCCGGGGATCATTGGAATTCGACCTATGATGCACGATTCGCTATCAGAAGTAGATAAACAGAGAGAGGGAGGAGGGTGCTCTCACTTTGGGTGTTCATGATGGCCGGAGGAGGGCACAGTGATGGTCAGTGTTAACAACGGACGGCGATGGCTGTCAACATGTCAGCTCCTGCTTGTGTTCTTGTACCATGGGGGGTCCTGAGCGTCGTCAATGATTACCTGCGATATGGGTGCGATGAAAGAGAGTTGGAGTGGTAGAACAGAAGAGGGAAGGGTCAGCACATCACCATGGGACGGCATCTGCACAAGAAGCCGTGGATGGTGCCTTCTCCATATCGTTTCTCAGGTGTGCGAGAGGAGAACTGCAGCAGCAAAACGGATTCGTCACGATGATGGCACTCCACTTTGATGGATAGGACAGAGAGGGAGTGTGGGATTGCGAGGGGGGCAGCCATGGATTGGTGATCTGCTCTTCTGTATCTTCTCTCGTGAGACAAAGAGGGCTGAACAGATGGAATAAGGGAGGGGAAGGGCCTGCCTTCTGTTTCAACATGAATTTACTAAGGAGTAAACAGAGGGAGTAATTGGGGAAGGGAAATTATGGGGCAGCAGTTTCTACCGTGAGGGCTGATTTGGGAGCACTGCTCCCCGCGGCAGGCAGAGACAGCGGCAGGCTTCCCGGGGAAAGCCGCCCGGCCTGCCTCGGTCGGGAGCGCTTCCCCGGGAAGGAGCCGGGATCCCCGGCGGGGGAAGAGCTCCCAAAGGAGCCCTGAGAGGAGGGAGAGACCAGGGGAGGAGAGCCAGCAGGGGGCACTCCCTTCTGTCATGAGAAGGGGAGGGGCGTCTATTTTTTTTTTGTCGTGGGAAGAGAGGGGAAGCAGGGAGAGGGGAGAGGCGGCAGGGATAGGAGAGAAGAGGTGAATGTGCTGGCTTTGGGCTGGGCCTGAGTTGGATTGGATTCGGGCCGGGAAAAAATATTGAGAGGATTAGCTTATGTTGACAACGAGATCCAGCCCGAACTCAGAAGGAACTAGCTAGGGGAATGCTGGCCGATATAGGATATAGTTTTGGTTTCCGAAGGATTTGTGGGGTTTCTCCGAAGATTTGAACTCAAGATTGGATCGAACCAACACGTGTTTGAAAATGCTTTATAAAAAATATTTTACACACAAAACACTATGAAAGCGGCATGAATGCAACAACCACCTTACATTATAACCTACATTAATTATATTTGTATTTAGAAAATATTGTTTTATTTGAAATAATTACACACACTTCCTAATTAATTCTAACAAATTTTAGAAAATTAAAAAAAACCGTAGCAAAATTAAAACTAGGGTGTTACAAAGTAGTTCTTGACTGTAGAAGTGGTTCCTAGACTAGCCAGTGGCCTTAGTTTGCCCCCCGAGTCTACGGAGTTGGTAGCTGTTAGGTGGTGACAGCCTGTCACACCCGAATTTACACAGAAACCCGAATGTGGCCATATGTGTGCCCAGGAAGTCACAGTACACATATAGCAAACAAATATGGTAAACAAAGAACATATGCTGAATAAATTCTCGAATAAATAGAGTTTTACATCAGAGTGCATCATAAATAAACTAACCAATATAGCAGAACACTAAAAACTTTCTCTAAATGAAGCCGCACTCCACAGGGACTCTGATTGGGAGAACGCAACTCAGTAGTACGGTAGATCTTCTGGAAACTCAGCAGCAGACTCATGCACAGCCCAATCTGTTACCCGTCCGAGATATTGTTGAATAAATAGCAAGTGTAAGTAAAACAATTACTTAGCAAGTATAGCACGGGTTATGAAGGCTCAAACAGGCTAGACACGGCTTAACTGCATTTGCACTTTTTAGTTGGATTGTTTTAACAATTATCCAAGTTACTACAAGTGTATGAATCACAGTTGTAACCTAATTAATAAAGTGTAAGTGACATTAAGCATTATTAAATATCATCTTCTAATAAAAAAGGATCCAGGCCGCTCGTGACCCTGAGCAAGGCTATCATGATAGATTTACACTCTGCAGAGGTTTCGCCCTTTACCCACTAGTCGCGTAAAAGTTCAAAGGAAATTTAAACCCAATAATGTCGAGGTGGCCAAACCTCTTAAACCACACTTCCGAGGTGTGATCGCATAGGGACGCTACGAGGCTTTTCGCAAGACACCCTAACAAGACAGTAGCCGCTGTGGTACTACAAGACGGTGAGACCCTAGGCACCGAGATTGATTGAATCCTAGGGCGCAGCGATAGGAGGGTCAATGGCGTCCAAAGCGCAAGCTACACGCAAGCCAACCAAAGCGCAACGTGTAGAGTTCCAATGCGAGGACTCCCAACACGGGACTGTGCCTAACAAGACATAGCCAACGGAGCGCATCCGTCCTCGGTGGAATCAAGAAAGACCTCGCACCTTGCCTCCCACAACGCCGTTGGCCCCTCGGTAACTACTGTCAAGCTAGAGCCGTATAAGCTACTTGACGAAGACCAGAGCCATTATAGTTCTGGCGGTGGGGACAGGCTCCTGGGTTGTCGCTTTAAGAACCGGTCCATAGGGGGAGACACTAGGGCCAAGCACGAAGCACACGCCTTAGCTCCTTGATCCATGTTGCTAATAAGCAAGTTTTAACATTAAAGTTGAAGTGCACCATTAATACAAGTTTAACAATTTAAATAAATGTGACAGTAGCTGCACATAGCAAAGTTCTATCCATACGCATAAACCCAAGGTACACAAGGACATGATAAATAAAAGCTAGGTACAACCTTAAAGGTACATCAAAATTAGACACATGCATGTATGAAATGATTTAATACAAGTGAGTAGGTAGCAAGGATTGTCCGTGCTATAACTTGCCTTCCTCAGAGTAGTGCTGCTGCTGCTGCTGCGAGTCCGGCTCCTGAAAGTCCTCTCCGTACTCGAACTCCAAAGCGAACAGCTCACCGACTGGACACGAATCACCACACAAGCATCCACACAAGCCAATACATGTAAACAAAAGTATTCTATTAGAAACAGTACACCAAACAGTAGAAACAGTACAAAATAAGGTTTCGCAAATAATCTACGCTTCGCTACGAACACGTGAGTGCAAAAATCACTCTAATCGGAGCTAAAACGAGAAAGTTATAGCGTTTCTAAGTTTTAGGGGCTTATTTGTGAAAAACCCAGGACCTATACATAATTACGTATTAAAAACCGAGGGCTAACATGTGAAAATAGTGAACCAGGACGGCGCGCACTATTATTTGAAAACTCAGGGGCTCAGATGAAGAAAACATGACCCATTTGTAATTGTTTTTGAACTGAGTGGGACGGCGGGTTGATTAAGAAATAACGGAGGGGCTCTTTAGCAAAAGAGCCAAGGTTGACCGGTATCCTTGGATTGGCTCAAGAACGCGTATGGATCTTCAGCCGCAGAATCTAGATCGGGTGGCCCAAAATTGATCTGGGCTCCCTGGTCGGCGGCAGTGGTGAAAACGCGGCGGCGCCGCTGTGCTCTGCGGCAGCGGCTCGCCAGAGCGGAGGCTAGAAGGCGCTAGAGGCCTCGGCTTGGGACGGGACCGGGCTCCATGGACTCAGGGAGGCGTGGCGCGTTCACCTGGATGTCCAAGTCAAGGGGAGAGGCAGTGTGGGTGGTGCACGGCGGCGACCGGCGGGCGGCTGTCTCCGGCGAGGCGGACGTGTGTGCTAAGGGGGTCGGTTAGGGGCGAAGCTTGGCGCTAAAGAACCACAGAAGCACCACGAGTGCAGATAAAGTGTCCTCGGCATCGGGGAGGCTGCACAGGCAGAGCTCGACGGCGACCGGCGGTGGCTTACACCGGCGAGCAAAGGCGGAGAGGCTACAGAGCACGGGGGAGAGCGGAACGGGGCTCAGGAGGTTGCTCACCATGTGGCGAAGCTGCCTGGGCGTCGAAGAGGGCATAACCGCATCGGAGCGGCGAATTGACGATGGCGACGCGAACTCGGGAGGCGGCGGTGTGGAGGGTGGTCGACGCGTCGGGGCGGCTCCGACGAGTCTGGAAAGGGGGGGCGACGGCGATTAGCGTTGAATCAAGGGAACAAGGGAGACTGAGTTGCTCTGATAGCTACATTACCTCCTGGAGGAGCCCCTGGATGGCTTCTCGTCGATCAGAGGACGGCGGCCGGCGAGAATTGGTCGCGGCGGCCAATGGCGGTGGTGCAAGCGAGGAGGAAGGTGATGCGGCTCGGGATTGGTTCGGTGAGCAGGATGGGTGAGGGTAAGGGGTGCAGGGTGTTGGCACTTACTGGGGTAAGGAGTGTTTCAGTGGTTTTTCATATGGCTTAGTAAAATATAGAAATATTCTACAAGTGCACAGAATCACCGCTGTAGCACTTCACCTGGGAGTATCCCCAGGTATCGTAAGTTATATTTCCGCACGGAAGCTTTGGCAAGAATACTAGTGAACAGATATTCGAGACTACCAGAGAAGGGTACACGACTAGACAAGACAGGGGATAACGGTATTGGATAGGAGTGGATATACCGGACAACAGCTCAAGGGATACTCAGATAAGGGAGAGAAGAGATAGATAGCTTGGAGGACAACGAGAAGAGATAGAGGACTCATGGATACTTTATCTACCTATGTCACTCTAGCTTAGACATACAACAGCTATAGAGCCAACACTAGGACATCTAGGTTAACTTTATTGTCTTAGTTTCGGGACAAGGGAACCCGTGACACACAGAAATGGATGAGAAGGGGTACCACCGATTTCCAACTGGGGGATCCTACGGACCGGAACTAACGTCATGGGCTACGAAGACCGAAAGGGCTGTCACCACCTCACGGCTACCACCTCCGTTGCGACTGGAATAAACCAAGGCTACTGGTTAGTCTAGGAACCCCTCCAACACTAGTCAACAACTACTTACTCTGCTAGCAAGAGCAAGCAACCTTGTCAATACTCTTGGTGACAATTCACCTCCAGTATCAAGCAAGATCGAAGAACCAGCCAAGACAAAGACTTAAACAAGACTACAAGCACTAGAACTATAACTGACTATAGTCTAAACAAGATATATATGCAAATAGAATAAAGTAGAAGCAAGATATAAAAGACAAAGGCAAGAAGATAAAAATAACAATATTGATAACTCAAAGTCTTACAAAAGGAAAAGTAAAAGATACAAGAGCTTAAACTAGAGCTTCTGATGACGACTCCGGAACCTCCGAGGCAAGCTCGACTCAACTCTAACTCCCAACTAAACTATCCTAACTCTACAAGAATGAAAGTGGAAATGAGCTCCTTGGCTTGGTGTGTGTCTTGAACCAGGGGTCTGCCACTACTTAAATAGCTTGGACAGGTCGGTTGGAGGTTGGGTAACCGCTAAGGCAGCCTGGGGTCGGTTTCCCTAGCTTCGAGCGAATGAGGCGGTTCGGCCGAACCAGAACCAGAGGGTTCGACCGAACCCTCAGATGCACCGACCTGGCCACCAAGGGCCAGGATTTAGCCCCAGAGGAGGTATCAGGTGCTGGGGCCGGTTCGGCCGAACTGGTGGGTTCGACTGAACTGGGCCTGGCCCCTGGCCGGCCTGCCCAGCACCGCCTCTGGCCTTGGACCTAGGCTGCTTCCTGATGTTGGTCTTCATGTATTTCTGGCCCAGAAGTGACGTGGCAGCGGATTAGGTGCTCTGGGACGAGTTGGCGGTTGTCACACCCCAAAATTTTCGAATTTTGGGATGTGAATCTTTAACATAATTAATATAATATTTTTCTCAATTTTCTAAAATTTTCCAAGCTTTGTTTAAATTTACAGGGAATTTATAGTAGAAAAAATATATTTACCAATTATAATAAATTACCTTAAATGTTGCATTCGTGCTGCTGCACTGAGTTTTGATTGTGTGTAGTTCAAACTAGAATTTAAATCCAATTTAAATTCGAGTTTGAATTGTGCTTGTGCTTACTCCGGCGAACTCCCGTCGCCAAGCGCGCAACGCCGTTGCATCCCCGCCGCCGGCGGCCAGCGGCCACGCCTGATCTGTTCTGGGCCGTCTGATTCTGATCGGACGGCTGTCAGTGCTCCAACCCCTGAGTCAAACATGGCGGATACCGGTCAGCGCCGGTAGTTTTGCAAAAGAACCCCTCCACTACTCTGAAATCAACCCGCCGTCCAGTTAGCTCAAAATATATTCACAAATATGCCCTGATTTATGTTTAAACCCCTGTAGTCTTCTGTTTTTACCACCCGAGGTCCAGCCCCTGTCTTTTTGCACCTTAGCCCTCCTGTTTTTACGTATAGGTCCTCAGTTTTTCGCAAATAAACCCCTGGAAGTTTCTGAAACTTGCCAGCAAGCCCCTGAACCTTAGAAAAGCTATATCTTTCTCGTTTTAGCTCCGATTAGAGTGATTCTCGCGTTCACGTGTTCGTAGCGACGCGTAGATTATTTCCAAATCCTTCCTTTGTATTGTTTCTACTGTTTGGTGTATTGTTCTTAGTTGTATATTGTTTGTTTGCTTGTTTAGTTGCTTGTTGTGCTCGATGATTGCTGCGAGTAGAGGAAGCCGTTCCAGAGATTCAAGATGAAGGACTAGAGACCTTGAGCAGCAATACTATGGATCTGAGTTTCATACCATATTGTAATCGACTCAACGGGGTAAGACCATCCCACCCTATAAATATAAAGGGCCAAAGGCCGATTGAGCATCATCCAATCGATCAAAATCACTTTCGTTTATCTTTTTACTTTTCCTCTTTGCCCTACTTTTCCAATCTACTATTTGCTGTTCCTCCTTCGTCTCTATGTCGATTGAGGGTGTCCTAGGTGGCCTGCGGACTCTAGGACAACCCTAAGTGTGTTGCCCCGACGGGATCCTGCCCGGGCGACGTTGGAAGGTATACCGCCGATTCACTCCGGCAAACCGGTCTAACCACCCTGCATAGCCGGTCTGACCGCTTTGTGTTGAGGTGCTGCAGCGAGCCCCTCGACGCACCGTTTGTTGGCCGCAACTTGTGCCAACAATTCTGGATGCAAATATATCTTGTTTAGACTATAGTCAGTTATAGTTCTAGTGCTTGTAGTCTTGTTTAAGTCTTTGTCTTTGCTGGTTCTTCAATCTTGCTTGATACTGGAGGTGAATTGTCACCAAGAGTATTGACAAGGTTGCTTGCTCTTGCTAGCAGAGTAAGTAGTCGTTGCCTAGTGTAGGAGTGGTTCCTAGACTAGTCAGTGGCCTTAGTTTATTCCCGTCGCAACGGAGGTGGTAGCCGGGAGGTGGTGACAGCCCTTTCGGTCTTCGTAGCCCATCACGTTAGTTCCGGTCTGTAAGATCGAAGTGCTACAGCGGTGATTCTGTGCGCTTGCAGAATATTTCTATATTTTACTAAGCCATAAGGAAACCCACTGAAGCACTCCTTACCCCAGTATCAGGATTCTTAATTCTGATATTGGATCGTAAGAAGTGCCAAGAAGCATTTCTGGCGCCGTTGCCGGGGAAGTATTTGGCTAGATTACTTTTGAATTTTTATCTTGAGCTATCTTAGTTTTGTACTGCTACTCAAGCGGGTTTATCCTTGCTCTGTTCGTTGGTCTTTGTGGAACAGAGCACTGCATGACTGGTTTCCAGCTACCGTCAAACTTCCAAGAAAATCCTGGGTCACTTGTGAGGAAAGTACGACCCCGTGTTGTACCTCCTCAGAAGCAACTCCTTCTGACGAACACAGTCCTTCCCGTCGTGACTCCAGCTTCATCGAGGATGGCTGGCAAGACGATCCGCGCGTTCTCCGCTCCATCAAGCGAGAACGTGTGTACCGGACCAGCTCCGCCAGTCGGAGGTGGTAGTTTCGAGCTCAAGCCAGCCCTCATCAACATGGTCCAGGCTAGCTCATTCTGCGGCAAGCCACATGAGTATGCCAATTCTCATCTCCAGCATTTCTTCCAGCATTTCCTGGAGATTTGCAACACCTTCACCATCCGCGGAGTAAGTATCGATGCCATTCGCCTTCGTTTATTTCCATTCTCATTATTAGGCAACGCGAAACAATGGTTTTATGCTAACCGCGAAGCTATAGATACTTGGGATAAATGCACTAGCGCTTTTTTGCTAAAATTCTTCCCGGTTGGGAAAACCAACGCCCTCCGGAACAAAATAGCTAGTTTCCAGCAGTTAAAAGATAAAATGCTCACCCTTGAATTCCTCTCGACTTTGGTTTCTGACTATATTTCTGCTTGTCCTCACCATGGTATGCAGAGTTGGTTCATAATCCAAACTTTCTATCACGGGCTGAGAAATTCTGCCCGTGAGTACCTGGATGCTGCTGCTGGAGGCTCGTTCTTCTCTCTTGAGGAGAGTCGTGCGAAGGCCCTCATAGAGAAGATGGTCGAGAACCAAGGTTGGTCCGATGACCGGACTCAACCGAAGACCTGAGGAGTTCACCAAGTTGAAGCTCTGGACATGCTGGCTGCCCAAACCTCCCTTTTGAGAGGCCTCAACAAGGTAACAATTTCAATTCCAGCAATTTCAATAATCAGCCGTCTCTTAGAGATCTTGTGTTTGGCCGGATGAAAATAACTGAAAACATCAATAAAAAGCTTGCTGCTAATGATAAAACACTGGAAAGCGTAGACTCTAGGATGGAATCATTTTCTTCTGATATGAAAAGTCAACTAAGCTTTAATAAAATGATAGAAACTCAAGTCGCTCAGTTAGCTGCTGCGGTTCCTGTCACTGAATCGGGGAAGATTCCAGGGCAACCCAAACCTTCCATCGAGACAGCGAAAGCTGTCACTACAAGGCATGGTAAGATGTCTCGTAGTGTGTTCCGTACTAACCACGCAGGGAAGGTCGCACGCATCCAAGTGCTGACACCAAGATGGACCTACCTGCCAAGAGCTGCAAAAAGGGCGATCATCAAGACCTCTCCGGATAGGAAGGAAGATCCCGGAGTGCCCATCATTCAGTGCACGATCTGGAATTGTCGCATTGATGATCCACTCTGTGATCTGGGGGCAAACATCAACATCATGTCTAAGGTACTATTTAAGAAATTACGCTACCCTACTTTGTCACCTACTACTCATGAGCCGCTTCCTTGGGCTCATCATCATCATCATCAGAGATTGTCCCATACTTCTCATTGAGATAAATCCAAATCTCATGAGTATTCTGCATGTTAGCAATCTCCCAAAATATGCACTTATCCAAAGATGTATGCATGATATCAATAGCAAGATAATTGAGTTGTAGACATTTCTCTTGCGCTTGAGTTGGATTAATTTCATCAATTGCATGAGAGAGGCCCACATCTACAATCCACCACATTTGAGGGGAAATGAACTTGAAATTGCATATTATCCAATTTTTCCACCGTGTAAAGTGTGTGCCATCAAAATTGTGTGGACAATCAACATCTAGCCCGTAGTTCGCCATCCTCTCGGGTCAGTAAAGACCACAAAAGAGAGACCTCGGCTCTGGTACCACTTGTAGGGTCGAGATGGCGAACTAGAGGGGGGTTGAATAGTCCTTTCTAAAAATTATCGTGCAGGCTAACCGAAACAAATGCGGAATTAAAACTATCGGTCTAGCCAAGACTTCACCCCTTCTATCTAAATTCACTAGCACCTTTTGAAAGATCCTAAAACAAGCAAATAAGGTGTCGGGCTAGCAAGTGCTCACCTAAACAATTCTAGGAGCAAGGTCACACAAACTTATGCCTCTAGTACTTCACACCGGGGAGCTCCTACACAACTAGTAAGCAAAAGCACAAAGCCCCTAAGCTCACTAGCAATGCTTAATGGGCAAGATTACACAAGTCTAATCCAAAGACTCTATTTACTTAGCTACACAAACTAAGCAAAGAGACTAATTAAGCTACTCAAGCTAATTAGTCACAAGATCACTACTTATAGCTACACAAGCAAGAAGACAATTAGCATGCTACACAAGCCAACTAATTATAAGAGCAATCACACAAGCACAAGTGTAAGGATGTAAATACAATGCTTGTGATCAAGAAGTGCAAACCACCGAGAAGAGTAGACAAGTTGACACGGTGATTTTTATCCCGAGGTTCACTTGTTTGCCACCAAGCTAATCCTCGTTGTGTCGACCAACACCTGTCGACCAACACCTCGATGGTTCTTGGGCAAAGCTCGCAAGCTGCTGGCCACTCCGGGCACACCAAGACACCACTCGCAAGTGAGGTAACTCAATGACATGCTCCACTAGAGTTACTCTTCGCGATCCCCGCGGGGTGAGCACAATCCCCCTCACAAATCCTTCCTCCGGAGCACCGTACAATCTCCTTGCGTGCTTCAACGGAGCCTCAATCCACCAAGCCGTCTAGGAGGTGGCAACCTACAAGAGTAACAAGCACACCGGCTTACAACCTGAACACCTAGTGCCACTCGATGCAATCTCTCAAAGCAACGCACTAGATTCGCACCCACTCGCAATAGATTCACAATCTCGCATGAACAACGGAGTTAGTGGACTCTCAAGGCAAGCACAACCATGGGAAACACTTTCCCAAGGTGCTCAACCTTACCCAAGCCCCGGCCATCCATCTTTTTATAGAGAGGGGAAGAAAACTAGCCATTACACCCCTTTTCCCGAGCTCCAACGGCTTTCGCGGACTGTCCGCCTCACAGTTGGCGGACTGTCCGCCTCAGAATTCCAACGGCTAGAAACGTGTCAGACGGTGTCAGAAGTAGCCGTTAGAGACTGGCGGACAATCCGCCCATCAGGCGCGGACTGTCTGCCACACACAAAATTCAACCGGCCACAACTCACACTTTTGCCCGCGGATAGTCGGCCTCACAAAAGTGCTCTAGATCGCTCAGAAATGTCTCTGTGTGAACTGTCCGCCAAAACAGTCCACCTCACAAAAATTTGCCAGCGGACTGTCCGCCACAAGGGCCCGGATAGTCTGCCCCCCTCGGACGGTCCGCCACCACAGAGAGGCGGACTGTCCGCCACTACTTTTTCAGCACAACCGAAGCTCGGTTAAACGGCCATAACTTTTAGCTCCGATGTCTAAATTAGGTGATCTTGGACTCTATAGAAAGCTTATTCAGAGGGCTATCCAATCCAACTGAATACTTGACCCAAAACACTTTGGATCAAAGCATAAATTCAATCCAAGATCATACCAAGTCATAACCAACATCCAAACTTCAACCCCTTTGCAAATATGCCAACCCCATAAGTGTACCACCTTATGTGTGAGTGAGTTAGCATTTTTCACAACCATTTCTCAAAGGGTTTTTCACTCTCTTCACCATGCCACTCGATCCTAGCAACATCGCAAAGTTAGATCTCTCAAGTGGCACTAGATGACCGATATGCAAACAAGTTTGCCCCTCTTGATAGTACGGCCATATATTCTAAATCCGGTCATAAACTTCTCTACTCACCTATGACCGGTTAAATGAAATCCCTATTGGTTATACCTTTGTCTTGCGCATTTCATTCGTCTTCTCCTATGTTCATGCACCAACATCGTCACAAATGATATGATCCACTTCATATCATCATGCGACTTAATGGTCAATTGATCTTGACTCCACTTGCTCTTCACCGTTGCAACGGTCTATCGGCGCCAAGTCATTGCTCAAGCATCCCGCCACGCGGTCCAGCGCTTAGCCTCTGACTTGCCCTTCACACTCGCAACCGGTCCATCAAATCAAATCTTGTCTTGATCTTCCCCACTTAGTCACATGACTCCATGTCATGTCTCATATGCAATGAGCTCCTTCATCACATTTACCTGTGGACTAATTACCTGTGTATTTCACTTAAATACATATTAGTCCACCTAAGTTGTCACTCAATTACCAAAACCAAACAGGGACCTTCACACGTGGCGTGTGATGTGTCGTTTGGTCCTCGTTGTCGTGGACGGCTCCCGGTTGCTTTGTACGGCTAAGGGGAGTAACCGGCCGAACGGAGTCGTTCGGCCGATTCGGTCATTTTTGGCCCCAATAGCACGTATTTGTTGTAGTTGTATTGTACCTACACAAGTGACACTCACCAAAACTCGTGAAACTTTATTAGAAATAAAACCTAAGTACATGGAATGTTGCATAAAACCTCATTTATTCCCGAGTATTGGTGGTCGGATTTAGGCTGTAACGACCGCCAACACACCGAGGAATCCCGGCCGCACGTCTCGTTGTCGTGGACGGCTCCCGGTTGCTTTGTACGGCTAAGGGGAGTAACCGCCGAACGGAGTCGTTCGGCCGATTCGGTCATTTTTGGCCCCAATAGCACGTATTTGTTGTAGTTGTATTGTACCTACACAAGTGACACTCACCAAAACTCACGCCAAGCACACAGCAAGCCGAATTAGCTAGCTTCACACGAGGCCGAGCGTTTGAATCCGAAAGCGTGCCAGTCAATTTTCCTGAAAACTGACAAAAGAAGAAATAAAAAAAAACCTGGAACGTGTCGGATGATACCAGACAGTTCCATATCTACGGCTTACAAAGCCAATTTTGAATGACATATAGCTACGAACAGGCTATCTGTCAATAGTTAACGCATCATTCGGTAACCAGTAAAGCATGTAAGAATCCACTGCCGAACGTGTGACGTCAGTATGACGAAAGATCGGTATTTTAACTAAATTAAACATTGTAGCACATAACCATAACCGATTAACGAGTTTGGAGCATGATAAAATAAATAGAAAGCGAAAGCATAATCATAGATTTTTTAATAAACAAGAATGCATAGATTTAAAGCACTAGTCTACCGCATGTCTAGGTACTTTTGAACCCGTTGAGCGTAAAAATAAACAAGTTAATCCACCGCATGATACAACTTGTTTAAAATCACACCACCAACCAAGAATAGATCAATCTACCGCATGATATACTCTAAACGTGGAAGGCTAGAAGCAATCATTATTTAAAACAAAGTTACGAACACGTTTTTGATATGCAGGGCCCTTCTACTGAGCTTGAGAGGTCTCATGACTCATGATTTAACAAAGAAGCCTTCTCATACCAAGCTTAAATCCACCGCATGATACTAAGCATGATACAAGGTTGTCGATACTTACGGAGGTCGACGGATCGATGATTCCTCTCGAAAGAAACTCGACGACACGACTAAAAGACTCGAAAGTTGGCGCAAGGCCGGTTTGTTGTATGATTGTTCGACCCCTATTACAATCGTCATGGGTTTATATTTATACCCAGGCTTTGACACGACTTCTAATCGATTACGATTACAATATTTTATTTTTCCAAAAATAAACGCCGGGACACCATGTCCATCTCGTATTCATCATCAGATCAGCCTTTTCCTTATATTCAATCCACGTCATCACGCGTCCCCAAATTTTTCCGCTTCTATCTGTGGAACAGCTCTCTTGCCGAACGATGACGGACTCCCGACCGCAAAATGCCTTTACCGAATGCCCTGAAGAAAACTTTCCTTGCCGAACGGTATTTTTTACCAAATCCGGTCCACATGTCAGCCTCTTCCTGGTGCCAATTTTTGGTGCTAACACATGCCCCTTCAATTTCAGGACAAAAGATAATTTTATCTCGGAATTGACTAGAAATACGCAACATCTCTGGATTGAATCTACTCAACATCCACTTCTTCCGCTCGAAATCTTCGGAGCTTCGCCTAGATCCAAACCCTAGCTCATCAACTTCTTCAAGCTTCAATCCCCAAATGGCGGACCAAGATCAAGCCCTCCGAGTAAATTTCACTCCCCTTAAGCTCATTCGGCATTACCTTACTTTGCTTTTTTCTTTTTCTTTTGAATCGCTCTTTAAATCTTCTTCTCATTCCTTTCCCCGGATTTTTACCTTTGTTTTTCTGACATTTTTTCTCCGCTTCTTTCAGGCTCATCCAATGGAACCTGGCTGCTGCCCCAACTGCTACCCCAACTGTGGCGGTCGACTCCTCGGATTCATCCAGTCGATCTTCCAGTTCCAGCCGGGATTTGCGCTATTCAGATAGCGATGCCCGCCGGTTCATGAGGGAGCGCGACGAGACTCGTCACGAGCTAGAGGTCGTCTCCAAACAGGCGGGGATTGCGGACCTCGAGTGGCAACACCAGCGTAAGCAGTTGCTTGAGACCATCGATGGTGAGCTTTGTAATCCGTTTCAATCTCAATTTGTCCTCAAATAACATTATATCTGTCATCACTTGTAATTCGCAGATCGCGATGCTGAGCTCAATCGTCTGAAGGCATTGGTGGAGACGTTGGCGAACAAGGTGAACGCCCAAGGGGACACGCCAGAGGCTCGCCTTGGTGCAGTAGCAGGCCGCATCGACGAGGTGGCTCTCCATGGTGTCCGTCTGGGTGCCGCCGTGGGTTTAGTTGCCATGTCGACACGCACCAGCACTGATTATTCCAGGATGCCGGTCGGCTTCGCCAATGGCAATCCAGAGGACATTGATGACATCGATGCCTCCATAGATCGTTTTGATGGTCATGGCGCTGCTATCGCCGATTCCATCCATCCCCAGTCTGTTCTGAACAGGCTGTTTCATTAGTTTGTACTAGGGATTATGGAGTTTCGGCAATAAAACTCATCTTTTGCAGTCCTTTTGCGATAACCTTGTTGAGCTCATGATGTAAAATATTTGCACTAAGGGCAATACACTCTAGTATTGGCCATTTTCCTTTTGTTGGAATTTTTATTCTGAAGGCGGCTCCTTCCCGAATGCCGGCTATTTCTGTTATTCTTTGACATTTAACTCCTCCATCAGCGATCAATTTCAACACTAGGATAATATTTCTTTAAATATCTCCCGTTTATAGCAGTGCAGCAGTGAATTCCTCTCCTAACAAGTTTTTCAAAATGTATGCATTTCCAGGCACACATCTAACCACTCTAAAAGGGCCTTCCCAATTTGGGGACCATTTGCCGAATGCACTATATTTAGTACCAATCGGCAACAAAGCTTTCCAAACTAAATCCCCTTCTGCAAATTGCTTGACCTTCACTTTTTTGTTGTAATATTTAGCAACTCGCATTTTATTTTTCTCGATATTCTCCAAAGCCTTGAGACGAATCATATGCAAATCCTCTAATTCATCCATCATTAAATCATTATAATCCTTAGAACTTAAATCCTTCTGCAATTTTATCCTCCTTGAATCTGATTGTACTTCCCATGGCAAGATAGCATGATGTCCATATACTAATTCATAAGGAGACGTTTTTGTAGACCCATGAAGAGTCATTCGGTAGGCCCACCGAATGCCACTTCCTTGGCTTCTGATCAATTTTCTTTTGTATAATTTTAATCATAATTTTGTTGGAAGCCTCTAGCCTGTCCATTGGCTTGAGCATAATAAGGAGAAGAATTCAATAATTTGATCCCCATACTTTCAGCAAAATCTCTGAATTCTGAAGATGTAAATTGAGTCCCTTGATCTGTGGTAATTGTTTGAGGAATTCCAAATCTATAAATGATGTGTTCTTTGACAAATTCAATCATATTCTCTGATGCCACCTTTCTCAATGGAATTGCCTCAACCCACTTAGTGAAATAATCTGTTGCTGAAAGTACAAACTTATGCCCCTTGCTCGATGGAGGATTTATTTGGCCAATCAAATCTATTCCCCATCCTCTGAATGGCCATGGTTTGATAATAGGGTTCAGAGCTGATGCTGGAACTCTCTGAATGTTTCCAAATTTTTGACAATTCTGACATCCCTTGTAATATTCAAAGCAATCTTCCAACATTGTCGGCCAATAATAATCGGTTCTTCTAATAACCCATTTCATTCGGTAAGCCGACTGATGTGCTCCACACAATCCATCATGCACTTCACTTATTAGCTTCTTTGCCTCTTTATAATATAAATCTTTATCAAGAAGAACAAACTTTATAACTTTATACCTGAGTTTCCTAGAAACTTTTCGAGATGGATTTTCCAGATAATCAGCAATTTCTTTCCTCCAATTATCTTCTGCTAAATTACTTCCAAAAGCATACACATCGCTGGCAAATAACTCTTGATTCTCCCTGTAACCCGATGCACTTTGAGCCAACCTGTTTGCTTCTTCATTATCCTCTCTGGGAATATGTTGCAGAATTACTGACTGAAAGCCTTTCAAGATTTGTTTGCATTCTTCATAATAATTTCTGAGGGTATCATTCTTGCACTCATATTCACCATTCAATTGTTTTATGACTAGCTCTGAATCTCCAAAAATTTCGACTGCAATGGCCCTTGCTTCTTTCAAGTATTGGAGCCCTTTGAGCAATGCCTCATACTCAGCCTGATTATTGGTGACAGTAGGTTGAATGGGAATAGCAAATTCAAACACTTCTCCTTTGGGTGAAATTAATAAAATACCTGCTCCACCACCTTTGTCACATGAAGATCCATCAAAGAAAATTTCCAGCAAAATCATTTAGAATTATGCTCGTTGGTGTTAAATCTCCAGGGCCCATGCCAAGCTTCCTGAATGTAGTATATGGCGTCACATTCACAGCAGCTCCACCATCGATGAACATCTTGGTTAAAGGCTTCCCATTGACAAATCCTTTCAAATATAGTGGCTTCATGTGTCGATTCTGGATTGGCTTTTCAAAGACAGCTTGCTTATTGATCATCAATTGTGCCATTAGCTGTTCGACTTCATTTATCTCTGACAACGCTTCCTCCTGTACAACTTGATCAGCAGGAGCCATAAATTCATTCGGCAAGAAACATACCATGCATGTAGGAGCCGAATGATCATCTTCTTCAGGTCTGTCCTTTCGACGCCATATTGATTTCATCCTAGGCCTTGCTTGCTTTAATTCTTGATTCCTCAAGCGTTGTACTCTTCTCTTTTGGCTTTTCCTTAAGCCAGGTGGACTCCTTTATTTCATCGAAAGCCTTTTGTTGTTCGTCACCCCATACAAACTTTTGATCTTTTTTGACTTTCAGTAGTGAAGAAAAAGGCAACACCTTTTGTGACAAATTTGATATGAATCTTCTCACAAAATTTATCTTGCCAAGTAATGATTGTAACTCTTTAAGACTAGTTGGAGGAACAATTTCATCAATTGCCTTCATGCTTTTCTTGCCAACTCCTATTCCTCCTTCATGTATCAAAAATCCCAGAAATTCTCCAGCTGAAACTCCAAAAGCACATTTGTTCGGGTTCATCTTAAGCCCATGTTTCCTAGTGCATTCTAGAGTTTTCCTTATGTCAGCCAAATGTGACTCATGATCCAATGACTTAATTACAACATCATCAATATATATTTCCACAATTTTGCCGATCAACTCATGAAAAATATAATTCATGGCTCTTTGATAAGTTGCACCAGCATTCTTTAGTCCAAATGTCATGACAATCCATTCAAACAACCCTATATGTCCAGGACATCTGAAAGCTGTCTTTGCTATATCCTCTAATGCCATAAAAATCTGATTGTATCCTGCGTTGCCATCCATGAAACTAACCACTTTATATCCAGCAGCAGCATCAACCAATGAATTAGCAATAGGCATTGGATATCCATCCATGGGTGTGGCCTTGTTCAAATCTCTGAAATCTATGCAAACTCTCATCTTCCCATTTTTCTTATAAACAGGAACAATATTAGACATCCACTCTGCATATCTGCATGGCCGAATGAAATTTGCTTCTATTAATCTTTCAATCTCTTTTTTCACATCGGCCAACACTTCATCCTTGTAAATTTTTCGGGGTGGTTGTTTGTAGGGTTTATAACCAGGCTTGATTGGCAACCGATGTTCAACGATAGAACGGTCCAAACCAGGCATCTCTGAATAGTCCCATGCAAAACAATCTCTGTATTCTTTTAATAGCTTAATCAACTTTTCTCTGAAAATTGGATCCAAGTTAGCACTGATGAATGTCGGCCTTGGCTTGTCACCATCTCCGATGTCCACTTCTTCCAACTTATCAGCCGACACAAATCCACGTCCTAATTTTCCGTCAGTCCCATCAATTGGATTTTCCATTAAAAATTACTATGAGAGCCGACTGCTTTGATTGGCTGTTGATCACTGCTGCTTGGTTCAACATGACCTTCTTCCCAATCTTTGCCTGAAAAGCAATCTATGCCTTGATACTCCCAGAAAGCTGGTTCTACGTTTGCCACGCTTATCGAATCATCTGCTTGGACAATTTCCACTTCATCATCTATCCACTGAATAAGCTGCTGATGCATAGTAGATGGAATGCAGCAATTTGCATGGACAATTCTTTCATGGACAGATCGGCGATTGACAGTATCTTGCCTGTATTCATCATGTCTATCATTGCATTCAGGACAACTACTCCACACTATATGCCCCTTTGCCCTCAATAACAAAGAAGGTCGTAAGCAAAACTTTGGACCCAATCATTAAGTCCACGTGTACACATCCTTTAGTGTCTGAAGGATTTCCAGCAAAATCGTTCAGAACTATGCTTGTTGGTGACAAATCTCTAGGGCCCATGCCAAGCTTTCTGAACGTAGTGTATGGCATCACATTAACAGCAGCTCCACCATCAACAAACATCTTAGTTAATGGCTTTCCATTGACAAATCCTCTCAAGTACAGTGGTTTCATGTGTGGATTCTTGACTGGCTTTGCATAGAGTGCCCCTCTGGTAATTTGATTCGGCCTTCTTTCACAAGGAAATCAAATAATTTGTCTGCTTTAGTCACATCGAAATCATAGGTGCCTTTAATCTGCTTGATCCATTTCTGATTTACTGTAACTGGCTCATAATATTTTTCTCAATTTTCTAAAATTTTCCAAGCATACCATACATGTAGGAGCCGAATGATCAGTTTCATCATGAGGACCTTGCGCCATATTGATTTTATCCTAGTCCCTGCCTGCTTCAATTCTTGATTTCTTAGGCGCTGTACTCTTCTCTTTTGGCTCTTCCTTAAACCAGGTGGGCACCATTGTCCCTTTTGCCATACATAACCATAATCATCTTCCTCTTCTTCATGATCAATCCACCTGTGATCAACCCATACTATCTCTGCTGCAGCTATCTCTTCATTGTCCTCATACTCATCTCCTTGATCTGCCCTTTCGAGGAACTGATTGTATATGTCAGCTACATCATTGTGTTTAGCAAACCTGGCATCTTTTTTGAAACCATATGCCTGGTTACTCATCAACGCCAATCTGTGTGACAACTGGCCAAGATCATCAAACTCCATCCCGAACAGCTTTTCTCGAATCGCAGGTAGCATCCGAGCTACAGCCATACCAGCCAGTTGATCATCAGGTATATTCAGGGAAAAGCACATACTCTTTGTTTCCCTAAATCTCCTGAGGAACTCTGTAGGTGTCTCATTATTTCTTTGCCTTAAGCTGGTCAAATCAACCAACTTCTTTTCGGTACTACCAATATAGTAATGAGCATGGAACTTTTGCTCTAGATCCTTCCAGGTACAAATTGACTGAGCAGACAAAGAAGCAAACCATGTAAAAGCTGGACCTGTCAATGACAAAGGAAAGTATCTGATTCTAAAGGCTTCATCTGCGGAGGCTTCTCCAAGCTGCATCAAGTACCTAGCTATATGCTCCACAGTGCTAGTATCATCTTGCCCTGAGAATTTAGTGAATTCTGTAGGAACCTTGACTCTGTTAGGCAATAACACTCTTTGGTACCATTCTTGGAAAGGAGAGGAGTACATGTACCCCTGATTTTTGGGCTTCAGACCGAATTGATTTTGCAATACATCGGTCATTTTTTGCACCATGAGGTCAACATTAGTGTCTTGATTCCCTGGCCTCCCAGCAGACATCCCTGTAGCACCAATATACCCGGGATTCGGGAGAGCATCAATAGCATTATAGTCCATGAACTCTGAATATCCATTTCCATACATATCCCTTTGCAGTCTATTGTTTAAAGGAGATATTTTGTAGGCAGAAGCAGGTGGATTTCCTGTGGTACCAAATGCCATATCACCATATGTGCGATTTTTCATCATTGCATGTTGAGGATCCTGCTGAATTGGTTGGCCATTCACATCCTTGGTACCAGAAGCTCCAGTTTCCTCAACAGTTCCTTTACCATGGGGTTTTTGAGCTGATGTTTTAACATTAAAATTGTGGGATATGGGTACCCCTGGGCCCACTGTCAGACAAGATTACGGCGGTCAAGGCCCACCTCTGACAGGCCCATGAGCCGACCCCTATGCGGCCCATACAGGCTCCCTGACTTGACGGACAAGATAACAACAACCCGGCGGGCGGCTCATCCGGATATCCAGGGATATTCGAGTTGTAACCGACCTGGACTAGAGTCCTGGTCGGAGTCAAGTAGGTTTAGATGGAAACCGACTTGTAAACCCTAGCCCGCTACCCTATATAAAGCGGCCTAGGGTACCCTCATCAAAACGACGCATCTCATCCTGTAAACCATACGCTCGCCCAAGCTCCTTGAAGCTTGGCCGAGTATACAGCAATACAAACGACGCCACCGACACAGGACGTAGGGTATTATACCTCCGGGTAGCCCGAACCTGTCTAAATCAGTGCCTCCTGTGTACCATCAAGTCACTAGTTCATCAATCGCCCCGCCTACAAATCAACCACTCGGGTACCCCCAGGTGGATTGCCGGTCCTAAGGTCCGACAGTTGGCGCGCCAGGTAGGGGTGAATTGGTGAGCTTTTGCGATTTGAAAACACCGCTGGTTTGATGGCAGATCGATCCGACGTCGTTTTCCCGGTGAGCATGAGCGGCAGCCCCAAGTACCTCGCGGGATGCAGCTTCTTCGCCGACACCAGTGACTCCAGCTCCACCAACGCCGGCCTGACGCCGGCGGACTCAACCTCGACGACCCCGGGGACTCCCCCGGACGTGCCCGATCAGCTCATGCAGCAGATCGAGCAGCTCAATGTCCGCGAGCAGATCCCAGATCTACTCCCGCGTCGCCGAGTACCTTACCCCGACGAAATCATCGACGGGCTCAACCGCATCAACGACACGCTTGCTGAATGCATCGCCATGTCCGAGCGAGTCCTGGACCGCTCGGGGAACACGTTCCCCCACGGACTAAACAACGCGGCCGCAGACTACTCCGATCGGCTCCCGCAGCGTGAGGCCCAGATCCAATCTGGAATCCGCCCGAACCCACCCAGCTTCCAGATTGCGGTGAGTTCCAGATCGCCAGGACCATACTGGAGGCCCCCGATAACTCGGGTGACCCGTCCCAGGACCGCATCTCACGACCAGACCGTGAGGTACTCATCTCTGAAGACCAGCCGACCCAAGACGACGAGACCGCGTCCGCACGACAACGTCGTGTTAACGCAAACACCCTCCGAGCTCAGCGCCGGCAGGCTGAGGAAGCCGACCGGGAAGAAGACGAAGGATCCCGCCGTGAGGATGTAGACCCGCTGGACCCGCGTAACCTGGCACGCGAGTTCGAACGGGCTCGGGCCAACTTCCAAACTCCTTCAGCGGCCATGGCAGCATGCATCGCCGAGCTAGACCACATGGAAGCCACCCCGAAGGCAGCCCGGCTACGAGCTCGCCTGGCAGTCGCACAGAACCTCCACCAGAAGGACAGAGAGGCTAGATCAAGATCTAGCCGATCGCGCTCGAGCAGATCGAGTTCCCGCAGGACCAGGTACAGCAGATCTGGCCGAGACAGAAGGACGACCTAGAGCGCACGGGCGACCACCAGCTCGACGAATCTGAGGGCAGGCACCCTCGAAACCGCCGCAACGACGGCGACAGGCGCCCACATCCCCGTCGCTACGACGGCGATCTCCGCGACAGGATTAGCGCACGAGGTCGTGACGTAAGAAACGATCTCGAAAGAAGACATCGCGAGCGTGATACTGCCGAGATGGAACGCCGTGAACGGTACGACCGGGACTACGGCCGACCCGAGCGCCGAGCCAGCTACTCCGAGTACTCTGAGGCCGGCGACCACCGCGCACGTCGCGAACTCAACGAACGCGATCGATACGATCGCCACTACGGCTCACCAAGAGCGCAGGGACGCCGCCACAACGCCGACAACGACGAATTCGGCGACAACGACTTCGAGATCAAGGGTTTCCAGGCGTTCACCAAGCGCCTCCGCCAGGTCGCCTGGCCAGATACCTTCAAGCCAGCCATGGTCGAGAAGTTCGACGGCCGCTCCGACCCCAAGCTTTGGATCCAAACCTACATCACCGCAGTCAAGGCCGCACGCGGCAGCACTGACCAGGCGGCGGCTTACTTCCCGGTCATGCTGGGAAAAGCGGCACTCCTGTGGCTTTCCGGGTTGCCGCCACAGTCCATTGATAGCTGGGCACAGCTCTGCAAGGTCTTCACCGAGAACTACCAAGCCACATACACTCGGCCAGGTACTAGATTCGATCTGGATCTAGTACGCCAGAAGAGGGGTGAAAGTCTCCGAGACTACACCAACCGTTTCTTCGACAACCGTAACAAGCTTA
>OAMR01000077.1:1335975-1347533 GCA_900205405.1 Echinochloa crus-galli | reverse complement strand
AGAAAGGCCTCACAGAGGTAGATGAAGAAAGAAATATCGAAAATCCCATTAGGATTGAGATGAGAGAGCTCCAGACCATAGTAGTGCAGAAGCCCGCGGAAGAAATCGCCGGATGGCGTGCTGAATCCGCGCTCAACAAAGTGCGCGAAGACGGCCACCTCACCGGTGTTCTCGAACGGCCTCTTCTCCTTCCCCGGCAGCCTCCATGACAAGGTCTCCTTCGCCGGGAGCACGCCACGATTCGCCAAGTCTTCAAGCCGCTCCATCGTCATCTTCGTCTTCCCCCAAGCCGCCTCCTGCTCGGCCTCCGACGGCACCCCAGCCGCCGCCAGAGCCTCAAGAGCGGCGCGCTCAGCAGCTTCGTCGGCCATTGCTGATCGAGGCAAGATGGAAGGAATGGAGGAGGTGGGGGGCGAACGCTCGGTGGCCTTGGAAACCGCGCTTCGCAAACGGCGGAGTGAGAGAAAAGAGGAAGAAGGCGAAGGGTGCGGCGCAACGGTAGGATTGCGACGACGGCGTCTTCGGTTGCGTATTTATAGCAAGGCGCCGCCCTGACCTAGCGGCTCCGAAACTAACGGACGAAATCCGCGGGATCGGTGATATGCGATCCGCAGGATCCGAAATTGACGGACAGGATAAGGCTTCCATATTAAACGACTTGGCGCGTTCTATGAGAACCAAGCCAAGTCCCTCGCAAGCTCGGGGGCTGGGCGCCGGACTACGACTCGGTGCGTTCTATGAGAACCAAGCCAAGTCCCTCGCAAGCTCGGGGGCTGGGCGCCGGACTACGACTCGGCGCGTTCTATGAGAACCAAGCCAAGTCCCTCGCAAGCTCGGGGGCTGGGCGCCGGACTACGACTCGGCGCGTTCCAAGAGAACCAAGCCAAGTCCCTCGCAAGCTCGGGGGCTGGGCGCCGGACTGCGACTCGGCGCGTTCCAAGAGAACCAGGCCAAGTCCCTCGCAAGCTCGGGGGCTGGGTGCCGGGCAGGTTTCACTATGACTACACGGCAGTCAGTACATCCACCTAGACGGTCGGACACAGTTCACCACCACGAAAACGAACATGTTCATATTAAACAACTTGCGACTCGCAAGGTTTACAAAGACAAAGTACATTTGGCCAACGGCCATTTCAAGGTACAAAGATATGAGCCCCAACTACAGGACTCTTGGACCACTTCAGTTAGGTGTTCAGCACACAACCGCCGGAACCAGTCTACACAGCTTCCTCGACGATTTTCTTGAGGCATCCACCAACTGAAGAACCTCGTGGCTGCATTGCTGGAGAAGGGTGAGGACCAGGCACTACCACGGCGGGTGCCTAGCCCCGGACCGTGAAGCTCGTCCTTGACGCGCTTACGAAATCAGCCATCAATTCGGCATCATTCGCAAGCATCCTGGCGGAGAGAGTACTTACCATAACCTCCTCGCCCGGATTCACCAAGAAATAGGCACCTCTCCTGCCTACGGCAGGCGCGACGCCCGGCTCCTTTCCCGTAGCATTTGCACCACTCTTCGACGATTTTCTTCTGGCATCAATGGCGAGCGCCAAGGCATGTATCTTGGCCTACTCTACTCTCAACTGCAATCCTCTCAAGAAGGAAGATCTTCATGATCCACATTGTGGCTAACGCCTCTAAAAAACGCCTTGGTGGTGAACTGCGCTGGAGCTTCTATTTATAGGCCCCACGGGGTCATGAACCTGTTCGCCCGTGAGTCATTAACACGCTTGGGAACGGATGCGCATGCGTTTCGCCTTTTCCCTGGGTGGGTGATCATCAATGCCCTTGACTGAGCATGCTCAGCGGCGGGATTCCCGCATAGCCAGTAACGGCAGCTTTTGACCGAGCTGGCTCGGTCCATCCTTATCAACACACTGTTGAGTCACGGGTGCCAGTAAAAATTTGGCCCCTTCGTTGGTGGCAGCATGCTCTCACCTACATATAACTCAGCCAAATCGACTGAGCAAGCTCCTCAACCCGGAAACATATCCTTGGTGGTAGCAAGCCTTCACCAACTCTTGGGCGACATGTTGCCTAATTATTTTTTGAGCCTTGGCTCGCTTATACTAACCAACCCAACGCTCGGGGGCTACTGTACGTACAGTGCTCCTACTCGTCGCCCTGTACTCGGCCCTCATGAGGACCGACTGACTACCTCAAAGAACTCGGCGTCGATGTTGGGTGTTCTGTCTTTTTGAGCACCGCCCACCCTTGTGCCGACTACATGAAGAAGCACCTTCAGCCGACCTCATTGGCCTCGGCACTTCGTCAAGCAGTTTGGCACGCGCCTGCATGTTGCTCGGGGGCTTGTGGGATATGGGTACCCCTGGGCCCACTGTCAGACAAGATTAACGACGCATCTCATCCTGTAAACCATACGCTCGCCCAAGCTCCCTGAAGCTTGGCCGAGTATACAGCAATACAAACGACGCCACCGACACAGGACGTAGGGTATTATACCTCCGGGTAGCCCGAACCTGTCTAAATCAGTGCCTCCTGTGTACCATCAAGTCACTAGTTCATCAATCGCCCCGCCTACAAATCAACCACTCGGGTACCCCCAGGTGGATTGCCGGTCCTAAGGTCCGACAAAAATACGTTGGGCCACCAAGTTGCCCGTACACTTGTTCAAAAGGCTTATCCACGTGCTGACCAAAGATGTTGACCATTATGTGCTGAAAGCTGTTTAAGAACGCAGCATTGTGATTGGTCATTGTTTCCCCCAAAGCCTTGTACAACAGGCCAGAGAACTTCTCCCTTTCTTCATCTTCAGTAAGATCAGATTGTCCAGGTAGCAGAACTCTTGGCAGATCTGACTTGAGAAACGGTGCACCACTCCTATTCTTGGGGGAACGGTGCACCACTTCTGTTCCTGGCAAAAGATAGCAAACACTTCTTAATGAATTGGTCTGCAGCAGCCTTCACCACTTGTTGATGCTCTTCAGACAATTCTTCAAGAGTGATGTCCAGTACGTCTTTTAATTCAGGCATCTTCAAAGCTTGAGTGTCCCACTGGGCGTGCCAAAAAGTGTGTTGACGTAAAATCTGCAGTTCACGCCAAGCACACAGCAAGCCGAATTAGCTAGCTTCACACGAGGCCCGAGCGTTTGAATCCGAAAGCGTGCCAGTCAATTTTCCCTGAAAACTGACAAAAGAAGAAAATAAAAAAAAACCTGGAACGTGTCGGATGATACCAGACAGTTCCATATCTACGGCTTACAAAGCCAATTTTGAATGACATATAGCTACGAATAAGCTATCTGTCAATAGTTAACGCATCATTCGGTAACCAGTAAAGCATGTAAGAATCCACTGCCGAACGTGTGACGTCAGTATGACGAAAGATCGGTATTTTAACTAAATAAACATTGTAGCACATAACCATAACCGATTAACGAGTTTGGAGCATGATAAAATAAATAGAAAGCGAAAGCATAATCATAGATTTTTTAATAAACAAGAATGCATAGGTTTAAAGCACTAGTCTACCGCATGTCTTGGTACTTTTGAACCCGTCAAGCATAAAACAAACAAGTTAATCCACCGTATGATACAACTTGTTTGAAATCACACCACCAACCAAGAATAGATCAATCTACCGCATGATATACTCTAAACATGGAAGGCTAAAAGCATTCTTGATTTAAAACAAAACCATGAGCATGTTTTCACTCGTGAAGAGACTACCGAATACGGCCATACAGCGGAATCGGGTTCCATGAAGAAGGAGCAAACTTTGTCAATGATGATAGATCTATCAAATCAAATCTAATCCACCGGACAATCGTCATGGGTTTATATTTACACCCAGGCTTTGACACGACTTCTAATCGATTACGATTACAATATTTTATTTTTCCAAAAATAAACGCCGGGACACCATGTCCATCTCGTATTCATCATCAGATCAGCCTTTTCCTTATATTCAATCCACGTCATCACGCGTCCCCGAATTTTTCCGCTTCTATCTGTGGAACAGCTCTCTTGCCGAACGATGACGGCTCCCGACCGCAAAATGCCTTTACCGAATGCCCTGAAGAAAACTTTCCTTGCCGAACGATATTTTTTACCAAATCCGGTCCACATGTCAGCCTCTTCCTGGTGCCAATTTTTGGTGCTAACACATGCCCCTTCAATTTCAGGACAAAAGATAATTTTATCTCGGAATTGACTAGAAATACGCAACATCTCTGGATTGAATCTACTCAACATCCACTTCTTCCGCTCGAAATCTTCGGAGCTTCGCCTAGATCCAAACCCTAGCTCATCATCCCAAGTAGGAATTGCAAGTGAGAGGTGGAGTGTTCATGTCTCATATGCAATGAGCTCCTTCATCACATTTACCTGTGGACTAATTACCTGTGTATTTCACTTAAATACATATTAGTCCACCTAAGTTGTCACTCAATTACCAAAACCAAACAGGGACCTTCACACGTGGCGTGTGATGTGTCGTTTGGTCCTCGTTGTCGTGGACGGCTCCCGGTTGCTTTGTACGGCTAAGGGGAGTAACCGGCCGAACGGAGTCGTTCGGCCGATTCGGTCATTTTCGGCCCCAATAGCACGTATTTGTTGTAGTTGTATTGTACCTACACTCCCCCTCGAACGAGCGCTACGCGGACTCCGTCTCGCTCGAGGGTGTCCGCCCCCTCGAGCGAACCCCGCCGTGTTCCCGCCTTGCTCGAGGCCTCCCCTCAATCTCTCCAACCGACAGCGGCATTTAATGTCCCTCCATCAAACCAGCGCCAAAGTCAAAAGACGATCCCCGGCCACGCCGAGCCACCGACACTGCCAGGCCCATTATTCTACCTACTCCGGTCACTGTGCAGCCTCACCGCCACTATACCGACGTGCTCAACACTGTGCGGGGTCCTGTGCGGACTAGCCGGCGTTACTCCACAGCACTATTCCACCTGCTCATGTCTTCTCGCCACGGCGCGGCCCTCAAACAGGCATGGGGCGCCCTCGAAGGGACATACGGACGACGACCAGGCACGGGGCCCGGTCAGGTGCGGACGTGCGGATGACGCGGGCCAGGTCAAATCCACCAACTCCCGGCCATCCTCCGACAGAACGGGCACGCCAGCGCCTGTGCTAAACAGCGGGCACCATGCCGGCGCCTGTGCTGCCAACTCTCGTCCTTCCGCTGCGGCCCTACTGATCAGGGGTTCGAAGCCTGGCCCACTAAAGGGTTCGACAGGCGCCCCAGATCGACGGAGTCAGGAACGATTCGGGCGCGCTCATCGGACTTTACTCCAAACGCGAAGTTTGGAGACACCCCTGTCGTGTTCAAGGCCGGACAAAGGCAGCTAGCTGGAGGATCCCATCGAGGGAGTGCTTTCGCGCCCTCGGTCTCTGTCGAAAGGGACCGAGCCCCACCTAGCAAACCTTTGCGAGCGCTTGCATGGACGTGTCTCCGGACCACGAGCCGACTCCTAACGAATGGAGCACGGACGCCCACTTGAACTACCCGCTAACAGCTCACCGAAGCCTCTGTAACTCGCGATCCTGCTGGAGGGAAGCACGGTTTGCTTCACCCCTCATCTCTGCGAAAGAGAGTCGAGGGTCGTAAAAGTATTGGCCAAAGAGGCTCCCCCGATCGAACTCACACAGGCCGGGTGAAACGAACCGGATTCCCAACGACGAGAATCCGACTCCCTGTACCCTCGAGATAGTCCCAGGAATAGCAGCTATCTCGTACATAACTCATCTCAGTCGAATATCACATCCATACAGTGATAAAAGAGATCCAAACATGACATATATAAAACATAGCGTCTAGTACAAGCCCTCTGGGCTAAATCGACAATAAGAAACAGCTACGCAGCGGTAGCTAGAACATCAGGGACCACTCCTCCACAGGCATCCTTGAGCGTAGCACGCTCCCTTCAGTCGTACCATCCGTCCTGGTTGAACTCACGGTCAGAGTCTTCACCTGCGTACCCAAAGTCTGTCCCCAAGGAATTGGGACAGGTCCACGTCACCAACCATAATATGAAGCAAGCTTTAAAGTGGCCTATTCTAAGGATATAGAAATAATCAAGGTTTAAGCCAGGGTTTTCCTATGCGAGCAGCAGCAAACCTGAGACACAGCCCATAGCAAAGACCCTAAACAGTAACGGCGCCAATCCTGTCTCCCTGGGCTCGGGAAACATCTGATCTAACATCTGCCCCAGGGGTGTGAAACCCTTCCCACCGGGGCCAGTCGGGGGCTATGGTAAATCAGGGAGAGTACGCCGCAACGAGTCCCCCTTACACATATTAAGCTTGAATCTCCTACAGTCTCGGCGTCGCACTAAAGTAGGCTTGCTGGAACCCTCCCCATACTGGGTAGATGGCGAGCACGGTATTCCCAAGTCCAAAGGTGGAACTCGACTCGGTCCTTAATTGTCGGTAAAGCGAGTATCAGCGTCATAAGCGATCCGCCGCAACGGTCCGCAATCGGCCCCCATTACAGGTATTGCCGCCCAAACTCCTCAAAGAACCAAGTAACCAAGTATCCATGTACCCGCAACAGGTACTCCGTAGCGACTGCCCGAGTGCAGTCCCCAAGCACCCCGATCAAAGGATCGAGTTGTTATTACTCGCTTACACCGCCTAGCTGCACTATACCTCCCATACCACCTACAACTCACGCCAAGAATATCAATCACAACCATCCCAACACATGCATAGCATAGCATAGCATATATCATTCAGTGGGTAATAGGATGGCAAGGTAACAGAATATAAACAATGGCAGTGCAGGTTTATCATGCGAGTAAAGTAAAGCGCTAGCATACTAGTTTGCATGTCTAATAGGTATTTCAGAGTTTGGTCAGGCGTGAACCTGGGCAAAAGTCTTCTTCCTCGTCAAAGCAGTTGTCGTAGTGGTCCGGCTCCTCCTGGCTCTCCGGGGCTCCTAGGTGTCACACCCGGTTTTAGAAAACAAACCGAGTGTACCCTGTATGTGTGCCAGGATCAAGTTTCACACATACAGTGAGCCAGTAGTGAATAACAGATAAAGTATCACGTAAAATAAACACAAATAACTGACTTACGAGTCTATCAGAGTATACAGCGTATCCTGGAAACGAAGGCTCCAACTTCACAGGCAGTCGACTGGGGGTTGCGTACGCCTAGACTTCAGCAACATCTTCATAACACCTTTTCTTTCTGAGCAGCATCCATTTATGTGGAACAAAATAGTTGGGAAAATAGCAAGCGTGAGCACATGACGTATTCAGCAAATGTAATATGACATGCAAGGCTGAGGCAAAAGGTTGGCTGACATACTGCACTAAGCATTTTTAAGTAGGTCAAATTTTATTAGCACCTAATAGTAGGCAGATGTAAGTTTATACCATCCCAATTAAATAGAAGCATATAAATAAATAACATGATCATAAAGCATAACCATAAACCATAATTTATTTCATCTTTGAGTTGAATTATCATGTGAGGGTCCAGGCCACTCTTGACCGTGAGCATGGCTGATATATCAGTTTTACACTCTGCAGAGGTTGTACACTTTCACCACAAGCCACGTAAAAGTTTAAAAGAACTTTAAACCCAACCATGCCGAGGTGGCCAAACCTCTTAAATCACACTACCGAGGTGTGACCGCATAGAGACGCTACGAGGCCTTTACAAAGATTCCTTAGTAAATAGTAACCCGCTAAGGTTTCCAGTCCAAGCAAAGCACAACCTTCCCTAATGAGGTCTGTCTCTTACCAAAGCCCACAGCTCAAGAGGACCAGGCTATACCCCATCAAGGCCTCCCCCCATGCCCTTTTCAGGTAAGGTTACCATCCACTAAAGTTTCTAATTAATTAGCCAAGACCAGAGCCACATAGTACTCATGGTTGCACTGGTTTCCTGGGTGGTTCTCCATGTTCCAATTAAATCATATGGTCTTTCAATTATAAGATAGCATGAACATGGGCATATAATTTCATAAAGTAAACAATATTATTATCTCCAACTTTAATGTCACCGTAACGCAATATAGTAAGCAACTAAGCATAGCTACCCAACATGAATATAGGAACCAGGTTTCAGAGATGATTATTATGGTGGCTAGGCATATCCTTAAATAGGACCCATCAAATTAAGACACAAGCATGGATGGTGAGATTAATAATTATTAGGACAATGCATGAACATAATACACTTGCCTTTATCCAAAGTATAGCTGCTCAGAGTCTTGAGAGCCTTCTTCTTGAAATCTCACAAATCGCGTTCGTTCTACTCGCATCAATCAATCACAAACACCCGAGGCAAACATACAAGCAAACAAGAGGAAATAAATTAAAAACAGTACACCAATCATCACGTATAGAGAAAGATAAACACTCTAGATTGGAGTATACATTGCTACAATCAGTTGAGCTCGAGAATCAGTAGGATCAAGATTAAAATGACTAAGACATGGGTTTTCAAAGGAACAGGGAACGGTGATACAGGAAGCCAAAAAGATGCATTTAATTACTAGAAATATTATAATGTTGGGTTTAGACAGAGAAACTAGGCGGGCAAATAAAATTCAGAATGGCAAGATAAATAAAGAGAATGTGTGAACGAGTACAAGGATACTTGTGCACATACAGGAATTTCATGGCAGTAAATAGCTCACCATGGATGTAGGTTAACATGCACATAGGTGATAAGCACGGTGGATGTTTTAGCAAACTCAGCTCATTGTGTATTGATCTCGCGCAGTGGCGTGAAAACTTCGACCATGTCTCTCTCCGCTTTGCCGATGGCCATACAGGAACTGAATAATATATAGCAGCTGTAATGGCCGGACTCTGATCTGTGTTTGGCAAACCGCAGAGCGCACAGTAAATCGCGTCAACAACAGGTATTGACAGAACGGACAGATAGAGAACATACGCTGGGCAAGAAGAGATCGATGAAGGCAATTGGCCGGATAGCAATGAGCATGCATCGCCGTGCTCTAATTGTCATTGCCTGGTACATGAAAGAAAAGGAGTTGATCGGAGAGGACTCACGCAGAAGGAAAAAGGAAATTGATTATAGCACTTGAACTGCAAGGAAAACATACTGGCCGGACCGCGACGGAGTCTGCATGAGTGGACGAGAGGCTTCAAAAGACGACGATGCCGCGACTCCTCGGCTCATGGCGTCAGGTCACGGGGACCTCCGGATGCTGCGCTCCAGACGGCGGATCGTCAGCGGCATCACCCCTCGCGTCGCGTTGTTGCAACGCTCGTCATGGTTAGTAGTAGGGCTCGGCGCTGGACGTGGTCTGTGGACGGCGGCGGCAGGCTAGGGCACTGAGGTGCTGCGATAGATGCGAAAAAGAGAGCTTCTTCTGGTTACGGCTTGCTGTGTATATGTGGTGCATCGGCTCGGCCAAAAGTATTTGGTGTGTGAGGGCCTGGACTCAGGCACGGCCCACGGACAGAGTCGAACTAGAGTCCGTGCTCAAGTTCAGCAAAAGGGAGGAATTGTGTGCTGCTGCCAGAGGCATGACTCGTGGGAAACATGACTGGCACGGTAGCTGTTGAACTTGAGTGATGAGATAAGATGCAGTGGAGAAGGACGTGGAGGGATCCTCACGGAGATGCAACGACGACAGAAACGAAGTGGAGCAGGGGTCGGCGGAGATGCAGCAGATGGCCGCGCCAGTGGCTCGGCCTTCTTGCGGATGGGATGTGCTTCTCCTACAAAAGCTCGGCGACGATGACCTCGGCAAGACCTTCAGCACGGTGAAGTTTGTGCCTGGGACGATTAGGGCCGCGTGATTCCATCTTTGCCAGGAGCACACGCCGAGAGGACCGCATGAGGCGGCGCTGTCGTGAGGCACGCAGAGAACTAGGCGATGATGGCAGCTTGATCGGTGCAAGCCTCGGCACTTGGTTCTCATGGCGGCGGCTTCAGAGCTAGCAGGCTAGGGCATGTTGATACGGCGTGCGTTGTTGCGAAAAGATGAGTACGGAGAGGCTGCCTGCTATTTTATAGGACACGCGTCAGGCACTCAGGCTCGGTCGAGTCCCCTGCGTAGGCCAAACAAGGTTGCGGGCGGAGATCAAACTCCATCTCTGTACGTGTTCTTGAGCAGGTAACATAAAGGGAATACTAGCCGGTTTGATCAGTCTGTAGAGGCAACGGTATCACACGAAGAATACAGAAAAGGCTTTGGGCGTGCGGAGCATCTGCTGCTACTGGGCATTGGCAGAAGCGGAAGAAGAAACAGGCTGAGAAACAATGTTGCGATGGAAGAGAATAAAACTAGGGTCTTGAATATGCACGCCTTGAATCGATTTCGCAGCCGTGTTGGAGCTGGGACTTGAGACAGGCTGGGACACAAGGCGAGCGCAGCAGCTTCTGCTCGCATTGTAGGCTTCAGTCCACGCAAGGAAGGGAGAGAAAATTGACCAGCACAATCGAAGCTGGTTAGCAGGCTAAAAGGAATCTTCTCCACAAGAGAAACGAGATCTTCTGATGCTTAGAAAATTCAGGCTTAGAATAAATGATTTCTGAATAATTCTTAACCCAAACAATTTATTCCAAGCAACCAAAGGAAACTCAAATGCAGCTGCATGAATGCTTCAAACACATATATAACCTATGATTCATTAATTTTCTTTACAAAATAATTATTTTCTACAATTAAATGTTTTGTTATATATACAAACATTGGAAATTTTAGAAAATTAGAAAATCTTGGTATTTATTAGCATTATTTATTCACATCCCAAATTTAGAAAAATTTGGGGTGTGACACTAGGGCTGCGGAAAATAAATAAGGTGCGGCTACTAGCAATGAAACACCAAAAGAGCGAGGAAAGAAGACCCAAAGAACACCAAACCCTAAACTAACGCGTAGGTCATGATTTTAGAAAAATATAGAAACCGGTTTCATATTTTTCTGAGCTATGGTTGATTTATTATGAATTTTCCAAGTTTAAATTATTTTCTGAAAATATTGAATAATTTCCTGAAAAAGAAAATCAGACAAAAATTAGCCTGCTGATGTCAGCACGACGTCATGCTGATGTCATCAGTGGGTCAGCCCTATGCTGACGTCATCATGGGGTCCGGATGACGTCAGCGTTGACCGGTCAACGGTCAGCGGTCAACGGGTCAGCCTGGTCAGTCGGCCAAAGCGGTCAGCGGCTGGCAGTGGCTGACATGTGGGCCCCATGCGTCAGCGCAGTTATAGAAAAAGAAAAAGAGAAAAGCGCTGCTGGGCCGGAGTTGGGCCGAAACAAAAGTCTAGGGGATAAACTGGACTTTAGCGCGAACTTTAGGCCGAAGGGGACGCGGCTGGATCCAACGCTGTGGACTTGGTCCACCATGCGCCGTGTGGGTGGTTCACGTGCACCGGGTGTATGGGATCATTTTGTGGCCGCCACAGGATCCTCTGCGGCTGTGCGTGTGGCGTGTTGGTGTGGTCTCCTGTGTGGCTTCGACCGCGGCGCGACGCGGATGCGCACGGGGCGCTCCAGCGTGCGGCCGGCGGCAACGGCTTGCGGCGAACGGCGGGGAAAAAGGTCGGCGAGGCTCGGGATCGGCGGCTACAGCTCGGCTAGGGTTCCGCGAGGCCA
>OAMR01000077.1:1321377-1335236 GCA_900205405.1 Echinochloa crus-galli | reverse complement strand
TTAGTGTTTGAATTCAAATCTAGGACTTGAATTCAAACCAAACAAAAATCCAATAAAACCCAATAAACTCCAAATCACCACTAATTGATCCTTTGCACTTCAAATTATTTTTATTTAAATTTAAATTTGCCTAAGAGCAAAGGGACCAATTAGAAAGCAATCTTATATGTTGGTTGCATGCACAACAATTCACTAAAATTTTTTTTAAATTCGCATTTTTGCATTCAAGAAATCCTAAGAGAATTTTTAGGATTGTTACACCGGGGCTCGGGGGCTCCTCACATCAAGGCCAATCGCATCCAAAAGGCGACCCCATGCCATCGCATCACATCCAAGCGGGCACACGCCTACCGCAAAAAGCCAGGAAGCTCAACGCTCGCGATTCATAGCCCTTGCGCGAGTACAACCACTCCCACAAAGGCTCGGGGGCTACACCCGCGGGTGTGATCGCGTGCCCCCACGAAAAGTCATGCATTGCGTGGAAGCAAACCCCGCACATGGCGCCCGCAGGGATCACTTCGAGACCTAGCCTCTGCGACAACGGTCTCCATTCTCGCAAAGGCTCGGGGGCTACTGTCGGGGACAACAATAAGGGGTCCCCTAATCAACTGGCTAAACATCCTTAAAAACGCAAAATGAGGTATCACTCATAAATCTCATGGGCCGACAAACCCTCTTGGCACCGCGGCGCGTTACAACCAGACGCGGCCCGGTGGCCATTCGAACCAGCCCCTCGAGCGTGCACTATGCGGACTCCGCCTCGGTCGAGGGTCACGCTCCCCCTCGAACGAGCGCTACGCGAACTCCGTCTCGCTCGAGGGTCACACTCCCCCTCGAACGAGCGCTACGCGGACTCCGTCTCGCTCGAGGGTGTCCGCCCCCTCGAGCGAACCCCGCCGTGTTCCCGCCTTGCTCGAGGCCTCCCCTCAATCTCTCCAACCGACAGCGGCATTTAATGTCCCTCCATCAAACCAGCGCCAAAGTCAAAAGACGATCCCCGGCCACGCCGAGCCACCGACACTGCCAGGCCCATTATTCTACCTACTCCGGTCACTGTGCAGCCTCACCCCACTATACCGACGTGCTCAACACTGTGCGGGGTCCTGTGCGGACTGGCCGGCGTCACTCCACAGCACTATTCCACCTGCTCCTGTGTTCTCCCCACGGCGCGGCCCTCAAACAGGCATGGGGCGCCCTCGAAGGGACGTACGGACGACGACCAGGCACGGGCGCCGGTCAGGTAAGGACGTGCGGACGACGCGGGCCAGGTCAATTCCACCAACTCCCGGCCATCCTCCGACGGAACGGGCACGCCGGTGCCTGTGCTAAACAGCGGGCACCATGCCGGCGCCTGTGCTGCCAACTCTCGTCCTTCCGCCGCGGCCAGGCCCTCGGACAACTGGCTGTCACCCTCGAATCAGCAGGGAAACGGCGACCAAGCGCTGGTCAAAGACCACGCCACCCCTCGAAGCCACGCCAGGACAAGAACAGGAGCCGCCACGACACCCGCAGAAGCCGGACCTCACCATAAATCCCCGCCTGGACTGAGGATGACTGCACGCCCGGCACCATACTCTCCAGTGCACGCTCCTGTAGCACGCACTGTAGCACGCACTGTACATGTACTTGTAAGCCCCCTCTCCTTTGTCTATAAAGGAGGAGGTGGGCGCCCTTCCAAGCGGACAGAGGACACACAAACACGCACACGATCACCACCACTCAAGATATTGGCACTCTGCCTCAATCAATCCATATACAGGGACTTGGAGACCCTTTCTCCTGTCCCGACTATCTTGTAGCCCCCCTCTGCGAGCTTCCCGATGCAAGATAATATAGTGCCGCGAGCATACCCTGCTGGACGTACGGCCCTGTGGCCGGAACCAGGATAAAACTCGTGTCATTGTGTTAGCTCTATCATCAACCATCGGAGGACAGGAACACAACGCATTCTATGTGGTGTGGGGTTGGGTGACCAGTCTCAGCATCGACGGTTGTAGCATTCATGAACTTGTGTGGTAGGCTGGTTCATGCATGGGCCTTTACTGTATTTATATTTGGATCATATGGGTGCATGGATGTGTGCCAGAGTGATACATGGGTTATATTTGTATATGGTTGTGTGCCGGAATAGGATCTGGATGTTTAGTGTATTTTCCTGGTGGCATGAACTCTCATGAAAATGGCACTTTTTCATGTGGACATGAACTCTCATGAAAATGAAATCTGCCTTTTGGTTCAGCTGTATTTTCATGGCGGTTTCTACCCTGTCATGAAATCAATTTTCATGAGGGTTGTAGACCTACAGGAAAAACAGTCGTGGTGTTTTTTCATGATGTTTGACTTTCAGGAAAACAATTTTGAAGACCTGGTAGCAAAATATATTTCATGAAGGCTGTCAAGAAATCGCACATCATCTCCTGGACCAACCTTAGTCTTTTTGTATGGATCGGTGCTTTGCTAAGCTTGAATTCCTACTAGTCGGTCAAAGGTAACGGGCAATTTGCCCGTTACGAACGACCGAAACCTGTAACCCGCACTTCACAACGACCGTTACCAATATAAGCAACCAGTAACCCAAACCTGCGATTTTTGTGGGCCCACAGATCAATTTGGTAACGCGCACAGACAAATGACCGTTACCAAAACAATACATTTGTAACGGGCTTTATGTAACAACCGTTACTAAAATGCAAACCTTGTAACGGGCTTGAATTAAGAACCGTTACGGGGGCGCATTGACCAGTCTTCTCTCCGGTCCCACCGGTCAGTACTTGTAATGGGCATTACTTAACAACCGTTACGGTCTCGCATTGACCGGTCTCATTTCTGGACCCATGGGTCAGTGCTTGTAACAGGCATTCTTTAACAATCGTTACTGATACTTTGTGCAGGTAACGGTTCTTACTTGATGCCCGTTACCTTTGTGTTCAATTGTAACGTTCTATAAATGTCCACGTTACCTTTTGTTGTTCCACCACCACAGAATCTGGCCTGGTTCTGGCTGCATCCTGGAACCAGCCAGGATTTGGCAGCCCCCAGGTTATTCACATCACATACAGATTGAGATACGCATCACATATATACACAAGTACACATCAAGTTTGTATCATATCATACACATGCAACAAGTTTCAAGTTGGATGAATCAACAAGTTTCAAGTTTGTATCCCCTCATGGGATAGGCAGACTGATCATGTAAACTATAAGTTTAATTATGAGAGGAAAGATCATAAACATCATCAAGTTTCATTCAGGTCTACAAGTTTCAAGTAGTACCACCTACTGGAACTTATTCATCATCTGCTGGAGGTTGATATCCTGGTGGTATTGGATTAGCATTATGGAATTCGCCCTCTGGGTTGATGATCTCGTTACGAATGAACTCGCACATCATCTCCTGGACCAACCTTAGTCTTTTGTGAAATCGCACATCATCTCCTGGACCACCCTTAGTCTTTTTGGATTAATCGGTGCTTTGGTAAGCTTGAATTCCTGCATAATACAATTTTTAGGAGAATACAGGGTAAAAGTCGATCAGTTTCTAAAAACAAATGGAGAAGGCTGAGCAGTATACTTACAGAAGGCTTTTTCAATGCGGTCATTTCAAAGATTACATCCATAACATACACCGCAACATAGAATCCACAGAGAAGGGATCCCGGTGGCTGTTGAGGGCACTAAATGAATGTACCAAAATGACACTAGTTATGACCGGTACCAAATATATATGAAGTGAACAAGATAAAACAAACTTGATTTTCCATCTTACCGGAAAATCTGCCTTGCGCGTGAGTGTAGGTGTTTTGGCTTTTGCATTTTTTTCTCTGTTGCTGTTTCTGTTTCACGTGCTCTGCATAGGCCCTGCATGATCATCAATATCGATTAGAAACATTATGAGATTGAATTTTTCTGAACAAAACCTATAATATATATACTTACAAGTCGACAATAGCTAGGACTTCGGTGAACGTCCACTTTGGAAAAAATTTCGCAGAATCTAAAATCCAAACCCAACTCCACTTCATAGAAATGACCAGCAGTACCCAGTGGCCACCGGTGTTGTAGGGAGCCACCACAAAGTCGTGATGCATAACATTTTTTAGTGTTTGTATTATCACTTGGGGTTGGGAAACAACCATTGCGAGACAGAATACCTGTGGGTCCACAAATCCAACACTCATTCCCATCTCCTCTACTCGTTTCGTCATTACCCTACATTTGTTAGCATGAAATTTGTTAGCATGAAATTTGTGGTAAGGTCATACTACAGGTCGTTGAATTGAACTGATATGATTCTACACAAGATTAACATACTAACAAGAACTAATGGAAAAATGCAGAAGGAAAAAGATAACTTGGCAGCAGCCACAGCAGGATCTGTGTCCATGACATTCAGATCGAGTTTCCTTTGAACAAGTAAAAATAGGAAAGGAACAGCAGCCAGAGGAGGATCTGTATCCATGACATATAGATCGAGCCAAATCTGGTCAAGGTGAACGGAGCCTAAACAACAGCAAAGTAACAGGAAGATTGGTGCACCCAGCGTAGTAGGCACAGCAGCATCAGATGCAGCAGCGCACAGCAGTATGGGGTTGGAGGAGCACTGACCTGCGCCGCAGAGGAAGCAGTCCTGCTCGCCGTCGTCGTTGCCGGAGGGGTGGATCCGCGTCGCCGCGTTGCTTGAGGTGGCAGGGTCCGCGTCGCCGTCGCAGGGCCGGGTCCCGGGTTCTTGGGCGAGGATGCCGCACCGCCGTGTTGGATGCAGCCGCGCCGCACCGCGCCGCCGCTAGGGTTTGGTGGTTGGGGAAGCCGCGCGCGCCGGGGTGGATGCCGCCGGGGATGGATGCCGCCGCTTGGGTTTGGTGGAAATGACGCGGGGTCGGAGGGGAATGGCGCGGGATCGGGGGGGAATGGCGCGGGGTCGGGGGAAATATGCAAATTTTGGGCGCGCGCGGCTGAAATTTTGATGCAAATCAAGGTAACTATTTAGTCCGTTTGACTTTTTTGACCCAAAGTTGACCGCCATGTTTTTTGTGGCCACTTGCTTTATTAATATAAAGTCTACATGAATGGCTTAAATTTGACCATATTTTCACAAAAATAGAAATGACCAGCAGTACCCAGTGGCCACCGGTGTTGTAGGGAGCCACCACAAAGTCGTGATGCATAACATTTTGTAGTGCTTGTATTATCACCAGGGGTTGGGAACCAACCATTGCGAGACAGAATACCTGTGGGTCCACAAACCCAACACTCAATCCCATCTCTTGTACTCGTTTCGTCATTAGCCTACATTTGTTAGCATGAAATTTGTGGTAAGGTCATACTATAGGTCGTTGAATTGAACTGTGAAGGGACTTACAATATCTAGCACCTTAACAAACTCACGTCCAGACTTCCGAGGTTGAAAAGGTCATACAAGTCCTGATTAAGTATTACGATTTCTGTATCACCTTCACCATGGAAGTAGGATGCACCTAACTTATACGGAATGCCACCTTTTTTGATACCCTGTGCCATGAGTTGATCATGCAACGCTTTACATTTTGGTCCAGCATCCCTGTAACCCTGTTCTGACATCAGAGGGCCACCAGGCTTGTATTTTGGATCAACCTTGGTCCAAAATTGAGAAACAGCAGCAAGTACTTGTGCTTTGGGGAGCGGCTTGCTCTTCAGTTCCTGCTCAATTGTCTGCTGTGTGTTCTACTGCTGCTGTTGCTGCTCCAGAGTTGGAGGTTCGTTGATCTTCTCCCGCCGCAGTCTGCTGCTGGTTCTGCTTGCTGTCTGTTGTGGCCGCTTCTGTGTGTGCTGCAGGGTTTGGTTAGGCTGTGCCTGCTCCTGAAGCGGAGGAGTTTGGCTGTTCTGCTGGTCCTGAAGCGGAGGTGTCTGGCTGTTCTGCTGCTGGTGTGGCTGATCCTGAGGCGGAGGTCTCGGCGGCTGGCTTTTGGCTGTCTGGCTGACTGTCCCCTGAGATGTGGCTGCAGAGGCGGGAGGTTCCGACAAGGGTGGTATACGGATCCGGTTCCTTGGCCACTGTACCCATTGAAATCGAGCACCATCTAGGGTTGTGTACTCATTCTGTACTGGAATAGGCAGACGAATGTGCTTCGCATTGGGCCACACATAAGTAATTTTCACCACAGCATACCCAGACTCTATCGGTATTGTATGGCAAACCTCTCGATTTGGATCGACAGTTGCCAGTGCAAGCTCCATGAACATATCGCTGGTATCCATCACAAGACTACACTTGGTTGGCTCTGACAGCAGATCTATTGTGTCTGGTTCAGGTGATGGACACGGTCTGGAATCCGCATTGATAGCTGATTGCCCGTTGTCATCCTCACTGACAACCGCTTCGGCGTCGCAGATATCACCCTTGTGTAACCCCAGAGGAATATCATTGGGTATCTGCACGCCTGCAACGCTTAGCACATTCACAACTCTAGCGAGTGTTTCATCAAATACTTCTTCCTTGTCGACGGCAGCAGGCCTCTTCCTCTTCTTCTTCCGGTACATCCCAGCAAACTCTGGGCCAAACCCTTTACCCCAGCCTATTGAGCTAGACACGGCTCGGACCCAACCTCGATGCTCTGGATTCTCAAGTGCCTGGGTCAGAATATCATCCTCCCTAACCCCTAGCAATGAACCTTCGCTAGCTTCAGCTGCAATTCTTTTCACCTTTTCTGCTACATCCGACACCAGAGGTGAGCTGAATGTTATTTCCCCCCCCCTCCCCCGCTTGCACTAGTGGCCTGCTTCGATGCCCTTGCCCGCAGATATGGCCTCGTACGGCCGGGAAATTGGTCCCAAGGGTTCTCTTTTCCTTCTGCAGCTAGCTTTTGATCCTCCTCCTCCCACTCTAGTTGTTTACCAGCATAAACTTTTCTGCCCGTCCTGTGCGGCTTATCGTGCTTTGCTCTCTTTTCTTTCATCTCCTGGCTCACCTTCTCAAAACTTGGAGATTTGGATGTCTCCACAAACTGCTGCCAGTCTTCTGGCTTCAAAAACTGATGCTTCTCATAGGGAAGCTCATCTTGGTTCACAAATTCTGATCTTAAATGGCTCTTGAATCGCCAATGTAACTCCTCAATCTTGGTCATAGCTGCCTTGATTGCCTTTTTGCGGACATCATCGGACATGGGTGGGTACTCTAGCTTTTCCTCTAGCGCAGGGAACAGGGCTTGCTTCTGCTGCAGAGTGAAATCCTCAAGCTTTGCGTTGATTGACACCCTCTCCCGAGCAATGAGGCCACAAACCAATATGAATCGGTCCCTCACCACCTTTGGGGTAGGGATCCATTGGTCGTCAAGTCCAGTTGCAATCACCTTGTCTTCTGGCCATTTGGTCTTTGTCCGTGACCGCCGTCCTCGATTAGTACTCCCAGCAGTGAGTGCCGAATTACCCTGTGAACCAGGTGCATACTCCTCCTCTATATTATCTGCACCGTTCTCACCAGAGGAGCTTCCTGATGAGTTAGCCTGCATAGATGATATATCAGTTTGTCAGTACAGAAATACAAGCAGGGATGGAAATGTGAACAAAAATATTATTAGCTGCTATTAGACTAGAAAGTCAATACAGGTCCTAAATAAAATCAACATGTACAACATATACACATAGAATTGATAGTTTAATTAGCATACTGGTTGGGGATAGGTACAAACCATATTTAGACAGGCCAAAGAAATGAGATCCTATATCAAAGCAGCTCTGTTGTTCCTTCAACTGCTTCCTTGTGCGATGCTTATATACCAATGCTTATATACCAAAGCATCATTGAAGTGTAGATTACATTAGGCAGGTACATGAAAGAAGAGGAAACAACAACAGTTAATAAAATGCACTAGGATTATATGATTCTATAGCAATTGTAGCAGTACATAGTCGAGAACAATTGATAGATAATTTGCAATTTAAACATGATAGAGGCAGATTAACAAGGCAGATTAAATGCCTGATTGGTTGATGAACAAGCACTAGGATTATATGATTGTACACAAGATGAACATGCACAACTAATGGAAATTATGCAGAAGGAAAAAGATAACTTAGCAGCAGCCACATCAGGATCTGTGTCCATGACATACAGACCAAACAGGGCCAAAGTTTCATACAATTCATAAAGTTCATACTCCCTCTGTTCTAAAGTGTAGGCCGTTTGACTTTTTTTAACCAAAGTTGACCGCTCGTACTATCCAAAGTTGTGCGCAAGTTATCATATTTTTTGTGGTGACTTGCTTTATTAATATAAAGTCTACATAAATGTGTTTGAATTTGACCATATTTTCACAAATTTTTTGAATAAGACGAGCGGTCAACGTTGGGGTCAAAAAAGTCAAACTCCATACATGTTACAACGGAGGGAGCATGAACTTTCATAAAGTTCATGTATTTTTTGAAAATTGTCATCCAACTTTTTGAGATCCACACATAAAGGCCATGTTTGGATCCCTAATGTTAGTGTTAGTGTTAGTGGTAGTTTTTAGCACCCCAAACTAACATGTAACAAACTAACACCAATTACCACCTCATGGAGGGGTTAGTTTTTTGGGAGGTGTTTGTCCCAACTAACATCAAAATAACACATATGTTTGGATCCAAAGTGTTAGTTTAGTGTTATTTTGCTCCAAACTAACACTAGCACTTGGATCCAAACAGGGCCAAAGTTTCATACAATTCATAAAGTTCATACTCCCTCTGTTCTAAAGTGTAGGCCGTTTGATTTTTTTTAACCAAAGTTGACCGCTCGTACTATCCAAAGTTGTGCGCAAGTTATCATATTTTTTGTGGTGACTTGCTTTATTAATATAAAGTCTACATAAATATCATTAGATTTGATCATATTTTCACAAATTTTTTGAATAAGACGAGCGGTCAACGTTGGGGTCAAAAAAGTCAAACTCCATACATGTTACAACGGAGGGAGCATGAACTTTCATAAAGTTCATATATTTTTTTAAAATTGTCATCCAACTTTTTGAGATCCACACATAAAGGCCATGTTGGGATCCCTAATGTTAGTGTTAGTGTTAGTGGTAGTTTTTAGCACCCCAAACTAACATGTAACAAACTAACATCCAAAGTGTTAGTTTAGTGTTATTTTGCTCCCAACTAACACTAACACTTGGATCCAAACAGGGCCAAAGTTTCTTACAATTCATAAAGTTCATACTCCCTCCGTTCTAAAGTGTAGGCCGTTTGACCAAAGTTGACCGCTCGTACTATTCAAAGTTGTGCGCAAGTTATCATATTTTTTGTGGTGACTTGCTTTATTAATGTAAAATCTACAGAAATGACTTAAATTTGTCCATATTTTCACAATTTGTTTGAATAAGACGAGCGGTCAACGTGGGGTCAAAAAAGTCAAACTGCCTACATCTTATATATGAATAAGTTTCATCCAAATTATTGAGATGCAACCATTCATTAGACATTGCACAATGATGAAAGTGCAATTAAACTTCTTGCACAATAATACAAACACATAAATGTTCAGCCACCTCTCATAACACAAACACACATGAAGTTCATATATGACAAAGTCGATGCTTGACACAAAGCTTGATACAAAGATGATAAAAGTGCAGATGATGATAACAGAAGACCAATGCAAGCTTGATAACTCCATCGTCAGTCGTCACGGATCAGTTGCACCTACGGACTCGCTTGCTGGTTGACATCTTCATACAACGGCACAACACTTGCCACGAAGTCGAAGAATATCATCTCCTTGACAACCTTCACAAACCGACCACGAAGCTCCTAAGCCATTGCAGCATCCGGACAAAGAACAAATGCACGGTTCCGTGCAGCATCAGGAGCAATGCGGTACCCAGAAACACTCTTCGTATCAGTGACGAAACACTCCAAAGCCCGAACGGTCGCCATGAACATATCGTTGGCCGTGTTGTGCGAAGACCAAGCTAACATAGCTAACACAAGACGTTCCTGGCGTTCCTCGTCTGGAGGCTGAATTGTGTATCTAAATGCTGAAGAATCTGCTCTAGAAAACGAATCATCCTTAAGACGCAACGACGCCATCTGAAAAATAAACAAATGAAAAGAAAATAACCAAATCATTGTTGTATATAGCAAGAAAGAAAAGATGGACATAATTTTACTAAACGTTACTAGCAACAAATATCACAAATACTATGAGATTTATATAACCAATTAGATCTAAAAAATCAAATATCACAGCGGAAGTGCCGAGAAGCCCCTATATGAGATTTATATAACCAAATACTAAGAGTTTTATATTACCAAAATTAATAGTAGCTATGTCCAATATAACCAAATGAGATTTATCAGCATATCACAAATATCACAACTAAATTTACCAGTTGCAAGAAGGAGCAGATCAAGCTCGAAGCTACCTTAGGGGATGGACAGTGTTGGGATCTTTCCAAGAGATGAGATTTGAACAAAAAGAATCCAAAAATAGGTTGTGTGTTTATGTCTATAAAATTTGAAAATTGTGCTATGCAGTTCATATAGTATCAGGACTGGCTGTGTGAACAACATATCTTGTTGTTTGGCAGATCATTGCTGTTTGTGTGTGAAATAATTGACTGTGTGAATCTAGCCACATGCATGTTAAGGCACTGCCTCATTTGACTATGTGTTTTATTTTCAGATATGATCCATCCATCCTTGTCTTCTTTGTCAGCTCAAGAAGGTGGCAGCACAGAAGTACAACAAGGCCTTACAAAGGAAAGGTCGTCACTCGGTTTTGACTGACTCTGTTTTACACATATTCGTAACGGGCACATTTCTAAAGCCCGTTACTGAAATAGAATTCGTAACGGCATTTGACGGACTCTGCTCTCACATCTGTAACGGGCACTTTCCCCAATGTCCGTTACCGATGGGGATGGCTGACGGAGGAACGCATTCACATTTGTAACGGTCACAGACATAACGCCTGTTACGAGGAAGAAAAGGAGAAGGCAGCAAATCTCAAAGCAGAAGTGGATTATCTGAGCTCCGAACTCGAGCGCAA
Organism: Echinochloa crus-galli; assembly: GCA_900205405.1. Lineage (NCBI taxonomy): Eukaryota > Viridiplantae > Streptophyta > Magnoliopsida > Poales > Poaceae > Echinochloa > Echinochloa crus-galli. The sequence goes on along the minus strand of OAMR01000077.1, from coordinate 1,324,231 downwards.
GAGATCAAAGAAGAAAGAACTCAAAGCAAAACTTAAAGAAGCAGAAGAGAAGAAAAGAGTTCTTAAAAATGCACTTATCGATGCGCGGTCGGAGTTAGATAAAAAGAGATGAACATGTTCTGTTTCTTTGTCCCATCTAGCACTATATATGTATGCAGTACTTAATAACTAATTAACTAGGATGTAATGTCTGTGAACATGCCTGTTATATATATGTAATATGTGTCCTGTTATATATATTTCAACATGCATGTGTATGGCCCGCGCGGCGACGACGCCTCCACCGCCGTCGCCAGCGCCGGCGCCTGTGCCGCCGCCGCCGCCGCCGGCGCTCCGAGGCATCGACCCCCAGTGGACGCTCAAAGTCCTGCGCGACACCTTCACCAGGATGAACGAGTATCTTCCTCTTCTTGGTCTCCCTAGTGTCAACGAGCCGCTGGACCAGTCCGTACGACACTACGTATACAGTCTGTGGCTGATCTCCGAGGTGATGAGGATTCATCATCCGGCGATCGCGGCGGCGTATCCCCCAGCGGCGGTGGCGGCGGAGGACGAGGAGGAGGACGACGACGAGGACGAGGCGGAGGAATATATGATAGTATTTTATTCTTTTGCACTGTTTGTAAATAGGGCCACAACAGCTCGGCACTCCGCCCAAGCAAACCAGTCTAGGAAACTTGGTGCCTTCGCTGGTTTTCTTGTGGCATCCTACACAAGCTGCAGGGCTTCATGAGGCTGCATGAATGGAAGAGGGCCGCAGGTGCTCTGCCTCGAACGGTATGAAACAGATGCCGCAGGCGGCGAGCACTACCGCCTTGCTGTTCTGCACCAGATGCCATGAACACTTCAGCCTCGAAAGGCATGAAGATGAAATGCATCTGGCAGCCAAGAAAACACAACCAGACTATGAAAGAAACCCGACTGCTTGAATAAATTTGACTGGTTGATTGCCGAGGAGGAGGATCTTGGTTGGATCGTTCGATCTTTGCAAAGTCTCGTTGAAGATTAGATTTAGTTTGGTTGGAAAACCCTCTAAATGATGCGACTGGAAAGTTGAAGGAAGTTGAGGCGGTATCCACTTTTTCGTAACGGGCACTGTGGTCAAGCCCGTTACTGATGAGTTTACAGTTTTTTTTCCCTTCGCTGGGAATAGGATAAGAAGCAAGAGCGGCGGGAAAGGGGCAACTACCGTTACTACTAGTCCCGGCATGTAACGGACATGAAGCGACCGTTACGGATGGTAGTATTATTGGTAACGGTTGTGTGTAATGTCCGTTACAAGAAATACAAGTAACGGTCGCGAACAACGACCGTTACCAGAAATCATTATTAGTAACGGGCGTTGTTGTGCAGGGGCTGGGCCCGGTCCTGACACGCTTATTGGTAACGGTCGTTGTTTCCGCCCGTTACTGATGTCGCACCTTGTAACGGGCTTCGTCAGTCCATTACCAATCCCTCGTTACCTATTTGAGGTTTTCACGTAGTGCAACACGAATTACCGTCATGAAAAAATATCGTGGTGGTTCACTCTCATGAAAATGATATTTTCGTGAAGCCCGATTAGTGAGGGTATCTTCGTGAGAGTTGGACATCACGTATCATTTTCGATGAGGTTTTCACTATTTTCGTGACTTGTTTTTGGCTCTCACGAAATTTTAGGATTCTGGTAGCGGTGTCTCCCCATAGACATCTTTTTAAGATGATCTTATCCTTCCATTCAACACATAACTGGATAGTTGTATACACATTCAAGGAGCATGCATGTCTCTTGGTGAACAGACACGAGCGGAAGGACATCTGTTCTGAAGAGATAACTCTTGAATGGACAGACAGTCTTTCATCGTGTCCCTTCACAGAAACGATATGATTACTAGCAGCTTGCACGTAAAAGAACTCATAACTAGAAGCTTCAGAAGAAGGGAAATTAGGATACGAAGATTCAGAACTGGGGATCAATTACTCACTATGAGTCCTGTTTAGTTTCTTCAAAAGCTAAAAATTATCTCTCTAAACTTCACTATTCACCTATCACATCAAATCTCTCTCCTCATACATAGAACACTAAACATGGATAAATAAAAAACTAAGTACATGATTTTGATGTACACGACGAGACGAATCTTTTGAACCTAGTTAGATTATGGTAGGACAAACGATTATCATAAACAAACGAAAAGCGCTACAGTATTCAATGTGACATTTTCATCAAACTCCACCTTCCATTTTCGGGAACTAAACACACATGGTACGACGGCCTCCTATCAGTAGGAATTGGTGGTGTTTGGTTCGGACCCAGGAGAAGTAACGCTAACGTAAATAGATGTCAGCGCTATCTGTTACCGTGGAACGCAAAACGCTTTTTGTTTGGTTAGTTTCCGTGACATTTTCTGTTCTCTTTATGGTGTTTGGCTGGCACCTGGTAATAGGACTATGGTAACACACTCAAGAAGTGGTTTACCTTACAGTGGGCTTCACACTTCTCATGAAGTAATACATGAGCACAATGACAGACGTCATATTCCTAGGGGCCAAATTTCTCTTATTAGTGTAGTTAATGGCAGATGAGCTATAGTGCAGTTTAAAGATAGTATACTGCAAAACTAGAATGTTACATAACCCATAGACTACTGAGAATAATACAATGTTGTTCAAACATTTTTCCAATATAGTACAATGAAAAACTACAATGTATAACTCTACTTCAATCCAAACAAACATGCAAATTAGTGAGAATAGTATAGTGCTTCTACTGCAAGTACATGGGAAGTTCAAAAATTACTAGAAAAAGAAAGGTAACATATCAAAATTCAGAAAGGTCTACCTGGGTAACAAACACCCGCAGTAGTGGGGGGGG
>OAMR01000077.1:1299159-1321348 GCA_900205405.1 Echinochloa crus-galli | reverse complement strand
GGAGCTGGGAAAATTTCAGATGGGACACGTCAAGCTGCCTGCTATCTTGGTGTCTTGTTTAGCTTCTGGTTTTAGCCTGGGTCCTGGCCGGACAATTTCTGGCTCCGTATTGCCTACAGAATGTAATGGGCGAGCAAACAAAATACTGGGTTGAAGCTTCCTAAACACAAATAGTTGCCGGTTGGAAACAAAATGCAAAGAAGAATTAGATGGGTCATTATATCTATTGCCACAACACACAAAATTGTATATGAATAGGTCAATTTTGTATAGCATTGTGTATGGTTATTTCCAATCAGCATGTTCAGACTGACTTTTTCATACTGGTTGCAAACATTGCATAAGCTTATCAAATGAACTGTGGTCCAGAAAGCTAGCATAGAGATCATAATAATTATAACTATTATTACTGACATAGTGATAGTACACACCATGGACACCAATAAGGCTCACAACAGCACGTTAGTTTCTTGGCATTATGTAATTACTCTTTTTTCTCTCTATCAAGTACAATTATGCAGTATGTGTAGAAATTAACAGCAGTGCTCTTGTGATATTCTTCAATAATCTGATGATGGAGCAGGGAATTGTTTCATTCTCGATCTTGAACCAAGAATGCAAATGCATTTGAAAGACATTAATTACTACCTAGCGAATGGAATTTCTAGGTGGTTAATACAAGTTCATGCCATCCACATCGATCTAGCAGGAAAAATGAGAGTTCAAAGGGGGAGGTAAACAAACACACACACACACACTGACACACACCTTACAGATCCCCCTCCCAGCCAATTGCTTCACGTCATCTTCTCCCCCGCTCTCCCTTACTGGGCTTTTCTTTAGCTGTCAAAATCAATAACACAGGGGTTAGGATTTGGGAAAAGGCTGGGATGGAGCAGGATGGAAGAGGGAGAAGGAGATCTCACCGGCAAGATGTGCTGAACCTGTGGAAGTCTGCGATAGTGGATTGCGGCAGCGGCCTGTGCGTCTTCACGCCCCAGAGTCGACGGGGACGAGGAGTATGTCATGCAGGCAAGCGTTTCCTCCCCGCCGCTCCCTCTCGCATAGCTTGAATCCTCAAAATCAAGAATGCGTGCAGGTTAGGGTTTGGTGAAAAGGGTTGGGTCCAGTGCGACGTGGGAGGGAGAAGGAGATGGAGATGGAGGGGGAGGGGGAGGTGGATGTTCCTCGCCGACGAGATGGTGGCGGTCGTGGATTCCACCGGCAACGGCAGCGGCGACGGCGAGACGAGCGAGACGAGCGGCGAGTCGCGCGAGAGAAAGAAGTGCAGAGGGGTATCAGATAACGTCCGGAGGGGTAACGAGTTTGTATTGGCTTGTATCAGGTCACGCTGCGATCGATTACGAATGGGTCCAACCAAACATGACGTAACGTTATGTGATAACGCTGTAAACGGATGACACCGCAAAAACATCGAACCAAACACGTCCTAATCTGTTCACAAGACAACTGATGGCTGACAACACATCGTTGCTTCTTTCATAGAACGACTAGCAGTAAAACTGAATGTATATCCTTGACTGAACAGCGGCAGAGTAATTGCTAGAGACCTGTTCAGTTTAAAGCACCAGATTGGAGGCGTGGCTGCCGGATTCATCTGCCGACGCCACTGCGAGCATGCAGTGCTACCGTCGGCCCCGAGTACCCTGACGAGATCTTGGGCTCATGGCGGTATATTTAGATTTGGTGGTGAGAGTTCGTTCGATGGTTGAAATTATTATTTTATCTTTACTAGATTTGATTCAAACTCTGGTTATGCATTCACCTGCATGTAGCGAAGCTAGTCTTTTTGAAGTTAATATCACATAACAAATCATCATGTTGCAGAACGACTATATAATTTGTCTGGTAGAGTTTTTTACATTATAAGATGTCTTAGCTATATATCCTTTTAGATGTGTGCTTTTTTTGTTGTGGTGACATTCATTTGTAAGAATCGTGGATTGATAGATTCTCAATTGAGGATGACTGAAGCCGGAAATAAACTTTCCACCGTTTGAAAACCTACCCTCAGTGAGTGAGTGAGCGAAAGAGATGAAGTCGGCTATTCGAGAATGGAGACAATTTTTGTGAAATTTAATTAGTTTCTACGGAGTATGTCGTTTTGTTAGAGGTAAAGGAAAGAAAACAAGGTCATTTCAGCAACTGGCGAGTTCATCTTGCAGAGAGTCCGGGCGGCCTTCCTGCAAGCAGTACACCGGCGGTGTCGTGAGCGTCTCCATGACCCCGTACGCGTTCCAGCAGTATGGGTCCGCGAGCAGCGCCCCCGCTCCGCCGCCGCCACCCTCACCGCCGCCAGCCGGCATCAGCTCGACGCCGGACATGGTGATGCCGGTGCACGCGACGGCGTCGCTGCAGGCGAGGCGGATGGGCGCGCCGGCGCGCGGGTTGCACGTGCCGCGGATGTCCCGGTACGCGACGCCGGCGACACGCACCGCCGAGGTCTGGTTGGCGCACCCGCCGCTGCCGCCGCCAACGCAGTAGTACTGGTCGATGACGATGCAGTTCTTGACGTTCTGCACCCGGACGCCGGCGAACTCGACGCCCGACACGGCGCCGGCGCCGCCCTGCCACGTCTTGATCCGCACGCCGTTGTCCGAGTCCACGATCCGCGCGCCCTGGACCGTGACGTTGGAGACGCAGGCGCGCGCGCCGCGCGCGCCCAGGCTGCCGATGCTGATGCCGTGGCCGTGGCCGCAGGTGACGTTCTCGATGCGGACGCCGGAGCAGCCGGCGCCGATGGAGACGCAGTCGTCGCCGTTGTAGATCCTGGAGTTGGTGATCTGGACGGTCGTGGTGTTCTCGACGTGGACGCCGTCGGTGTTGGGGCTGAACGCCGGCGAGCTGACCGAGAGCCCGTCGACGCGCACCCGCGCGCAGCTGTCGAACTTGAGGTGGAACTGCGGGCTGTTCTCGATGCGCAGGCCCAGCACCGCCACGTCGTTGCTCAGGAAGAATCGTATCAGCTGCAGCAGATGCAATGCAACACGAACAACAGAGTCAGGCCAAGGGCTTCGACAAGAAACAGAGTGAAAATAATCCAAATTAAATCCAAGTGGTCGGCCGGCGACGGCTAGCTTACTGCTGGGCTGTCACATGGTCCGGGCAGCGTCGATCCGTTCGGGCCCTGAATAGTGAACACTAGCGTCGTCACACTCTTTTTTTTTTCTCGAAGTGATGAACGTCGTGACATGCTGACACGTACTGACAGCGCAATGGAAGCGAGACATACCCTGTGAGGCTTGCACGGGAGACTCCACCACTCCTCGCCGTTGCCCTCGATGGTGCCGCTCCCCGCCAGCGTCATGCCGTCGGCCTTGTAGAAGACTATCCACTGCTTCCGGCTGTCGGCCGCCGGCCAGCTCGCCGGCCCGTCCGGCGGCATCAGCACGCCGTCGATCTGGAAGGTCAGGCCGGACTTGCACGGCCCGGCGAAGACGGTGGAGGTGATGGTGAACACGCCGTCCGGCGGCACCAGCAGGGTGCTCGTCGCAGACGTGTCGGAGGAGCACGCCGCCTTCCACGCCGCGCGGAACGCGCGCGTGTCGTCGCCCGAGCCGTTGCCCGACGCCCCGAACGCCCTCACGTCGAACACGTTGTTGCCGGAGGCCGATGAGCTGTTCTTGGCAGCCGGCGGCGGCGGGATTGGCTTTGACGACATTGCTGGAGGGAGCGCCGGTGGCTTTCCGGGCACCGTGGGAGATTCTGGCCGGTTTGTCGGGGGAGGACGCGGTGGCTGGGCGGGCGACGGCGTTGGCGTTGGCGGCGTGGCTGGGGCGAGTCTCGGTGTTTGGGCCAGTGGTGGCTTGGCAAGAGTGCACGGTGGCGGTTTGGCATGGGAGGCTGATGACGAAGGTGGCTTGGAAAGGGGGAACGGCGACGGTGCTGGTGCTATTTTAGGAGGCAGTGATGATGGTGGCTTGGAAGGGGAGAACGGCGACGGTGCTGGCGCCATTTTAGGAGGCAGTGATGGTGGCCTGGCCGATGACGACGACGGTGGCTTGGCGTCCCGAAGAGCCGGCGGCTTGGCCGGAGACAACGGCGGTGCCTTGGCGTGAGCAAGTGTGGGCGGCTGGACCGGCTGGAGCGAGGGCGGATACACATGAGAATGAGGCGGTGCCGTGGCCGGCGCGACCGACGGCGGCTTGGCTGGTGGCAATGGCGGTGCTCTGGCGCGAGGAATTGTGGGCGGCTCGGCCGGCGACTGTGACGGCGGCTTGGCCTGAGAATAAGATGGCGCCTTGGCCTTTGATGGCGACGGTGGCTTTGCCGAAGTGGGCGTCGATCTTGGCGCGCCCGCTGGGCTCGGCTTGTCGTGGCGAGAGCGCGGTGGCGAGGCCACTGGCGCCGCGCCGCCAATGTTCGGAGGCAGACCCGGCGGCTCGGCCGGAGAATCGCCGTCGACGCCGGGAGGGAGCGCGGTCGGGGGCAGGGAGATGTGGCTGCTGTTCTCCTGCGCGCGGTGGCGCCGGTGGTGCCTCCGGTGCTTCCGGTGGTAGTGCAGTGCTGATGATGTGCTCGCGTCCGCGGCGACAGGGAGGCATAACAGCCAGAGGAGCGCCACGGAAGCAAGCACCGTCGTCAGCAATGGCATTGGACGACGATGCAACCGTGGTCGCGTGGTCGTCACCGGCGGTCTCATCGACGTCGTCGACAGCGGCGGCGCCATTATTGCAAATGAAATGATGGCAGCGTATATCAGGCTCTAGGGCTCTAATAAGTTCTGGTGGGTTAAGCTATAGTAGTGCTTGGTGTTGGAGGGAAATGAAGACGCTATATATATACGCACATGAGCTGATGCAATTGGATGCGAGAGACTGAGAGCTTGAAATGATGCAACCGCATCATATGGGATACACTGTAGCAGCAGCTCCGCCTCCAGCTGATTCCCAGTTGATGGCTGATGCTATACCTCTTTTTTCTGTTTCATGGATGGGAATAACCCTCTCTCTCTCCCATTGACGTGATGTGAAAAGATTGCGTTAGGTGGTAGCCATAGATGGAACTTGCGGTAGGAGTTAGAGGAAGGTTTAGGGTTAATTAGCTGAAAAAGTGGCCTCATCGCTCTCGAGTCTGGACCATTTGCGGCTTTAGAAATTAGAACAGGTGCAAGTGGATTGCTAGACGGCCATTTGTGCACGGTGCACCAAATGAAGGACCTGCTACAAACTACATCTTGGATCTTACTGATTAGTTACTAGCTACCTATACATCTCTAGTGCCAGCCTACCGCGCGTGTTTAAGCTGGCCTCGACGAACGGTTAATTTCGTCTGTATATGAATAACATATGATTAACCGTCTATACATGAATACCCTATGATTAATTGTTAACTTGGACCATATATGCAACTTCACACATGAGTCTAAGATCTCAAGCATCATTGTATTCTGTGGTTCACTGCGACAGTCACCGACTAGTTTACGGCAGCCAAGAAATTCAGTGCACGTATGTATGCGCCAAAGGAAGTTTCTAGTTCTTCACGAGAATTCCCTGAAGAATTTAGATGCGTTGGATGCAGAAGACTTGAAAATTTCATGTTGGTTCAAATGTGCAATCATGTCACATCTTACTATTTTGTGGTGCTTCTTCCTTTTGGGTTTGCAAATACTGGAATACCTGTAGGTAGGTAGGGAGGTATATTGTAGCTAGATAGTAGTGCTGCAGTTCCCCTTTTGTTGAGAACAGAATAAACATGTTGCTGCTGTCCTCCTTTTATGCAGAGGAAACCTGCAACCAAAACGCCAAGGAAAAGGATAGGGCCGGTGCAGCTAGCCTATGTGCATGCATGTGAGAATCTAGCGATACTACATGCTCCTGTGCCGGCCATGGCCATCCATCTGCCTCCCTTGCGGATGCGACACGGGACAGTACGCTCGCCGGAAAGCAAGCAGCAGGCAAGAGAACAAGTCACTGACACACGCCGACGACGTACCTGCCGGCCATCGTCCCTGCTGTAACACTAACTATTGAACTTTACTTACTTATTAAGAGTATTTTGTAATCATCGTCATCTGAACTGAGATGATGAATGGGAGCGAGGCCACCCGTGAACCCCAATCGCTTTTGTACGTTATCGATCGATCATGCCGGTCCGTGCCGTAGATTAAAGGGATGGGTGCGGAAAGCTTATATTAATTTACAAGAAGATGGATCACCAATGAATTGGTGAGACAACTACGGTTGTCTGGCTGCAGAATGCCCAGGCAGTAACTTTGGTTTTCATTCTTTTCCGATCGATGAGAGCACAGGGCTACGGCTATCCTGATTGGATGTAGCATGCAGGAGTATATTTTTTTTTTTTGAAAGATGGGAGTATATTTTAGTTCGTCCAGCAATCAAAACTGAAAACAGCCGGTCGATGATCGAGCAATCCTGCGTGCTACGGATGGAAACGGTTTTGTCCTCTCAAGGTACAAGTGATATACTCCTACGTGCAGCGGCCAGCAACGATCAGAGCAGGTCGGCTCTGTATGTCTCTGAATGCTTTTGTTGGTGAGCGTCACGGGCAGTTTCAGGGACGTGTGTATGCGGTTTCGTACTTCTTGAAATAAATCTCGTCAGTCTCCATACTAATAATTTAAAGTTGATCCGCAAAGTCGGCAGTTACCGACTCGAAATTATGTGATCTTGTGGCTTCTCCCCAAAATGGTTTGTGCATTTTTAAGTTTCCGGGCTGACCAGCATTGTGTTGCTGATTGGAGTAGATTGCTTGTCTCTGAAGAAAATCTATTCGAAACCAAAGTAAAGTGCACTCCGACTGACAGCGCGCCAGGTCTCATTCTACTTGTTTTGTTCCTTCTTTTTGCTGGAAGCAGGCACGTACTTCGCTACTTACTAGAAACCTGGGGCGTGTCGTTGCCGCACCATTTTTGTGTTATCCAGTGGAGGTTCTGAAAGCAAGTAGTGAGCTTTAGAATTTGATGATGGATAACCTGTAAAATACATCAATGAAGAGAAGAAAAATATATGCTTTTATTTGTCATTAAATATGGTCTTTCAAGTGAACTTTTTTTCGCATACTTCGTATTATTATGTAAAGTAAAGAAGAGGACGAAAGACATTCAGTTTGTCTTCCAATGAAATTTAACAGAAAACATGGTCTCTACTATCTTGAAATTACATTTTCTTAAATTATATGATCTGAGCTGCAAGATGTTCTAAATGTAGTATGAAACTCTGAACTTGACGCTTTTCAGCAGAGCATTAGAAAATAGTAGTCTGCGTGCCACTATGGTAAACAAAAGGTGGCTTATAGGCAATCGTAGAGAAAAGGTGTTATGATTCATTTACCACTACACATGATAATGAATAGTTTAAGTAGAGAAATTTTGCAATGAAAATAAAGTCGAGAACTATAGTGAATAAGCACATTTTATAGTAAATATCCCTTAGCAATATCAAAAACTGAAAGTCCTTGAGTAAAATATCCAGTGAAACACAGAGTAAAATATCCTTGAGTAAGCAGAACCTCTTTGTCTTGTTCTCACTGCTCGAGCATTGATCATCTTCACCATCCCAGTTCGGCCACCTCAATGCCAAGTAAGTAGTATCTATGCAATCCCTAAATCTTATAGCAAACAGTCAAGATCAATGAAGAACAATATCTTACTTTCGGAAACTCAATCTCATGCAATTGCTTTTTCTGCTGTTAGACCAAAAGAACGCAGGTAGCCAATAAGTGATTGTATATAGTATGGTTTTGAATATTCTTTATCAAGTGGGCTAGAATATTTTAACCAGATAAAATATTTGATACATTTCACTATCTGTTTGGCAAATCGGACACTTGCTTTCCACTCAGATTTTGCCAGCTTTACTTGCCCTCCAAAAAAAAAAAGATTTTGCCAGCTTTACTGATTTTCGATCCTAACCATATAGTGGACTGGGCCGCATGTCTGTCTGAATCAGGCCCAATTAGGCTAGTCTACGCTTGCGGCCCATGTCATGGCCGCGAACACTAAAATTCTGTTCCCTTGCCGAGCTGCAGACCTGCAGGTAGCGATCAAGTGACTCGTGAGCGACTGAGGTCGGGTATGCCACATTCTGCGGAGTGGGAGCGGCAAAGGCGACCAGAGCGTAGAGAAGCGCTATAAGACGTAGGTGCTTTTAATTATCCGTCAACAAGAGAGTCAGGAGGTGTAATTTGCTGCAGTGCAGCTGTCACTGCAATCTGTAGAAACCATAGTCGCTGTTATATACTCCGTATGTGCATTTATGTAGAACATATTACATAAGAGGCACACCAGGTGGTCAAACAAATCTGAATAAAGAAATCATACCTCACCTATGGCCATGCTTCATGAATAACTTTCCGTTCGCAAACTAGAAACACACAAGGACAAAATTCCTAGTTGCTGAAGTCATTCCGGTGCATGTACTCCTTAAAACTCCAAATTTTCACTAAATTATGTCTCTGTAAGATTGCCAACATGATGAATTTAAAGCACACAAAACGCAGTTTGATGATATGAGACACAAAATGCTGCACGGCAGAAAGTTTAAATTTTTTTTCTCGAATACGCAGGAGAACTGCGCATCATTGTATTAATAGAAGAAGAGAGTCATATAGAGACCCAACACACACCCACACACACCCTATGTAAGCAAGAACTAATCACCTGTTACTAAATAGAAAGACCTGACCAAGTGAGCCTCTAACTAGGAACCCACACTGCACCTCAGTCCAACCATCTAGCGCCCGCCATAGCCCATAGCCGGGCTTCCTCCCTAACAAGGGTCAAGGTTGTAGACAAACTAGGGGTGGCTCCATTAAAAACGGGCTTTGCTAAGGTACTCTTGTTACCTCCTAGGAGGTAAGAGGTTAAATAAATCTTCACCATTGAATTTTAAAAGATAGAAACCAATTAATCAAAGTTAAAAAAACATGCATGCGGCCATGCAGATCATGGGCGCGCCTCTCCACTTATTTCGAATTGTTTGCATGTATCTTGGCTATTACGCTGCATGTGTTCCTGATCAACGGTGTGTTTCTTTTTATTTGCAGAGATATCATGCCGCATTTTTCTTTCCATTAAACAACATGACGCAAAATTATACATACTGTCACACGTCATATTTCTTTTTATTGTTATTACAATGTCATGTCATTGCTATCCTGCAGCATCCAAAACCCAATAATTCCATCGAAGAAATGGATTAGATATGACAAAACATTTCTCTCATCTAGATGTGTATAAGAGACAGGGCTGTGGGAGGGGCTCCTACCCCGCGGCGGCGGCGCATGCGCGCGGTGGCGGCGTGGGTGGGGGGAGGCTGGACGGAGGCGCGGAAGGTCGGGGAAGCTCGATGCTGTGCCGGGGACGACGGCGCGGAGGCGGCAGCGGCCCAAGGCGGGGCCATGGCGACGAGAGGAGGTGCGCCCTTCTGCTTCTGGTTGACGGCGACGGCGGCGCGAATCAGAGGGATCCACGGCGCATCCTACGAGAGGGCGCTGCCCCCGGCGGAGATCGATCTCGATCTCCCCGGGGGCGCGCAAGTCGCAGCGGAAACGGCGGCGGCTAGGTCAGGATTCTAACCATCTATACTCTAACACCCTACAGCCTGAAACTAAAAAGAAAGACCTGACCAAGTGAGGCTCTAACTAGGAACCCACACTGTACCTCAGTCCAACCCCCTAGCGCCCGCCATAGCCGGGCTTCCTCCCTAGCAAGGGTCAAGGCTGGCAGAGAAGGGGTGGCTCCATTAAATACGCAGAAAGTTTAAATTACACTGTTCGCGGCGCCGGGGGGCGCCGAGGGGCCGGTCGGAGGTGCCGGTGCGGTCAACCGGGGCGTCGAGTGGTCTTCCGGGCGGTGCGGGCACCGCTACCGCAAAGGCGGCGGCACCGGCGGTAGAGGCTCGATCACGAGCGCCATCGCTACAGCCTGAGAAGGTGCAACAACGACCTCGCCCTTCGGGAGTGTCGGCGACGATTATGAATTTTCTCAGTTAGCTATTAGAACAATGTGTTGATTGTTCTTTGGCCCCCCAAAAGAAACTTGAAGAACTTAGAACAGACTGTCTGTTTACTTAATTCTCACACAGAACTTCTATTAATAAGCATCTATACTTCCCGACAGAATAACAAAAAACACTACGCTGGTGCATACATTAATTAACTAATCATTAAACTTTATTGGATGTATCCTTCTCTCAAGACATCGTCCATATTATATATTCTCTTAGAATCCTTTGATTGTACCTATATTAAAAAAAATATATGAGTAAGATATCAGTAATATCTGTAACTCAGTACCATATGAAAATAGTCAAAGTAACATATCAAACAACCTTCCTATGCAGAAATATTGCAGCATCAATAGTTCCTTCAGCGTAGATTGAGCGGCCACAAACATTGTGCTGGAACTCAAATGAAACACTGGAAGGATAACACAGCAAAGTCGGCATAGATAAAAAAAATAACATGCTTGAAATTGGTCTTGTGTATTAACAAACCTATAGCCTACCCCAACTAGCTTGGGACAAAAGGCTATGTTGTTGTTGTTGTATTAACAAACCTATAAAGGCATCCACAATCGGGTAGAATTACTTTATTGTCAGTACTACCAATTTTCAAAAGAATGGTTATTACCTATCATCTGGAGAAGTGAGATGGTACAAATGGAATGCATGCCCTTCAATGTGCTCCTCAGGGACACCCACCATCTCAAGCTGCTGCTCAGGATCTCTAATCTTAACCATCTGCAAGCAAAGAAGGTAATAAAAAGGAGTGAAATCCATTTTACCCCTGATATTGTCACAAAATCTAAAGACCCCCCTGATCTCGAAATCCGTACATCATACACACCTAATTTTTTAAAACCGGATAAATTACTCGATAAAAGACTTTACTCAATAAAAGAAATATAGTAAATTTCTGTTTTCTTTGAGGATAACATGTAACACAACAAGACCGGGAAAACATCAGCAAACCAAATCAAACAGTGTGCTCATAGGACAACTCCGAAAATGAAAAAAATGGATCCATATGGTGTAAAATGATGGAAATATTTTTCATGGCAATCCACATAACATATACAGGTAGAGAGATATCCTACTTAAGCACCGTCTTTCGACTATAAGGGGCCAACTTTTATTGGGTCAAATTATACATTGTTTTTCTTAGAATTACTTAAACTGAAAATGGAAACATGGATCTGAATATATTGTTAAATGATGGAATATTTATTTTTCATGGCAATCCACATAATTGTTGAATCAGTAATCCACATAACATATACTGGTAGAGAGGTAACCTACTTAGGTGCCATCTTTCAACTGTAAGGGACCAACTTTTATTGGGTCATACAGTGCTTTTCTTAGAATTACTTACAACTATAACACAATGCCAACAAAATTCTACCACAAATTTACTTATCAGTTATATGTATTTAAATATATGAAATTTGCAACTAAATAGTCAAGACAGTTCATGAGAACAGCAACAAAAATTGACAGGGAAAATATCTTGATACATGAAAGTGTGGTAGTTTAATTGCATTGATGTAATGATGTGTTTTCCAGAGCAAAAACAGCTATTTTCTCATAACATGAATAATTTATATAAAATTTCAAGCGTAAAATTTAAAGCATACCCGGTTCATGTCATATGAGACACCTAATTTCTCAAAACAAGCAATCACATCTTTAGCTGTACCAGATGTGTCCTTCTTACCAGCTTGATGGGATTCTAAAACCTGGAAAAAGAAATCAGCTGCAGATATGGTAGATGGTATGATCACAGATCCGAATTCAGTCACTAAAAACATCTTTAGCCTAATGATCTAAAATAAGTTCTAGACCACTAGTTGAAAAAACTACAGAGAAGCTTAATCACTTTATAAATCCTTAAACACAATGAACCACCATTCTGAACCTTTTATTTCCTACTACAGAAACAATCAAGGTAGAACTGTACCTCCAAATGATAACCTGAAAAGGCCCCTGGAAACTGCTCGGCCATGATTCTCATCGCAGCAACAAATGCAACAACCTCATCAAGAATGGGAAAAAATTATACAAATCATCCAAGCTTTCAACATTATGAAGTATAACAACGACAAACTGACAATGTTAAACTCTATTAAAATAGATTATTGTTTTTATACCTGTTTGCCCATCTGGGGAGATATTAGTGCATAGTTTTTTGAATCTTGCACTGCCTTGTAGAGTAACTGCTTGTTCCCACCGGTTGTGCCCATCACAAATGGCAAGCCAAGCTTGCAATAGAGTTCCGCATTAGCTGCATAATGCAAGAGTATTTGTGTGTTTCACATCAAAAGAATAATGCTTAATGAAATACAGTCTCTGCAATTTGCTTTCAGATTCCCTCCCCCCAGGCAACAAAGATGAAAGCAAGAGTTCAAAGCTTTTGAGCTAGAATAAACCCAATATATAAAAATATTATTCTTATAATTGTTGCTATCCTGACATGTAAGAGCTGAAATGTAATCATTAACATAGACCTAACAAAAATCAGCACAAAAAAATTCTAAATATACATTTTGATTTAAGCATGGGCGCATGGCAGGAAAGAGAGACTATATGAACACCAACATGTTTAGCATGAACTAGCAAGAAGGCTTAAGGAATTTCTCAAACTGTAATATCATCATCGGATAAGGTAAAGAGGCGATAACTTATACTAAGAACTTTGTATAGCATACTGAGAAAATAACAATTTTAAACAGTTTACAGTTCACAGAATCAGGTGCCGTGTAGTCCACAATGATGACATCAGGGAATTCATCAGCAACAGATGAAAGAACATCTTCTCTTGCAGAAGGACCATATATACGAATGTCCGTTTGTCCAACTTGTACTGGCTTTGTAACCTTCTCTCTACTACTGAATGAAATGGGGACTAGGTGAAGACCCCTAAGAGCAGCGGCCTCAGCAACACATAACCCCATGTTACCAGTGCAGCCATTCACCTACATAATGGAAGAAATGGAAAGATTAAGTACTAAAAAGATCAGGTCCCTTCATACCAGCAAGATAGACAGAAGAAAACTGAACAGCTATTCCAGTACAAAAATGCATCCAGCTGCACAAATGAAACATTAACATTGAGCGTAGCACTATTTAATGTGAGGATTGAGAAGCGCTGAAAAGTTTGGATAATAGGACTGTTACAATATGAGCTAAAATATCTGTATTTCCCTCGTAAAGTATGAAGTTCTTTCATTAAAGAACAGCGGATGCAAACTACTGATATAAAATACTCAACAAGTTGCACACCTCTTGACACTTAAATAATTGCACATGGGCATAGTTGATCAGCTATGCTTATGCCTTTCTTTTTCCAAATCCTTCTCTTGACACTTAAATTAGAAAGTGCACCCAAAAATAAAAACATTTAGACATTAGCAATGAGACATTGTTTCTCCACAAAGATATACATCATTAACATTGCTGTCCTAGAAGATGTACACATCGCGAGTCGTGAGCACATTTGGCCAAGCCTTGGGTTCTATGCAAAAATTATCTCCCTAAGATCCTAGAGCGCAAAAGCCAAAAGGCACATCCGAATCCAAACATAGAATGGTTCGAACCTCTGATTCCCTCAAAAGGCAGCCCAATGCACGGGCCAGGCCTAAGACGGCGTACTGCGCTGTGGCATTGCGTCGAACATGTGGGTGCTAGGTGGAAACCATCATGTAGAACAACAGAGGCAGTACCTCCAGCGCGTCATTCCATAGAACAGGTTAGGGGCACACTGGGGACGACCAGCGGAATGCGTACCAGAATCGGAAAGGAGACGCTCCCCGGCCCCGCGGCTGTCTCCAGTGCGGACGCCGGTGCCGCGGCGCTGAGACAGCGCGGCACCGCGGCGCCGCCAAGGCAGCCCTGCCTCAGCCACGGAGAGGTCCGCGGGAACGTGGTGTGGAGTGACTGCAACGAGAGCATCTCCAAAGTCCCAGCTCCGGCGGCGGATGGTTCGAGCCCGGCGTGGCGGGACGTGTATCGGATAGGGGAACGGTATGGTTTATCTCAAATGGAACCGAACGGAGCCCTCAGCCCAACCGCTCCTGCAGGCGGCGCGGGAAGATGAGGAGGCCGGCGGGGGAGGGAGGGAGGCAGGCGCGCTCAGCGTGGGGAGGAGGGCGACGGGGCGGGGAGGTAAGCGGCGGCGCTGAGGTGAGGCGGAGTCGGGGAACAGCGGCGCTTCCCGCTGGGAATTGGGATGGATGTGTCGCGAAAAAAAATAGCGCTGGTTCACCGTGGGGGGCCTACTATTTGACCGGAGCAGACATCGAACCGACGAGGTCTCACTTCACGGTTTGATTGGTCCGACCGGTCAGACTGCCGGTTCAAAACGCTTCAATTAGCATATAGGAATGTGTGGTTTGATGGTTGCTGAGGAGGTGCAGAACCTGAAATCCCAGGTTCGAACCCTATGGTGCTCATATTTTCTAACGGTTTTTTAACGGTTTTATGAAAAAACCACGGTCAATGGAATATTTTGGTTCACTTGCTTAGCCGATCTTTTAGCCGAATAATTTTGATCACTATTAATTAAAGGCTCAAAGTATAAATCATCAAACACCAATTGATAATGTAAACTAGCATTAAGGCATAGGGCTAAAAGTATCTATCAATGACCTATAGGAATTAATCATACATACTGTTAGCGGCTGCATCCAATTCTGAGATGGAGTCAAAAAAGATGCTAGCCCGTCGTTGCTTGGTCGGGCAGAACGGACAGTGGGCGACTGGGCAAAGTTCATCGGCATCAGAAAAATGGAGTTCCCGTCGTTTTAGCGTGTCGACTGTGAGATTAGATCAAGGCACCAGTTGTAGGAGACGAGTAGTCGATATCTCGGTGGGCAAACAAATTGTTGGTTTACAGGGACTACACCTGTCTTTTGGTCTATAGGCCTACTCGACGCTCATTCTTCGGGGCTGGCCAAATAACATCGTACGTTAGCTAGCTGCTGCCTACTACGTATCTTACCTGTATACGCGATGAGGGCCCCCTTTATTTTGGGGGCCCGGGGCGGCCGCACGGCTCGACCCCCTTAAGGCTGTTCGCACTCGTCAATCTCTACTCTATACTCAAAAATAGAATATTCCTTTCCAGTCATCGAGATTTTTCAGTACAGTTTGAGTTTCTCTGCACTCGTCATACACAATATCTCATGCTTCATATCAATTATACTATATTTTAATCACTCATCCCAACTGCCATCTCCTTCCTCCCACTCCCCACTCGCCGGCCATTTTCTCTCCCTCCGCGCCTCCCCCTCTACCTACCCCCGCACTCGCATCCCCTTCCCCACTCCCTCCACCACCGCTCCCTCTCCAGGCTCCGCTCCGCCGGCGGCACCTCCCCGCGCCACGCCGCCCTCCCCTCCCTCTCCTTCACGGGCAGCGCAGTGAGCGCGGGCGGCAAGCGGCTGCGAGCGCGAGCGGGACCTCGCCCGTGCCCGCTGCTCTGCTGCTCGCCGGTGCGCGCGCACTCGCAACCGCCCACCGCCTGCGCGCCACCGCCGTAGCCGCCGTGCGCCGCCGCTCGCGCTCGCAGCCGTCTGCCGCCCGCGCTCACTGGATTTATATAAAATTTAAATCATAAAGTTAGATTTGGTGCAAGATTAATAAAAAAAGCAAGCACAACCACCAGGGTGCTACAGTACCGCGGTACTGTAGCCGAGCCCGACTTAGAGTGCGCGTAGTCGAGTCCGACTCAAGGGGCGGTCAATAATTTCTTAATATTTTAATTCTTTATATTTTTATTAATTTTATTTGGTATAGATTCATTGAATTATTATAGGCCATTAGATCTTTATAAAATCCAACGGGTCATATTCTTCTCATTTTTAGATTCACGTGAGAATTTCTTATTTCTCTCGATGAATGTGGTGGCTCCTTTTAACACTATTGTATTAATATAATAGATTACTGCTCACGACATCTCCTTTATAAATAGTTAGTACTTTCCATACGATCCCAGATATCAGAGTCACCTTGACGTTGACTTATGGCATCACGTGCTCCGAAGCGGACCCTATGAACTTGGTACGTGTACCTATTGGTCACTTCGTAGCATAGTGTCCTATGGCGGAGCGGCGGGCCAGCGGCAGCGCAGGAGGCGGCGGGTCCTATGGCGGAGCGGCGGGCCGGATCTGCCGGCGACGGACGGCGGCGGCGGCGGCGGCAGTGGACTCCCTCTACGGAAGCTTGGCCGGCGTGCGGCGGCAGGAGCGGCAACGGCGGCCTCCGGAGCCCTCCCCATCCTTATCGACGGCTGCGGGGGCGAGCGGCGGACGGCGCTCGGCGGCCGCAGGCGAGGCGGGCGGGCGTGGGGAGGTTGGTGCGTGGGCCCATGCTCCGACGTGGCGGGCGTAGCGTTGCGTCGCTATGTGCGCTTTATTCAGCGTACGCGGGACCGAACGCAAGGATTGCGTATCCTTTTCAGCACGCCGCTGCAGACGTTTTTTGACTTGAGTATGCGGTAAACACTGTAGCGGATGGCTTTTTAGTATGCCACCGCGATCAGCCTAAGACCGGCCCTGGAGGCGGCGACGCGTTGTTCAGCCCACTATCGGACTGCGAGGACGCGGCGCTGGACCACCTGAGCTTCAAGAGGACGGGCTACGAGAGGAGCCAGAGCTGCGAGCCTCCACCGGACAGAGGGGGCATCGGCGCTGGGAAGCGGTCTGGAGACGAACGACGCGCGACAGGGTTAGGAGGGGGTTTTTAGACAAATTGTGTTTAGGAAAGCTAATGGTGGGAGACTAGGAGGGTTTAAGTGCTAAAATTTCCTACTCTCTATGTGGCCATCGGACGGAGATCCAATGGTTGTGGTGGGAATTTATATAATTTACACACGAAACTGGTTTGCATAGGATATGTTGCTAAGGCCTTGATGCACGGTTAATTTCGTCTATATATGAATAACATATGATTAACCGTCTATATATATGATTGTCCTATGCAACCTGTTCGCCTGGCTGATCGCTGGTGTTGATTTGTGCTGAGAGAAAAATTTCGCTGGCTGGCTTGTGGCCAGTGGCTGGTGCTAATTTGTGATGAAAGAAAAATTCTACTGACTGTCGCACTCTCTTTGCTAACCCCCTTCGGCCCTTCTTCCAGTGGTCATATCATTGTGCACAGAAGGCAAGGTTATTGCTGCTATGTCGTTGTAGATCAGATAAATTGAACTATACCCTTATTGCCTATAGAACTATATTAGACATTATGACACGTTTTTGTTCACATTAAAATTGATGATGTCATCATAGTTATCTCACCGTTGATCCACTACTACTGAAAGAGTAGCAACATTTAAAGTTTATACACCAAAATGAATTTAGAAAACTGCGAGTAGCAGCCATGCTTGACTGATTAGTGAAATAGAATCCAGATGTGTATGCTTTATTGCCTAATGTCTCATTGATATTACTACACTTTTACCAGGATTGGGGAACCTTCCGGAAAACCGATTGTGCATCTTTGCCGCAGCACCATACGGAAAAATCGGATCAGGCTCCGCGTCACCACGGGCGGCGACACGAGCGGCTTTCCCAAACGCGCCGCCCGCGTTCCCTCCTCTCACTGCTTCCTCCTTCGCCGCCGTCTGAGTGAAGAGTCGGAAACCCGGCACAACCGCAAGAAGGACGGCAGCGGGGTGACTGGCTGGGCAGCATGTTCGCAGCATGTTCACCGGCGACGACACCGTCCGCGTGAAGACGATCGATCTCGGTCGATGGCTCGTGACAAGGTGCGGATTCTGGCAGTGGCGGTAACAGCCAAGCAGACCGTGCATGAAGGATCTTCGTCGGCAGCTTGCCACTACATTCACTGGATCTTGTTTTTTGGATTTAGCAGCGATATTGGGTATTGGTAAATTACTGCTCAGCATCTTCTTCATAAATAGTTAATACTTTCCATACGATCCCAATGATCAGAGTCACCTTAGCGTCGACTTACGGCATCGCGTGCTTCAAAGCGGATTCTATGGACTTTGTGCGTGTGTCTATTGGTCACTTCGTAGCATAGTCTTCGTGGGATGATGAGAGAGGCGGCCGATCGTAGTTGACTAAGGCTGGGTAATATAGTAGTATTAGAGCAGAAAGGAGGAGGAGGCAACACCATGGAACCACGCTTTAGGTATTGATTCCTTGGCTCTGCAGAGAAATCTCTAGGTCTGACCGTAATTGGTTGTATCTACCAATAGTTTTGTTGAAGTCATTGTTTGGGACTCCAAGAATCGTTCTCTAAGGTGAAAATCGATGGTTTGGTCTTGATTGGTTGGACCATGGCAATGATGGTGCATGTGCGTGCTATTTTCTTGTTGAAGACGTTGCTTTTTAGAGAGCCTTTTTCGTAGTTCAGGTGTTTGATATGATAGTGTAAGCAATAGAAGATTAAGTCGTGTGTTGTTTTCTTTTGGTGCCTAGATATATGTTGCTATATCTATTTTTTTCTTTTTTCTTGGCTGTGTGCATCCTAGCTATGTAGAGGCCGGGAATAGTCTTAGCATATTTGTATCATCTTAATATATATATCTGTCTAAGATTAATAAAAATTTCCTTATCGAAAAAAGTGATATGAGCAAGTTTGTGCTACAGGAACCATATTTGGGTTCTATGGGGAGTCTCTGCAACATAGGTGATGTCGGGTCGGCATCGGCGTTTCAAGAAAATAGATATAGCTCTGATAATTCAAGTGTCTTGGATATTGTTTGTTGGGGTTCCCAAATATCATTACTATTATTCATTGTATATTCAGCTCTACCAAATATGAGTTTTTAGCGGTTGGATTTCATGTGTGAGTTGTATCTCGTGAAAGACACCGTTTGTATCTTCTTTTCTTTAATCCCATGGTGTGTTTAACAAAATATCGTACCACCGGAGTAGGTTGATAAGAGAGGAAAAACCAGCGATTGTGACGCTGTCAAGTGTGGCACCAAAATTTTAATTTGTTGGAAGGCCTAGTCGTACGCTGAGGTTTTTGCTGAATAGTATAGATATGGGAGAGACCGCATGGTGTTCACAGAATCACAGTGGAGTTGTGGCCAACTCAGCGCACAGTTAGATGGGTTCAAATCGTCTCACAATCGGCCGCCAAGGAAAACGTGGCTGGTGAGTGGATCGGATACTACAGGAGAAATCATCATCCGTCCGGGTGAGTCTTCTCTGTTTTTCCTCTGGCCCACACGTCAGTGATTGCGAGTCCCTCTGAGGATTTGCTTCCCATCCGTCCACCCCAAATACCATGACACCTGCAAGATCCAGTATGTAACTAATTTGTACATGTACGTCTCTGATAATCAATTCAACGAATTTTACTTAACTTTATTTTTGTCAACAGTATTGAAAATAGGGCCCGGAAAATAATTTATGTAGGTACTATATATGTTTGCGATTATATGCACACTTGGGGGCACAAAACAGTGACTCACCATGATATTATGGTACGTATTAATAAACACACTTTTAAATTTACTGCATAATTATTGTCTTGATTTCTCCTGAATTAATATTTTCAATTACTTGAAAATTATAGATGATGAGGCAGGAGGAAGAAAGTCTCGAGCAACATAGAATCGACACAATTAAATAACAACTCATCAGATTTATTTGGGACGAGGTCCTAAATCCCCGAGGAGAATTGCATCATGACGACTTATGAGATCATCCGGAAAACTCAAGTCGTTCCTCTAATCGGATATCTTAAGTTGTAATATAAAGTTGGTTATTATTAAACACTAATTTATCTTTTGGTTTCATAATTTAAGTTGTAGTATATGTATTTTAGTTTGATAACTTATGTTGTAATATACGTATTTAGTTTGATTATACGACGTCCATATTACAACAAATATAGCCATTGCCTCAAATAAGAAAGACAGAATGACAGAAAAGGGCAAGTTTTTAGAATGACAGAAAGTGCATATATATCATCACAGCATATAGCCCATTGCCTCAAATAAGAATGATAGAATGACAGAAAAGGGCAAGTTTTTAGAATGACAGAAAAGGGCAAGTTTTTAGAATGACAGAAAGTGCATATATATCATCACATCATATAGCCCATTGCCTCAAATAAGAACAGGGAAAAAAAATAAAAACAACAGCATACTAAACTGTCCAATGCCTCAGTTAAGAAGGACTGTTAAGGAAAATCACCATCACAGCATATTCTCCAATGCCTCAAATAAGAACAGATAGAGAAAGGAAAATCACCATCACAGCACATTGTCCAATGCCTCAAATAAGACTAGAAAGTACAGACATACAATCAAGTGTTGGGCACCCAAGTAGACTCAGGGTGAACAAACATCACAGGTATAGCGTGCAAATTAATAGAAACAAGCATCAACGGCATGATTAATTCTTGAACAGAACCAAACATCCCTGGCATGGACTAGTGCATCAAGTAATGGAACTAAAATCATCATTGGCGTGGACAAGTGCTCAGGAAACATGGACAAGTGCTCAGGAAAAATAACAAGAATCATCATCGGTATGGACAAGTGCTCAGGAAAAATAACAAGAATCATCATTGGCATCACCAAGTGCTCAGGAAGGAGTCATATATCATCACTGGCATATATGGGCTTATTAACTCTTTGCTCAAATTCAATGCAAGCAGCACAACCAGCAATCCATGATATAAAACGAAAGGTGTCGGTGCCGGAATTGGTCGGCCAATCCCCGGCGCCTAAACAGAATGCGCTGTGTCCCGTCCCTCGACGGTTGATGCAAGGGCTTAGTACAATGAGACGGTGTTTATCCTGGTTCCGACCGTGGGGGTCGTACGTCCAGCAGAATGCGCTAAAAGGCGCTGTACTATCTTGCACCGGAGTGCTTGCAGAAGGGGGCTACAAGCGAGGCGGGAGAGCAGGTCTCTCCAAGTCCCTGAGAGCGAGTGTTGGGATCCAGTCGAGTCTACATCTTTTTCCGGTGTACCTCCCCTTTTATAGACCAAGGAAAGAAAAGGAGGGGGAGGCGTTTTACAAGTACATGCGTGAGGTGTGCCACAGGGGGGTGTACTTGAGAGCATGGCGTCGGGCCTGCCATCGTCCTTGACCCTGGCGGAGGACTCATGTCGAGTGCTGTCTTCTGCGGGCGTCGTGGCCGTCCCTGTGCTTGGTCTGTAGCGGTTTCGAGGGGTACTGCTGTCATAGTCCATGTCCAGCTGCCCATCGCTGATTGACCTCGAGGGTGGGGCAGGTGGAGGAAGGACGAGAGTCGGCAGCACAGGACCCGGGTTGGTCGTCGTCGTCGGCTACAGTGCGCGGCGTGCTTCGTTCGCCAGGGGATGGCCGAGAGTTGGCGGACTCGACCTGTCGCTTGCCATCACCTGACCGGGAGTTGGGGGAACAGAGGCGCGGATTGACCCCTGAGAGTCCGCACAGTGCTCTGTACCGCCGCGTGCGCTTTCACAGTGGCGGTGAGGGCGGATGGTGACCGGAGCAGGTGGAACAGTGGGCACTGTTGATGTCTGGCGCGGTATGGGGGAAGATTGCCTTTTGACTTCGGCGCTTGACTGATGGGGCGGGCATTAATTTCCTTCGTCGGGCGGTGCGCCGAAGTGTATCGGGCGGAGGCTGCTTTGCCCGCTCGAGGGGGTTCGCTACCCCCGAGCGAGGCGGAGCTTGTTTCGCCTGCTCGAGGGGGCTCGCGACCCTCGAGCGAGGCGGAGCTGTTTGGCTCACTCGAGGGGGCTCGCGACCCTCGAGCGAGGCGGAGCTGTTTGGCTCACTCGAGGGGGCTCGCGACCCTCGAGCGAGGCGGAGCTGTTTGGCTCACTCGAGGGGGCTCGCGACCCTCGAGCGAGGCGGAGCTGTTTGGCTCACTCGAGGGGGCTCGCGACCCTCGAGCGAGGCGGAGCTGTTTGGCTCACTCGAGGGGGCTCGCGACCCTCGAGCGAGGCGGAGCTGTTTGGCTCACTCGAGGGGGCTCGCGACCCTCGAGCGAGGCGGAGCTGTTTGGCTCACTCGAGGGGGCTCGCGACCCTCGAGCGAGGCGGAGCTGTTTGGCTCACTCGAGGGGGCTCGCGACCCTCGAGCGAGGCGGAGATGTTTGGCTCGCTCGAGGGGGCTCGCGACCCTCGAGCGAGGCGGAGTTTGGACGATGACGCGGTTCTTTTGCGGCTAGTGTGTTTTTATGTTCTTACAGGGTGAACCTCGTTGCAATACGCCTCCATCTTTTCGTCGC